>JANSVA010000002.1:22516867-22531396 GCA_025504915.1 Erythroxylum reticulatum | reverse complement strand
TAGGTTAAGAGCTAGAAATATATGAACTTAATTGGTAATTGGTAGTCAAGTTTCATTATTAATTCAGATAATAACTTATTGAATACAAAAGTTAGACTAGTTCATTGTTTGAATCGATTTAGAACCTAACTACTAATTTTAGTAAGACAATAATCCAATCATTTTCCCTTAATCATACATAGGAGATTAAATTAGTAAAATTAATTCTCAAGAGTTTTTCCACTTCGATTAATCTAGTTATCTTTACTCCCAATTGATTTAGTCTACTTTTCAATTTAATTTCATAATTTTCCTGAAAAGCTTTCACTAAACAATCAGGATGGAATGTTTAGGAATGCATTGCTTTTATTTTTATTTTTAATTAAAACTTAATTTAAGTTGACCAATTTCACCTCCTTGGGAGATGACCTTGGGTTATTAACTATAACTATCTCGTATATTTACGAGTAGGATAGCCTAGGTCTTTTTAGAAATTTTTAGGCATAGCAAGTTTTGGCTGCCATTACTAAGGAGGTGTTTAGTGTTTTGAACTTGAATATTAACGGTGTTAGACTGGAGTGGATTTACTGCCTGTAAAGATAAAGGGGCTAGATGTTATACTCGGGATGGGTAGTTTGGAGAAATATCATGCAAAGTTAGACTGTAGCCTCAAAGAGGTTGAATTTGATCTTGGTAAGGATGAGAAGGTGATTTTCAGAGGAGATAGGAGGACACCATCACCAAGAATTGCTTCAACTTTATTAACTGATATGATGATAAGAAAAGGGTGTGAAGCCTTCTTGGCACACGTTGTGGACACTGATGTCAATAAAGGGAAGTTATAAGATTTTTCAATTGTGAGGAAATTTCTAGACGTGTTTCTAGAGGATTTACTTAGTTTACCTCCAGTGAGGGAAATTGAGTTTACCATTGACCTAATTCCAGGTACCATACCTATTTGAAGTAAATCACACGTTAATGTACAATTCACGTATAATATATGAGATACACAAAAGGGGGGTTCAATTGTGTATTCTTTTCATGAATACAAAAACTTTAATATATCTTGTTAAAAACTTTTCCAACTGTTAAAAGAATATCACATAAGTTATACAAAAATAGTTACGTATTTAAATCGCAAATAACTTCTATATATTTGTCTAAAAACAAAATAAAATAAAGTGAAAGGTTAGAACATAGATGTTGCAATTTTTATACTAGTTCACCCCAAACTATGGGCTATATCCAGTCCTCAGAGTTCGTCTGAGATTTCACTATACTTCAATAATTTTACAAGTATTCTTTCTTCCCTTCCAGAGCCTCTTCAGGTCTCTTACACAAAGTATTCTTTCTACTATCTTAGCCTCTTTAGGCTCTTATCCTTTTCTTTCTCTCACTAGAAAGATATTGTGAGCTTTTTGTTACAGTAAAGTTTGCTCTCTCGTATCGCACTTTGAATATAGAATTTTTTCTAAGTATGTAAAACTTCAAATCTCAAAGTTGAAAGTTTTTCAGTCTTTGACTACGACTAGTATTCATAGCCTAAGTCTCCAACTGCTTCTTGATATCTGCTTCTTGATTCTTGTAGAAACCGTTACTTAGTTAAGTTCTGTAACTAACTCCAACTAACTAACTGTCGAACATATGATCTTCATCTCTGTATCATTTGTGTTTTTGCTTCTTCTGTGTTTTGCTTCTTCTGTGTTTTTTGCTTTTTCTGTGCTGACGTGTCGTCTGTGTTTTTGCTTCTTCTGTGTTTTTTACTTCTTCTGTACTGACATGTCATCTATGTTTTTGCTTTTTTTGTGTTTTGCTTCTTCTGTGCTGACGTGTCATTTGTGTTTGTAGTTCTTCTGTATTTTTTGCTTCTTCTGTGTTGATGTGTCATCTATGTTTTTGCTTCTTCTGTGTTTTACTTCTTCGTTTGGATGGCTATATGATATTTCTATTTTTCTGCATGCTTAACACACTTATCAAAACAGTTCATTTATTTCTAATATTATTATTATTTGATTGTCACCAAAATTAATAGGCGTGAAGTCTTCTTGACTTAACATCCTAAACATTGATTCTTTTCATTACAAAAGCTACCTATACACTCTCTGAGTATACGATCTCTACTCACCACTATTATAAATTTATTTGTGTAGAGTCAGGTTTTATTTTCTAGTGCATTTGACAAGCATCATTATTCTCATACCTCTCTTTGAAACTATTAACTATCGATTAACAATAAGCTCTATTAATCCCAGTTTCCCCTTATGTAATATCTAATCAAAATGATCTCTTTAATTAGGTCTATCTATCAGATAAACTAGAATAAGCTCTCTAGATTCAGGGTGACAATTACATTATGACTACGAAAATAGGTTAATCTAGGTAACAACCACATAAGCTCAGGTCATTTAACCTATGCCATATTATCCCTAATGGTTGTGCGCCATTAGTTCATTACAAGTGAATCGATGATTATGTATTGTAATCTAAATTCTAGGAATGGATTTATATATAAATAATCTATTGGAAGTGTTTAAATCATTTATACATGAATCCCAAAACATTTAACAAAGAATAATATAATCATTTCCAAAAGAGAGTGAGATTAAAAAAATTCCCAAACATGTTCTTCAACCTTGATGTCTTCATTGAGTTGGAATAAAGAAGGTCTCTCAAAGAGGTAAAAAATTTGCCCCCTTTCATGTCTCTAAACTCTTCTCCATTATTTGACTTCTTAAATGTACTCATATAAAAATTAGGGCTTTAGGAGATACAAGGTTAGCTACACTGACCCCAATTTGCAAATATACATAGTCCTGATGATTTACACAGCCATTTACATGGATGTGTATGTTATGTACATGACCGTATAGGTTGTAGGAGAGGCTGAAACTGTCTTTGCGATCCTACATACTTTTAGAGAGTTAAATGGTCCTATACACGACCATATAGGTTGTAAGAACTTCCTTTCTTTCATTTTTTATTCCATCTTTACCCTAATTCATCCTTCTTGTTTCATAAAGGTAGATAAGATTAAACATCCAAAGAATGGGTCCAAGGATTTTTTTTAGCTCATTTTAGTTCTTGTGCTTCCAACTTGTACCTAAAATAAGACATGAAACAAATTAAGTATATTAAGCACATCATAACATTAATCATTAAGTAGTAGGGCATAAATATATAGTCAATCAAACACTTAAATTAACTATGATCAATGCAAAAACCTTTGTTTTATATCGTAGATTAAAGCCATAACACCAAAAACCACATGAAACATAAACAATTAGGAGAAACCACTCATAAAAATTGATGGTAAATGATACATTGTAACTAAAAGGAGTGACCCTTCAAAACAACATCTCCCTTATTTGCATCATAATCAAATCATTCATTCCATACAACTTTAACAGGAAAGACTAACATGAATTACTTTGCAAAACAAATGATTTTCCTCCTAGATAATTTTTTTCTCATTTTTTTCTTTTCTTTTCAATTTTCTTCTTCTTTTATTCTTTTATTCTTTTTCTAAGACAAAAATTCGAAAGAAACTACATCAGCAATGGAATTCATTAATAAGAGATAAAATTGCATGCCATTAATTATAACCAACTCATATATATGCACAACCCCATGCTTATGCTCTTATGCATCCACAAACGTAAACAATCACAAATGTTCCACTAGCTTTAAGGCTTGGGTAAGACATTTGGTTAGGTTAAAGGCCTGTAATATGGTTAGCACAAAAAGAAAAGGATAATAAAGCTTAAGGGTTCTTAACAAAAGGAAGAATCCTATCAATAGGTAGGTTATTTGGCTAATATAGCTCGTAAAACAAAGAATGCCTATATCATTTTCATATTAATGCATGTGATAAAAATGTGGTCTTGAATAAAAAATCAAAGCAAATTCATAATGTATATGCCATGAAGGTCATACATGAATAGAAGACAACGAGACTGATATGAATGTGTTAGTCTAAAAAGACTCAAAATCTCACTGGCTTATATCTACCCGCTAGTCACTACTATTCTAAATATAACATACATTGACCAATCATAATAGTAAAAATACAGGCCCAAGTTACTATGAATTTTTCTAGTTAATTCTTCTCTATAATTATAACTATATAGTCCTAGAAGTATTAGAAAAAGAGAAAATGTTTATTTGTTTGTTTTTAACTTAAAAACATATAAGAACAAACAAACTTAAAAACAAACATGATAAATAGGATCCCCACCCCTACAATATTAAATGTGAGAAGTGGAGCATTCAATAAAAACCAAAAATGTTAAAATGTAAAGGAAAAGGAACCAATTTACCTTGGGTTGCCTCCCATGTAGTGTGTTTGTTTATTGTCGTTGGCTCGAATCAATGTTTTCCTCTTTAATTGATGCCATTTGGGTCTTCAAGCATCAATGCTTCCATATTCTCCATTTGGAATCCCTCATAGTACAAATTTCGGAAATGACCATTCCCTCTAAATTCCTTTTCAGTTTTTAAGCTCTAAATCTCTATTGCAGCAAATGGGAAGACATAACGAACCACAAAAGGACCGACCCAATAAGAACACTACTTATATGGGAATACTTTGAGTTTGGAATGATAAAGAACTAAGAGAAACACATTCTTACCAATGACAAAGATTTTTCTCTAGATCATCTTGCTATGGAAAACTTTGGACTTTTTCTACATCATTGCATTATGATAAGAGTCATTCCACATCTCTTCCAGCTCTTGAAATTGTAACTTTCTACGCACTCCTATATCAAAACTCATACTATAGTGCTTGATAGCCTAGTAGGCTTTGTATTGTAGCTCTACTAGAATGTGACATGACTTTCCAAATGCTAATTGATTGAATGATTTTAGTTTTCAATATTGAATTAACAATAAGTGCAATGTGTCGCTGTAACTAGCGTAGGCAAGTATGGGTCAAACCCACGATAATAATGATTAGTAATAGTTACCTTTCTCTTATTATCTAGCCTACGAATTGATTTTTGGTTTTTAATTAAAAATAAAACTTAAATGAATAAAATAAAATAGGAAACAATGATGAACGAAGAAAAAAGGAAATTGCTTAGAAAACTCAATATTAAAGGTTAGTGTTGAAGTGCTGAATCCCCCTAAAAATCATTAATTAACATTTTATCATGTAATTATTTTATTGACTACTAGACTGTGAAAATTCCTATCTTATGCTAATAACTCTGTCAAGCTTACTAACAACCAATCCACATGTTTATTAACTGAAATCTTTCTAGTTAAAGTTTCTAGGATTGCTTTATCAATTTGTGAATTTTGTTGTTAGGTTTGACCCCAATCCAAAAAATTTATGTTAACCTATTTCTAGGTTTGCAATCAACTCCTTTCAATTATGGTAGATCTATTCACATATATGATTTCTCAATATCTTTTCTATAAAATTAGATTATGTACTAATACAACAAATCTATTAGAACACATAATTCAATCACAATAAATCAATCAAAAAAATTGCATTAAATAAAAGAGTCAAAACTTATTGTTTTCCCAACCAGGGTTCATCACACCTAGACACTAAAAAGTGTCTAGTTACAAATAATAGAAAATGAAATCAAAGATAAATTGAAAGAAAAAATAATAGAAAATAAAGGAATAATAATTCTAAATCTCATGTCTTTTCTATTGAATGTTTTTGCAAGTTTGAGGTTTGATGTTGTAGTCTATTAGATCTCTTGATGATTTCTTCATATTATCTACATTCCTAGATAAATATCGTCCCTTCTATACGCTTTCACGTTTACAATTGACTCTAAAAGTTTTCTTTTCCAATTTACCTCTACTCACGAATTTTTATAGTAAATTTTAGAGTTTCTAAGAGATACATGGTCTGATACACAGGCATGTACTAGACCTTGTATATTCCAAAATCTCCAAAATTCGTGATTTTGTATATGCTGTGAGACTTACACGGGAATAGCCATGACTATGTATCTCTAATTTGCTCAAAACTTTATTTTATGCCGCATTTTTATCCAAATTCTTCTCTTTTTGCTCCATAAAGGCAATTATAACCTATAAATGCATTAAAAGTGAATTAAGAACCAAAAATACAATAAAACTATAAAATATCATACAGAATACATCAAATATAGGTATATAAATATGGAAAAATATGCATCTATCAAACATCCCTACACTTAAGCTTTTGCTTGTCCTTAAGCAAATCATAATCAAAATTATTAACTTTAAAACATCTATCCTTTATTAATATTAGTATGTCCATTCATACTCTAAATCATCATGTCATATTAATCAAATTAACTTATAATTAGAATCAAGTTATCCTAAAATTAACTTCCTAAGTCAATATTAATAATAATCGTATCAGTAATCCTATTGAAATCAAAAGCATAAACCTTTACACCCTCACTAAGATTTCACATAATGCATTTAAGCGTTTAGGGTGAAAAATATCAAAATGTCAATCAATGCATAGTAGAACTCTTACCATAGGCTTGCAATATTATTACATCTCCACCTATATGTAAACTAGAAAAAAAATCAAAAGGACTTTATATGTTTGTAATAGGACTTAGGTAAAGTATGCTTGGGATAATAAAAAGGTGTTAAATTTTTGAAGGAAAATTTCAAAGAATAATACTATAAGAAACTTGTTCACAATGTACACAAGTCCTTTCATTATAAATCTATTAGTACAATATACTTTTATTCTCTTCTTTTCCTATGCTCTTTTTTTCTCAAAACAATTTCAAGCATTTATAATGTACCATAATTAAAGAAATATTGGAACTTTCAAATTTTCAAGTTTTAAATAAGCAAGTGTTCTAATTAACTTTAAGGTTCAAAATAATAAAAAAGGCTTAAAAGAAAATTATGATGAAAGTGAATAATTAGGGTTATAAATAATGAAAAAGGCTAAGAATCAAACTTGGTTATTCCTAAAGATAAATTATGTAAGTTCATTATCAAAGGAATATGCTTAAACAAATTATTGAATCTAAGAGTCTTTATCATTTCAATGCTTTTAATTTAACAACTATGATCTCAATATGTATAATAAAAGTAAATTCTAGAATCATTCAACTATACATGGTAACACACATGAAAAAGATAAAAGACCTTAAAACTTTTTGAAAATATGATCTTATGCTTAAAAGCTCACGAAAAAGTTAGGTTTATATGTGTAAATGGTATGCAATTTTCATTCAATTTCATTATTCCAATGAATACTAAAAATATAAATTATAAAAGCAAATTCAGTCTAACTATCATCCTTTGGCATACTAATTTAAATCAATATTCAATAAAGAAATAAAGTATTAATGGACATATTTCAATTAATTTAGGATCTTAGTCAATACAACTTAATAAATAAGATTACAATAAGCTTAAAAAATCATTAAAATCATTAATCCCTTCCCAACACTCAAAGTTGTACATTGTCCTCAATATACACAATATAAGCATATATGAATAAGTGAAAAGGTTTGGTAGTACTTTCCCAAGTAAGATAATTTTTTGATTATGATCTATCCAATATTAAACTAACATCCTTGCAAAATAAAAAGAGAAAGGGATAAAATAAATGATTATGAAACAAGAACATCATTAACAATAATGTTAGAGAGAAAAAAATAATTAATGGAAAGAAAATAAGAAATATACACAAATAATTAAGAAACAGAAAGAATCTACAAGATCAAACATCTCCCTCATGATGTGATCTTGGTTGGTTCGATGAAGAAGGGTTTTCTTTTAGATGATCCTATACCAATGGATAAGTTGCTAAAGAAGTGCCCTTGCTAGATGTGGAGCCTAGAACTCAATGCCAATATGACACTCCATTAATAGCGTCAGCTCTTCCATCTATCCAACTGTAGTTTGAAGCTCGCTTAACCACTCAACTAAAGTCTCTAATTGTCCTACCTATTATAGAAGCTCTACATGATGAAGCCAGAGAGTCTGTTGAGTTCCCAAAAGATGTGCCACCCACCTTTTTAATAGTGCTATATTCAGTTGAGTCGAATGTTGCATTATAGTTCTAGGACCTTTTAAACCATCTGATTATGATGTTTCATCACTCGTATTAGATGACAATGGTTATGGTTGCCATGGCTGCTCTTTTGCATATTGCTTCACTTTATCTCCACCCTCTACTGCTAGCTTATCAAGCTCTCTAATAAGTTTGTAGATATCGCCTATGGGACCTCAATGTCTGTGGATCATGCGTATATACTCAATACAAGATTAAGAGCCATATGGTACCCATCTACCACATTGGTGGTAGTTGATTAAATAGCTGCATTCATTGTGTTAGTCTAGTCATATAAGACCAGACATAGATTATGTCAACTTTCTCTCCTCGCTCTAACACCTAATGAACTGAGTAAGTACATGCCCCATGTGAATTTACGTCCTCTTGCTCATACTCCATAAGTAATACACATCCATATTCTCGATGACTCTCCAACTATCACCCTGACCTTTTAATGTGTGACTCAGAATACCATAGATATATTTGAGCACGATATGATGCAATGTAGATGCCTTGGATTTTTTTGGGTTATAGTTGTGCTCTATGCCGATGATATACTGGAAGTTCTAAGGAGAAAATCTATATGGAAAGTTAGTTTGTAATATAATGTACTCTGCCGTCTCCTTGTATTCCTGGTCATATAGAACCATGCTAATAGATCACTCCTAATAGCTCATCCAGAACATGTCTCCCATCATCTAGAACTGGATTATGTTAGGACGATCCCCATAGAAGCTACGTCTCTTTATGATATGTAAGCTCACTATAGGATGCGTCCAGAATCTTGAAAATTCAGGACCAAGCACTAATATTGACAAGGTTTTGTTGGGCTAAGCCAACTTGTTGCAGCACCTCCCAATTGATGAATTTTCTTGTTCCAAAAAATTTATCCTTCTACAGATATTATTCCTCCTACGCCCCGACATTGAACAATAACATTCATGGGCACTCTGGGTTGTAGTTGATGAAACTTCTCCTCGATATCTTTTCCTGGGGTTATCCTTTTCTCGTTGTGATCTTGTCATTGTGCTTGCAACTTTGAATAAGTGTGAGAAAATATACAAATAAATTATGGAATATGCTGTTCCTTATACTTAAAATTGATTATGCTCACTAAGCTATTAAATTTGAAGACAACTAATAATGAAAAATTAAACACATAGAAATAATTAATATTTAATTAACTTGATTGATTGATTTTACTTTGTTAATATTTAGTTAACTGCATGTGTAAAGCGTAATTATAGCTAGCATAGGCAAGTACAGGTCGAACCCACCAAGACAGTGATTACTAGTAGTTATCTTTCTCTTATTATCTAGCCTAAAAATTGATTTTTGGCTTTTAATTAAAAACAAAACTTAAACAAATAAAATAAAATAGGAAACAATAATGAACAAAGAACAAAGGAAATTGCTTAGAAAACTCAATATCAAAGATTAGTGTCTAGGTGATGAATCCCCCTAAAAATCATTAATTAACCTTTTATCATTCAATTATTTTATTGATTGTTGGACCATGAAAATTCCTATCTTATGCTAATAACTCTCTTAAAATTAATTACAACTAATCCATAGGTTTGTTAAATGAAATATTTCTTGTTAAAGTTTTTAGAATTGCTTTATGAATTTGACTGCTATTAGGTTTGACCCTAATCGAGAGGATTTATATTGACCTATCTCCAGGTTTGTAATCAAATCCTTTCAATTATGGTAGATCTATTCACACATAGGATTTCTCAATCTCTATGCTATGAAATTAGATTATTTACTAATATTCTAAATATATTAGAACATATATAAAACACATAATTGAATCAAAAGTGCTTTTTTTACAAATAATAAAAAATGAAATCAAAGAAAAATTGAAAGAAAAACGAATAAGAAATAAAGGAATCATGATTCTAAATCTCCCTTCTTTTTTGTTGAATGTTCTTGCAAGTTTAAGGTTTGAAGTTGTAGTTTATTAGATATCTTGATTTTTCTTCGCGTTCTCCATGTTCCTGGATCAATATCGTCCCTTTTGTACATTCTTCAAGTCTAGAATTGGCTCCAAAATTATACTCTTCCAATTTTCCTCTACTTCTTCTTTTACATTAAATTTTAGGATTTTTGGGAGATACACGATCTGTACAAGGGTGTGTACTATACCATTTATATTCCAAAATCTCCAAAATTCTTGATTTTACACTGGCTGTGAGACTTACAGGGGTATAAACATGGTTGTGTATCTCTAATTTGTTCAAAAAAAAATTTATGATGCATTTTCATTCGAATTCTTCTCCTTTTGGTATATGAAGGAAATTAAACCTATAAATGCACTTGAAGCAAATTAAGTACCTAAAATACAATAAAACTACAAAATATCAAGCAAAATACATCAAATATGGATGTATAAATATGATCAAATATACATTTGTCACTAATCTATATGAGGACATACCAATTGGATTTTGATAGACCATCTTATAGGCCCATAGTGCATCTTCCAGCCTTAAGCCCTAATCCTTCTTGTTAAGCTAATTGTTTTCTCCAGGATTAACTTGATTTCTCTATTGGATACCTTACTTGGCCACTGGTCTAGAGATGGTAGGAGTGGAAACTTTATACATGATATGGTACTTCTTGAACAACGTTTCCATCACCCTATTGCAGAAATGTGTTCTCCTATTGCTTAAGATGACTCTTGGCATCCCAAACCTAGAAAGGATATTAAACTTGATAAAAACTACAACAACTTTAGCATCAATAGTTTTAGTGGATTTAGCTTCCATCCACTTGGATATATAGTCAACTGCAAGGAAGATATAATGGAAGTCAAAAGTGAGAGGAAACATTACCATAAAATTAATGCCCCGAAAATAAAAAATTTCATAGAAAAGAATGGGAATTTATGGCATTTTATATCTACAATACAAGTTACCTAATCATTGGAACCTATTGTATAACTTGCAAAAGACATATTAAAAAATGAAGGCCAATAAAAAAATTTCTCCAAAACTTTATGGGCAGTTCTTTTCGCCACAAAGTGTCCTCCACAAGTGTACGAATGATAAAAGGTGAATATAGAAAGTGTCTCACTCTTAGGGATATACCTTTTTGATGACTTGGTCTATATAGTGCCTCTATAGATAAAGATCATCCTACACATAGTACTTGGCTTCACTCTTCAATTTGTCCCTTTGAACCTTTGATAAACCTATAGGTAATTTGTTAGTAACTAAAAAATTCACGATATCTGTATACCATGAAGGTATAAAATTGGTGGAAAATAATGGTTCATCTGGAAACATTTCTCTCAAAGGGATATCAAGCGATTAAGGTGATTAGTAATAATGTTTTTTTCCTCCTTTTTAAGGAGAATCTATATTATTAACCTTGGATTTGCTTCTTTCTCAGTGAGCAAGTACTTTAAAGCTATATGATCAAAGTAAACAATAACTTTAGCACCTAACAGGTATTACCGAAAATTTTCCAAAGCAAGCACAACATATAAAAATTCTTTTTCTGTTGTGGAATAATTTAATTGGGTTGGACTCAAAGTTTTGGAAGCATATTAGATGGCATGTGCAACTCTGGCCACTCTTTGTCTTAGAATTATGTTCATTACGTAATTACTTGCATCACATATGATCTCAAAGGGAAGGCTCCATTTTGAAGGCTAAATTACTGGTGGGAATGTTAAAGCTCTTTAAGTCTATTAAAATCCTCCTTGCACTTATCGTCGAGCCATCTTGTTATAATAGCTTGCATAAAGGAGAGGCTACCTTTAAGAAATCTTTTATGAACCTAAAGTAAAAACCTGCATACATAAGAAAAGAGCAAACTTCCCGTAAGGGTAAGACAAAACATAAATGAGATCAATTTTATACTCGTCTACCTCTATACCCCTAGAAGATAATAACATGTCCTAGAACTATACCTTAATCTGCCATAAAATGACAATTTTCCCAATTAAGTACAAGATTAGTTTCAATACATCGTTCCATGATAAGTGTAAGATTCTCTAAGAAAACATCAAAAGAAGAACCATAAACACTAAAATCATCCATAAATACCTCTATGATCTTCTCAGAATACCTATAGAAAATGCTCATGATACATCTTTGGAAAGTGGTGGGGTGCATTGCATAAATTGTATGGCATCCTTTGGTAAGCAAATGTACCAAATGGGCATGTAAAGTTTATCTTTTCTTATTCTTCTGCTACAATAGGGATCTGAAGATAACATGAGAAACCATCTTAAAAACATTAATATTTATATCTAGCCTATCTCTCAAGCATTTGATCAATAAATGGAACGGAAAATTATCTTTATGAGTTACAACATTTAACTTTCTATAATCAATGCATGCTCACCGCCTGGATTGCACTCAAGTGGGAACCAACTCACCGTTATAATTGGCTACCATTATGATTCCATATTTCTTTAGAACTACTTGTATTGGACTTACCCACTTACTGTCAGAGATAAGATAAATGACTCCAGTATCGAGAAGTTTCAATACTTCCATCATTGGAGGATTCAAACAACATTATGCTTGCCTAGTGGACTTAGCATACTCCTTAAGTAAAATGTAATACATGCATATAAAAGGGCTTATTCTGTGGATATCTATAATTGTCCATCCACTGACCTTTTTATGTTCTCTTAACACATGAACTAGTTTAGGCCTTCTTATGTTCTCTTAACACAAAAACCAGGTTATCTTCCTAATCAGAGCTTAAAACTGTATAAATAATAATTAGAAGACTCTTATTATATTCCAACTATTTATAATTCAAGTATGGGGGAGTGGGGGCAGTGGTTCTAACTTCACATCAGATACTTGCACATCAGAAGGTAATAGCCTTTAGTAAGATTTAGGTAATTGTATAGAAGAAAATCAATACCTTGTAGGAGAGGTTTCCAAAGAATTTAAAGTAGCCACCATTTAAATTAGCTTATCTCCCAAATCAATACCATCAGTGCTTTCTAACTCTAAATGCTCAGTCAAAATCGCTTCTAATTGATTTTTGCAACTTAACTTAAACATCTCATGCACTAATAGATCAATCACATCAATAGAGAAAATAGACTGATCATTTTGAGGATGGTTCATAGCATCAAAAGTATTTAGATGGATACTTCCATATCAGATTCCAATGTAAGGATGCCCTAAAAAACATCTATCTTAGTTAGGGTTGTGTTAAGAAACAGTCTCCATTGTAAGATAGGCATGGGATTATATGAGGTTTCATCATTCATATCTACCATATAAAAGTTTACAGGAAACACTAACTTATTCATATGAACTAAGATATCCTCAACTACTCCATCAAGGTAAGCATTAGTATGGTCATATAATTGTATGATAACACTGATCTCTTTTAAAGGACTTAAGTTTAAGGAAGCGTAGATAGAGTAAGGCCTAACATTGATTGATGCTCCTAAATCTTACATTATTCTCCTAATCACAGTGTTACCAATCTTACAAGGAATGGTAAACATACCTAGATCCCTACATTTTAGAGGTATTTTATTTTTAACGAATGCATAAACATTGTCACCCATCATGACCTTCTCATTACCTCTTACCTTTCTTTTATTGGTACATAATTCCTTAAGGAATTTTGCATACCTAGGCACTTTATTGAATGTGTCTAGCAAAGTTATATTTACTACTATCATTTGAAAAGTCTTCAATATCCACTTATCCTTTTCCTCCTTATTTGATTTTACCAAAATGCCAGGAAAAGGTAAAGGGTTAGTCTTAGCCATTAAGGGAAAATCTGAATTTACTTTTAAGCTAGACAAGGGATTTCCTTCTTCTCCCAACTCCTTCTCAATCTCATCTTCATTGACCATCCTTGGTGGGGTCCTTTTCAGATCCTTAAGCTCTTTACCACTCCTTAAGGTCACTGCACTAACATTTTTTTGGATTTACATCAGATTAAGATGTAAACTTTCCTCCACTTTGTGATTCCACTTAGTTGATAGCCACCACCATTTAACCTATTTTGCTCTCTAAATTTTGGACAGTAGACCTTGTATCTTGAAATTGAAATCTTTTCTTATACCGAAATTGTTTAACATCTTTTTTAAATTTTAGAGTATTAGTGGCAAGAGACTTAACTATATCTTCTAGAGATGTACCTGAGTTGGAAGAAGAGGCTTATGGCCTAAGATGGAATTGTTGCACTCTTTATAGCCTATTTGGGAACCAATTCTACTATCTATTCCTTCCATAACTCAATTTTGGGTGATCTCACTAACCTGGGTTATAAGTCTAGAAATATGGGTTATATTCATTATAAAAATTTCCCTTTACAATATTAACATAATCCATACTTCCCTATTGTGAAGTTGGAAACCCATTTATTAGATGGTTTACACTTGCAAATATATCACAAGATTGAATTTGTGCCTGCTTGATAGCAATTTTTCTAACAATGATGTTAGTTCATCTAAATGATATTCAATGGATGAACTGTTTACCTCATTCACCTAACAAATATTGTTGCAAATTCCAAAT
>JANSVA010000002.1:22481965-22500970 GCA_025504915.1 Erythroxylum reticulatum | reverse complement strand
TAGAATTTTTGCACACCAACACCAAAAACGACAACCACAAAATGAACACTCCATCAATGATGAACAGTCCAATAAAATCATATAAACACCAATTAGCACTCTCCTTACGCACACAATACACTGCAGCCTCAAACCAAATAATGTACTTCACCTTCTAATGCCCCCTACACATTTGTTTAACACCCACGATTGAAGCATAAGAAAAAAAAAAAAAACGCAGCATTCACATCAAACATCTCAAGTTGGCGTGATCAGCATATATATAATTTTCTTGGCCAATAAAACAACACACGCACATCATCTTTTCTTTTAACACCCACGTCCACTGTTCTATTATTTCAAGACAACCACGTCCATGTATCATAGAATAACTTAAAAACTTGCTCACCAATGCATTGCACTTTTGTTCTCACATACCTTACATGCACCCCTCCTACGGTGTTGATTCCCAAATCAGTTTGCTTCACACACGTGTAAGATTGGCATCTTAATCAACAACTAACACCAGCCTATTCAAGCAACGTTCTTCTCTTTTATTCAGCTCACAAAGTCCATTAATTTCCTTGGCCAAAAATTAGCAACACACGCACCTCAACAATCAGCTAAGTCACGCCAACACAAGCTCTTCTTCAGCCATAGATAAAAAGATGCACAATAACCACCCATGGAACGATGATGAAACCAGAATCCCTCTGATGGAATCCAAGAACGTAAATGCCAAGATCTAATCTCAAGAGGTGCTATGCTTATCAGAAAACTTATCTTTAAAAGATCCTACCTATGTTTGAACTCTTACCAACGTAATATACCACCAACGTGATAATAATAAACTTTTATTTTATGCAGAATTCTTTCACAACTATAAGTGTAGCAACTACATCAATTTGAATCTAAGTCAAATAACCCAATTAATATCTTATATGTCAAATTAATAAATAATGCCAATACATATATCCTAGCAATTTTCCCCTTTTTGGCATTGTTTGTCACAAATATGAAACTCCCTTTAAACAACATAATTGGACATATAACCATCTAACACACAAATCCACTCTCCCCCATGGGACAAAAAGATGTCAAAAAATATGACGAATAGTCACGCATATACCTTGAAATCTCCTCCTGAATTGAACATTCACAATAAACAATATGATGTCTCTTCCTTAGGATAAAACACAATCATAATAATCAACAATAGATGTAATAGAAGAATCATAAGCACGCTAAGAAGACAAATTATCACTATTCAAAACACTAAGAGATATGCCCGAAAGAGAGAGAGATATTCGAGAAAGATCTATACCGATGAGAGAGCTGAGGAGTCTTCGATGGAGCCAAATATAAGTCACAATGCAAACTATTAAAAAAAATGGGATGACAACGTCAATATAAAAACTAAAGAACTGAAAAAGATCCTTTTTTTTGGTTTTCTTTTTTAACAACACAAAAAAATACTTAAAAAATGTAAAGCGCACTGTCCCTGTGTCCCTCAAAGAATCTCAAACCTGGGCTTATTCCTCGTCACATTATCTCGGTCATCGGTTTCTTCTTCAGAAGTAACTGACTTGTCCTCTATTTTACTAGTTACTTCTCAAATAGTAATTGACTTTGAATCTGTACAATTTCTTGTTTGTCCTTCACTATGTTTTTGTGCTTGTACTTGGCCCTTTCTAATCCAAGCATATTTCGATACCATGGGATGATGCTGGAAATTTAATAGAGAGTGTCTAGATTTTCAGTTTTGACCCATTTGAAACATCATTTGTAACATCTTGTAGCATCTTAGCCTTATGTGCCCGATAACTCCGCAAAAATGACATGTTGGTACAAATCTTCGATTCTTTCTTGATGTTTCTTCTTCTCGGACAGATGTGGACATATTATTTTTCTCCCCCATTCACTTTAGAGCACTCACTCTTATAGTCAATAGCTTGAAGATCCCCTTTAACTTTACCAATTTCCAACAACTTTTCTAGCTTGTTGATACCTCCATTTAACATTAGCAATCCCTTTTTGGTACTTACTAATTTCATTCTAGCTTCACCAAGCTCATTTGATGTCAACATCAAATTCTTTTCTAACTCTTGGATAGTGTTCTTCATGGAGAGGTTCTCTTCCTTCAATCTTTCATTCTTTTCACATATTTTCTCCCATTTTTCATACATTAATTTGTAAGCCTCGTAAATGTTCTCAATTTTATCACTTGACCCACTTTTATCACTGTCATAATCTAAGATCGAGCTTTGAGCTGAATCGTTTGCATTTTTTTTCAAAATTTCCAAATTTATTCACTTTTTCATCTTCAGTTACTTCCTTCTTAGTTACTGTTAAACAAGTAACTAGACTTTTGTTGTACAAAGTAACTAATGCATGATTATTCACAATTTCTTCTTCACTTCCAGATTCGTTATCACTCCAAGTGCTCGTATAGGATTTTCCTTTTCTCTTCTTCATAGTATTAGCACACTTCGTTTGAACATGTCCGAAGCATTGACACTCATGGCATTGAATTTATCTTTACCTTTCTTTCTTCCTTTTGAGTTTTGGCTTATTGATTGAAGTTGTTGTTTAATGAGCTCCCGCCTTTTTGCTTAAACTTGGATCTGTCCTTTTTCACTCTCTTCATCCACTTACTGAACTGTCGTGTTAATAGCTCTATTTCCTCATTCTCTTCGGATTCATCTTCTAAGTCATTCATAACTTTACTGTTAAGTTATCAATTTGCACTTATTTTGTACTTAATTCTCTTTAATGTGTTGAAATTATTATTCAAAATTAATGGAATTGTCTTATATTTATTTGCAGATGATTTTCAATACCTTAGAGATAAAATTGAATTAAAAAGATGAAAAAGAAATGAAGAAAATTCAAAATTCCAAGTTTGACAGCGATTCAGTCACTAAGCATGGGCACGTGCAAGGATGAAATTAATTTCTAGATCTGCTTTCAAAATCTAAATCTGATTCTTTTGAGATTCTTGTAACCTTTTAAGATAAGATTGATGGAGATTCACAATCTGAACATGAGGGAAATGTGATCTACAAGATAGGATGAAAAAGGAAGGGATCGGGAGGCATTAAATAGGGAAAAAAGTGACTGTTCACGTTAGCCTTTGTTTTAGGATATATTTTCATTTTCTATAGATCTTCTCTTGGTTGTTTTTGTGTTTTCTGCATTTTTTCTTCTATATGTTCGTATTCTTCAAGAAAGACCAAGGATGGAGACTTCTTATGTTATTATTTCTTTGATTTCTACTTTCGTTATGAATAGCTAAACTCCTTTTCTTGGTTAAGGGAAGCCATGTTATCCATTATTATGTGTGACATGTTTCAATAAAGTTTATGTTGTTGATGAACATTGAATATCTTCCACATTACTTTTTCTAATTGAGTTGATTGATTTCTAGGTGCGCAACTAGAGATTAATTTGTTCAATAGCTAGATTAATTAAATATGACGTTCAGTTTCGTTAATCACAAGTAGCAATTAGGATTACCTTCTTTACGTTAGAGTCGAAAATTCTAAGAAGATATTCGTTTGATTGATTACATGTCGTATATGTATTTCTCTTGCTCATTGGTTTCTTGATTCGTAAAGCTATTATTCGATTGAACCTACGATCGTATCTAGGTTGTTGTTTAATAAGAATGCTAGGATATATGTTTCTAGTCATTACACTTAAGAGAAAACATCCCCAATGAATGTTTATTAATGATAAAAATTTTATGTCGAGGATCCATTTTAGCGTGATAACATCGATGAGTCGAAAACTAAGGTATTTCCTATTCAATTTTTAGATCCAATTATTTCTTTTAATTTTTGTTTGTTCTTATATTTTTCCTTAAATTGTCGTGAATCAACCCCCCCCAATTCGTTACTTTGTTTTAGTTTTAAACTCACTAACCTTTACCATTAAAAATTTCTCGTGGGAACGATATCCACTTACCACTTCTACATTAAATTGTATTAACGGAAGTGATTCCTTTTGAATTTGGTTGTAGGTAGCAAAAGTATCAAATTTTGACGTCGTTGCTAGGGAATTTCTTAACAATTTTTCTAGCGATGTTTTTATTTTTGTTTTTGGTTTTGTTGTTCTTGGTTACCTTATCTTTTGTTAGTTTTAGTTTCACAGCTTTTTCTAATTTTTCGATCTTTTAGCAGTATGGCTCACTATCAGTATGCTATTGATTCTGATTTTTCATATTATCCTTATTATGATAATGAGTTTTCATCTGTTGCTACTTCCAGGTTTGACCATCAAGTGGAGGATTTCACACCCTTAGCTGTGCAAGTACCGAGGGATGACCAACTAGCTAAGGTATGTGAAGTTTGCTCATTTTTGGGTTATTCTTTTTGTACGTGTTCCTTTTTGCAGGATACAAAGTACAAATTCGCTTCTCTACTGAGCTACTATGAAGAGCAATCCTACTTCTTGCCAGAGTCTCCACCTGTACCATTGCCACCACAAGCTAATGAAATGTCTTTAGAGGAGATTGTAATGAGTTTGGTGATGAGCACTCTTCAATTCCAGTAGTTTAGACAACCGTATATGCCTCGACAAAATCAAAATATAACATCAAATCCTAAAGATAAGTCTTCTTTGGAAGATATAGTGCAATCTTTGTCCACTAACACTTTGACAATTCAGCGGAGTACTGAAGCAAGCATCCGAAATATTGCAAGTCAACAAAGGAACATTGAGAATCAACAAATAAATATTGGAAATAAAATAAGTCAAATGGCAACTGCTATAAATCGATTGGAAGTGCAAACTTTTGGAAATTTTCCAGCATAACCAGAGATTAATCCCAAACAATGTGTGAAGGCTATCATATTGCGAAGTGGTAAGGAATTGTAGGAACCACTTTCGAAAAATTCCAGAAGAGAGGCAGAAGAAGAAATCACACAAAAGGCACCTTCATAACTAGAAATGACGCAAAATAATCTATAGAATATGGTAGTTCCGCCCCCTTTTCCGAGTCGATTTGCCAAAGTAATGAAGGAAGAGCAAGCAGAGTTAGGACAGGAAGAGGTTATAGTTTGAGCACAGATGGAGGATGTGCAACCTCTTAAGGTAAGTGATGAAGTTCATGTTATCGCTAACCAAATTTTGTTTCCTTTTCCTAATTGTTTATAGGTAAAAGAAGAAGAAGAACAAGTAGAGAAACAAGAAGAAGAAAAGTCGCTAATCATATATGAGTTGAACGAGCTATGGGCAAGTGAGCTGAAGATCGAAGGTGGCAAGCAGGATGTCAACTCTCTGCACCTATTGGCATTACTTTTACATAGACTATCTTGGTGTGAGAAGGGCTATGCTCGAAAAGACGAGTGGACATTAGAGTATAATGGTGAAGCGATGAAGTTCCACTCATCAGAAGTCATAGAGCATCATGCTGATAAAGAGCCTACTTCGAGGAAAGGTGCTCTAAGATCCTCACGGAGTTTGAGCATGCTTTCTATTGGACTTAAGCACCCATTCGATAATGGATGATGTACATGTTCCAAACGTCAGGCTTATGACCTTTGATTAACACTTAATGAGAGGTACCTTATTCGTATCCCTTTCTTTTATATGTTTTTTTTGACAATTTTCTTTTATTTTCATTTTTAGGTTTAATTCAGTTTAGTTAGGAATTTAATTTAATATTTTTGATTTTTGATTTTAATTTTTTATCTTTTAATTTTAAAAAAATATTAAAAAATGAAAAAAATTATTCACGCCGCCCCCATTTTCCCCTATCTTTTTCCTTTTATTCTTTCATTTAGTTCTTTTCTCACCATCGTCATTCACTATAGGTTCCATGTGTTATTGCCCTCATCGTGCACACTTCACCAACCCTTCACGTATAACCCATCTTTCAAATTGTTATTAACCGACAAACCCACCCAGCCCTCTCTTGTGATATTACTGATTTTGTTTATTTTCTTTTGTGATTGTAGGTTTGTGTTTCACAAATTTAACACAATGCCAAGGAGAAAAAAATGAGTCACGAAGGTTGGCTACTCCAATAATGTCTTTTGTGGCCTACTGGGAGTATGAAGGATTTCAACCGCCATATCTGCCAACACCTTAATTTCGACACTTCCATAATAGAGAAGCATTCTTTAACTTTTTCCTTTATACTTATGCTTCTTTAGCATTGAGGACAATGTTGGTCTAGGTGTGGGGAAAAATATTGGAGTTTTGGTGTGTGAATATTTCTAATTTTTGTGTGAATTTTGTTGATTTTTGCATGTCGATATGCATATTAATCCATGAAGCTTTGTCATATTGGTTTGGATGAGATTGGGTATATTCATGAAATTAAATTGGGCTAAGTGAGTTTTAAGGTGAATCATGTTGATTGATTGCAATAATTGATCTTATAGACTTAGTCAAAATTTTGATATTTGAATGATGAGGTAATGTGTAGAATTGAAGTGAATTCTTAAGTTGAACCTGTGGGTGAAATTTGAGCCTAAATGACATCATCTTTATGTCATGCTATTTTTTTGAATTGTGTGATGCTCCTCTAGTCATGTTTTCCTACAAAACTTGCACTGAACCAGATTGAATTTTTTTGATTACATGGGATATAGAAATGATTAAGGCCTTCCTTGTTTTTAAACCCTTTAGCTTAAAAATGACCCACCTACTTATTATCCCTTTGCAAACATTTTTGAGGCTTTATCCTTGTTTTTCAATCAATCACCTTATTTTTAAAATCTAAAAACCCCATTAGCTTTACCCTGTCACAAGTTGAATGAAGCATTGAGTAATTTGGGACTTTTGTTCTATATTGTATTCTGAGATATTTTTATAAGTACTTCTACTCATGTGTTTATTAAATTTTGTTGCTAGCAATTTCTCTTGTTTTTATTGTTTTCCCTTGTGTTTAACGTTATTCAAAATGATGAAAAAAGAAAAAAAAGTAAAAGAAGAAAAGAAAAGAAAGAAAAAGGAAAAAATCAGAAAAGAAGAAAGAAAAAGAAAAAGAAAAAGAAAAAGAATAAAGCATAGTAGCATTAGTTAGTAATAAGTAGTTATAATCCTTTGTATTCATGTGGTTATTTCAGAATTTTAATTTGAGTGTCCCTTTTTACTTGATACTTTGTGAATGCTTGTGATCAACCCTTTGCCATTTTTACCTCACCTGTGAACCTAGCTCCATTACAACCCTTAATAAAGTCCTTATGATCTTTTAGCTCATATAATCCAAATGAATGATAACTGGTGAATTTGCAAGCCTATGATAATGCAATATGTTAGAGAGAGATTTGAGTGAAACACTTTGACCTTAAACAATTTAGTGTAAGAACGAAATCCGTGAGAAGAATTCATTTTGATTTCATATTTGCTTTTGAACAAAGATGTCTTTTTTTGACTTCGTTTATTTGCATTGGTGAAAAGTGATTATGATATGTGTTACAACTTAAGTCTTACTAGCCTAAGTTAATGATTGTCTGTACTTATTCTTATGAAGGATGAACTGATTAAGTTTAGTGGTTTGACATGTTTGCTCGAAGGCGAGCAAAGGTTTGGTGTGGGGAAATTTGTTAATTCATCAATTTGCACTTATTTAGTACTTAATTCTCTTTAATGTATTGAAATTATTATTCAAAATTAATGGAATTGTCTTATAATTGTTTGCAGATGATTTTTAACACCTTAAAGATGAAATTGAATCAAAAATATGAAAAAGAAACGAAGAAAATCCGAAATTTCAAGTCTGAAAACAATTCAGTCACTAAGCGTGGGCACGTGCAATGATGAAATTAATTTCCGGATTTGCTTTCAAAATCTGAATCTGATTCTTTTAAGATTCTTGTAATATTTTAAGATAAGATTGAAGTAGATTCACAATCTGAATTTGGGGAAAAGGTGATCTGCAAGATAGGATGAAAAAAGAAGGGATCGGAAGGCATTGAAGAGGGAAAAATGTGACTGTTCACGTTAACCTTTGTTTTAGAATAGATTTTCATTTTCTGCAGATTTTCTCTTAGTTGTTTTTGTGTTTTTTCTTCAATATTTTTGTATTCTTCAAGAAACACCAGGGATGGAGACTTGTTAAGTTATTATTTCTTTGATTTCTACTTTCGTTATGAATAACTAAAGTCATTTTCTTGGTTAAGGGAAGCCATGTTATCTGTTATTATGTGTGAGATGTTTCAATAGAGTTTATGTTGTTGATGAACATTGAATATCTTCTGAATTACTTTTTCTAATCGATTTGATTGATTTCTAGGTGCACAATTAGGGATTAATTCGTTCAATAGCTAGATTAATGAAATATGACGTTTAGTTTCGTTAATCACAAGTAGCAATTAGGATTACCTTCTTTATGCTAGAGTCGGAAATTCTAAGAAGATATTCGCTTGATTAATTGCATGTTGTACATGTATTTCTCTTGCTAATTGGTTTCTTGATTCGTAAAGCTATTATTCAATTGAACTTACAATCGTATCTAGGTTGTTGTATAAGAATGCTAGGATATATATTTCTAGTCATTACACTTAGGAGAAAACATCCCCAATGAATTTTTATTAATGATTGAAATTTTATATCGAGGATCCATTTTAGTGTGATAACATCAATGACCCGAAAACCAAGGTATTTCCCATTCAATTTTTAGATTCAATTATTTCTTTTGATTTTTTTATTTTTCTTATATTTTTCCTTAAATTGTCGTAAATCAAACCCCCTATTTCGTTACTTTGTTTTAGTTTTAAACTAGCTAACCTTTACCATTAAAAATTCCTCGTGAGAATGATATCCACTTACCACTACTACATTAAATTGTATTAACGAAAGTGATTTCTTTTTAATTTGGTTGCAGGCAATAGCAGTACCATTTACTAATCTCGGCTTGCAATGCTAATCCTTTCTTATTCTCTCGCTTATCTCTTAAAAGATTCATCTCGAAGTTTGTAAGGATTCCACTAACCTTTTCCAATGACAGATTATCAATGTCGTAGGCCTCCTCTATTGCTGCAATTTTTGGAATAAATTCTGGAGGAAATGATCTCAGCGTTTTCTTGACTAATTTGACGTTGGAGTATTTCTTTCCCAGTTGATGAGCTTGATTTGCTATATCTCGTAATTTTTCATGAAAGTCTCTAATAGTCACATTTTCATCCATCTTCAGCTCTTCAAACCGAACAGCTAACATTTGTAGTTTCGAAGCTATCACGGATTTTGACCCTTCATGAATAGCTTGCAAAGCATCCCACGCTTCTTTTGCTGATTCACAGGCTGAAATCATTGAGAAGCGACCCTCATCAATAGCACTGAATATCACATACATTGCTTGTGAATTTTCGAGTGCGTTTTCTTCTTCGACTCTTGTCTATTCAGATGGATCTTTCTGAACTGCCTCCCCTTTATCGTCAGTGATCATCGGGTGCGTCCACCTATGTACTACCGAATGCCAAGCTCTTGTGCCTTGAGCTTGAATGAAGACTTTCATCTGTGATTTCCATACAGATAGTTAGATTCGTCCAACAACGGTGGCCTAATAATTGATGCTCCTTCTCTTATGGCCATGTTTACGAAACTAGGATCTACAGCAACTTGCTACCAAGTTCTGAATCGGTGACCTCGCTCTGATACTAATTGAAAAACTCAAAGGGGTAGTCGTTTTGCAAACTTTTCAATTTTACCACGGACATCTCTAGTATAAACAAAAACAAAGACAATAGCAAAAAGGAACGAGAACTTCTGGAATTTTTGGACACTAACACCAAAAATGACAACCAAAAAATCAACAACCCATCAACGATGAACGGTCCAATAAAATCATGTAAACACCAATTAACACTCTCCTTACGTACACAATACACTGCAGTCTTAAACCAATTAATGTACTTCACCTTTTAACGCCCACTGCACATTTATTTAACACCCATGATTGAAACATAAGAAAAAAAAAACAGTTTTCAATCAAACATCTCAGGTTGGCGTGATCAGCATATATATAATTTTCTTAGCCAATAAAACAAAACACACACATCATCTTTTCTTTAACACCCACGTCCACTGCTCTTTTATTTCAAGACACCTATGTCCACTACACTTTTATTTCAAGACAACCACATCCATGTATCATAGAATAACTTAAAAACTTGCTCACCAACGTATTGCATTGTTGCTCTCACACACCTTACATCCACCCCTCCTACGGTGTTGATTCCCAAATCAGTTTGCTTCACACACTTGTAAGATTGGCGTCTTAATCAACAACTAACGCCAGCCCATTCAAGAAACATTCTTCTCTTTTATTCAGCTCATAAATTCCATCAATTTCCTTGGCCAAAAATCAGCAACACACGTGCCTCAACAATCAGCTAAGTCACGCCAACAGAAGCTCTTCTTTAGATATAGATAAAAACATGCACAATACACACCCATGGAACGATGATGAAACCAGAATCCCTCTAATGGAATCCAAGAACGTAAGTGCCAAGATCTAATCTCAAGAGGAGCTATGTTTATCTAAAAACTTATCTTTAAAAGATCCCACCTATGTTTGAACTCTCACCAACATAATATACCATCAACGTGATAATAATAGACTTTTATTTTATGCAGAATTCTTTCATAACCATAAGTGTAGCATCTACATCAATTTGAATCCAAGTCAAGTCACCTAATTAATATCTTATATGTACAATTAATAAATAATGCCAAAACATATATCCTAATAGTAATTTATGGAAATTTCCAGAGGATCTTAGCTTTTTATGCTCCCTAGGATGAAATCCCTTTAAGAATCAAACAACTTTCTCAATTGAAACTTCCATCCGTGAGCCACTGCCCAAGGCTTCAGTCTTTGCCAGAGCTTCCAGTGAGTCTAATCGAATTACTAGTAGTAAATTGTGGGTCACTGAAGATGATATATACCATCTCACTGCTAACCAGAGAGTCAAAAAATCTTCAATGTTATTTCAGTATGGGCAAATGCTTTATGTTAGATGAACATCAATGTGAGCTTATCACAAATGAAGTTATGAGAAATCAGTGTTTTGCATACAAAATGAAACATCATAAGGTTACTCTGTATTCTCTTCACTTTTTTATACGCACTAATATACTATACACTTAATATGAGTTTCCTGTTGATCTTGTGCACAAATCATTTTTATGGTTCAGGGAAATATTCATATTCCTCTCAGTCCCTCTGCCTCGATATTTGTGGATGGACTCCTATACTTTGCTGTGTGTTATCCTGGAACTAGAATTTCATAGTGTTTCTTATATCAAAGTAGGGGAAATTCAATCATAGTTCATCTTCCTCTAAATTGGTTGAACAACTGCTTCTCTAGATTCGCTCTATGCATTCATTTTAATGCATTCCATTCTCCTAGGGAAGTATCTCGGAGATATAAGTGCTACTTTATGTTGGGAAAAATTCAATACTACTAAATTCTGGTGAAGTGTAAACACGATACCAAAACTTTCAAAGTTTATTTGAGTAATAAGAGTAAGCAAATACTAATAATAATTCGTCAACAATAATAACAAATCAAACATAGGTAACGATATTGAAATTTTTAACATGGAAAACCCCTTCAAATCAGACACGGCACCTCCAGTCTAGAAAATAGCTCCACTAAATTGAAATGCTTACAAATATCCTCTTTTCAAAGATACAAACTTGGCATCAACAAGAGGAATAAGCAACTACGCATGATAACATTGTTAGGAACATAAAAGGAGAGAAATCACCAAAAACATGTCACTGTTCTAAGGCTCTAATCTAAATATCCAGAGCTCCAAATGAAAAGGTGACCTTTTAAAATTTAAAGGACTCTCTCAAGAACATACTCTTAAATTTTTTAGCTCGATCCAATAATAGATGAGAGTGGATCAAGAAGAAAAGTGAATCTGGTTGTCCAAAAAATGTTACAAATATTTTTTCTCTCTCTTCCTTCTGTTGTGTCGACTCCCACGGTTGAAGAAGAAGCTAATCTGCGGAAGAAAAAGACAAGTACAAGTCATGGGAGGGGGAAAGACATTGGTTTTTCCATATAATATAGGACCCATATCCTAACAAATCTACCCCTCTCGATTATGTGGAGGTGCTCGCCATCTCGGTGATCAAATAACATGTCTAAAAATTCCCTCTTGGCAAAAACTTAGTAATCATAATTACCATCTGTACGAACCTTTTGAAGCTCAATGAACTTAGAATCCAAAACATCTCTAACCCAATAATATCTAACATCAATATGTTTTGATCTACCATAGAATGTGAAATTCTTAGCTAGTTACATCGCACTTTGACTGTCACAGTGTAACTTTTTAATAAATCCAAGTTCCCTCGCAAATCTCTTTATTTATAACAATTGTTTGCATGCTTTAACAACAACTATAAGCTCTGCTTGTATGGTAGATAAAGTAATACATTTTTGTAACATGGATTGCCAACTTACTATTCCCCTGTAAAGGTAATCAAATAGCCTAAGGTAGACTTTCTTGTATCAACATCTCTTGCTAAATCAGAATCAGTGTAACCTGAAAGAATAGGCTTCCCTGTTCCAAAACAAAGACTTAAAGTAGATGTCCCATGGAGATATCTCATAATCCATTTCATAGCATACCAATGGTTTACTCCCGGATTAGAAAGAAACGTACTAATTGTACCAGCATTATAAGCAATATCTGGCCTAGTGCAAACCATAGCATACATTAAACTATCCACAATTGAAGCATAAGGAACTCTTTGCATATTTTCCTTTTCCTTCTCATTTGAAGGACATTACTTTCTACTCAACTTAAAGTCCATTCCAAGAGTTGTACTTACAACTTTAGCCTTGTCCACGTTGAATCCCTGAAGTACTTTTTCAATGTACTTCTCTTGTGATAGCCATAACTTCTTGACCTTTCTGTCACGAATGATTCTTATACCAAGAATCTGCTTTATTTGTCCTAAGTTTTTCATAGCAAAAGACTTACTCATATCCTGCTTTAACTTAGCAGTCTTACAAGTATTATGGCCAATAATAAGAATATCATCAACATATAGCAAAAAAATGATAAAGTTATATTTATAGAATTTATGCACATAAACACAATGATCAGAGGAAGTCTTTTTGAAGCCTTGCTATTTCATAATTGAATCAAACTTCCTGTACCATTGCCTTATAGCTTGTTTCAAAGCATACGAGCTCTTCCTTAATCTACAAACATAATCCTCTTTCCCTTTCACTCTAAAACCTTATGGCTGCTCCATATATATCTCCTAATCCAAATCACCATAAAGAAAAGCATTCTTAACAACCACCTAATCAATCTCCAGATCAACGTGTGATACAAAACCCAACAAAACTTGAATGGATGGCATCTTCACTACTGGAGAATATATTTCTTCAAAAACAACTCCTTTCTTTTAAAAAAGCCCTTGACAACAAATCTAACTTTTACCGTGGAACTGAAGTACCATCTTTATGTTTCAATCTGAAAACCCATTGATTCTTCAAAGCTTGTCTATTCTTAGGCAACTTAACTAAATCAAATGTGATATTGTCATGAAGTGATTTCATAACGTCTTCCATTGCTTCAAATGACTTCTCCTTCTGCTTACTATTTATGGTTTGCTAAAAATTTTCTAGCTCTCCCCTTTTAGAGATAAGTACATACTCATTGGGAGAATAATGTAATAAAGGTCTCCTCACTCTAATAGATCTTCTAAGAAAAGTCTTTGGAGCCTCTGTAAGTGTTGGTTACTAATCCACTACAACATTATGTAATGGAGCATCAAAAGTGTCTACACTTTGTTGTTCATTTTGCAATTGATCACCATCTTCACTTTCATCTTAAACATCATGATCTTGATGGTCATTTCCAGCTACATTCGGGGTATCATTTATAGAAACTAGCTTAACATCAACCAAGCTATCACTGCTCTGAGAATCTCTTCTCTCTGCCTTCTCAATATGCTCAATAGTTAGGTCTTTAAAAAACACTATCTCATAACTTCTAACAAGTTTCTTCTCAATTGGATCATATAATCGATAACCAAACTCGTCCTGACCATAACTACTAAGGATACATTGTTGGGTATTAAAATCCAATTTCGACCTCTCATCTTTAGGAACATGCACAAATGCTTTGCAACCAAAAACTCTTAAGCGATTATAAGAAACATCCTTGCCAAACCAAACTCTATCAGGAACATCACCATCTAAAACTATAATGGGTGAAAAATTGATAACATGGCAACTTTGCAAAGTGCTTCAGCCCAAAAGGAATTTGGCAACTTTGCTTCTGCAAGTAAGCATCTAACCCTCTCCGCTAAAGTTCTCTTCATCCTTTTTGCTAAACCATTCAACTGAGAAGTTTTGGGAGGAGTTTTTTGATGTCTAATACCTTTCTCTCTATAATAGTTATCGAATGGTCCACAGTATTAACTACCATTATTTGTACGAATGCATTTCAATTTCTTGCCAGTTTGTCTTTCAACTAAGGCATTAAATTCTTTAAATTTCTCAAAAACCTAATCTTTGGTTTTTAAAGCATAAACCCAAAGTTTTCTAGATTGATCATCAATAAATTTCACAAAATAAAATACACCACTATGTGATCTTACCTTTAAAGGACCACAAACATCTGAGTGAACCAGTTCTAGTAAATCAAACTTTCTTAAAGAAAGATGACTCTTAAAAGAAAATCTTCTTTGTTTCCCAGCCAAGCAGTGAACACACTTGTTAAACCTAGCTTCCTTAACCCCTTCAAGAAAATTTTCTTAGTCAAACAGTTAATCCCCTTTTCATTTATATGACTCAGTCTTCTATGCCATAATTATGATATAGTATCACTGTCTACCATATTCACTAAGCGTTCAGAAATAGAACCTTGCAACAAGTTTACCTTGAGCTACAAATATTGAACCTTTTGTAATTTTCCAATATCCATTGTTAAAGACATTACAAAGACCATCTTCATCAAGTTTTCCTATAGATATCAAATTTAAGTGAATTCCTAGTGAATGTTTGACATTTTTAAGAAGTAACCTTGAACCATTGTTAGTTTCAAAACAAACTATTCCAATGCCAATCACACTTATCTTGCTATCATTTCCCATCTTCAATATCACAAAATCTATAGGAATATAAGAAGTGAATGAAGTAAATCACATGTTAATATAGACTTTAAGTTCAATACATAAAATGCACAAGAAGGCGGGGTTGAATTGAGTATTCTTTTTCGTGAATACAATCCCCTTTTTAAATTCCTTTGAAAAGTAAAATTTTCAAAAACTATTAAGTAAACTATCACAGTGTATTGCAATTAACTTCTATATACTTGTATAAAACAATAGAAATTGAAAGTTGAGAGTTAGAGAGTAGATGTTGACACAGTAATTTTATCCTGGTTCACCCCAAACCGTGGGCTACATCCAGTCCTCAGAAACCTTTTTGAGATTTCACTATTCTTCTCACAAGTACAAGTATTCTTTTTCACAGAGCCTCTCCAGGTCTCTTACACCAAGTATTCTTTTTCTCACTTAGCCTCTTCAGGCTCTTAGCTCTTCTTCTTTCTTACAGAAAGATATTGCCAGCTCTATTAAAGTAATGATAGCTCTAGTGTTTCGCACAATGAATACAGTGTTTGCTAAAGATAAAAAACTTTTTAAGATCTCTCACTTTTAAAATTCACTAACTTTTAAATGTTTGACTCCAACTTGTATTTATAACCTCGTCTTCAACTGCTTCTTGATAACTGCTTCTTTATTCTTGCTTCTTGCTTCTTGATTATTGAATCTTGTATAAATAGTTATTTAGTTGAGTTCTGTAACTAACTCAAACTAATTAACGGTTCGACGTAGTATCGGTTCTTCGTCTTAGTTTTGCTTCGGCTTCGTCTTATTTTCTTCCATTCTAGTTTTGCTTCCGCTTCGTCTTACTTTCTTTCATTTTAGTTTCCGCTTCGTCTTACTTTCTTCCGTCTCACTTTTGCTTCCACTTTGTCTTACTTTTTTTCGTTTTAGTTTCCGCTTCGTCTCATTTTCTTTCGTCTCATTTCTGCTTCCGCTTCATCTCATTTTCTTTTGTCTTACTTTTTATTCCACTTCATCTCATTTTCTTTCGTCTCACTTTTTCTTCCTCTTCATCTCATTTTCTTTCGTCTCACTTTTGCTTCCACTTCGTCTTACTTTCTTCTTAATCAAAACGGTTCAACAATTTCTAATATTATTATTATTTGAATGTCATCAAAATTATTAGACGTGAGATCATGACTTAACAATCTCCCCCTTTTTGATGATAACAAATAATCATAATTTTAGAAAGATAATCAGTATGATTTATAAGAAGATATACAATTGGAAAAAATTGTAATCTATACTATCTCTTCTTCTCTTCTTCTTTTCTCTTCTCCTCTTATCTTTCTTCTCTTCTCCTCTCCCCCTATTTTTTATTAATCAAAAACATTTTCAACTAAGATGCTTCATAATCTAAGAGAACATTGATCGCATTTCAGTGCGGAGTGACTTGAGGTCTTCTCGTATATGAGCTACTTCCTTACATAAATCACTCACTGAAACACACAGATCATCAGCCTTGTCATGAATTTCTTCAATTTCTTCGACTAAGTCTGCATCACTTTTCTGTTGAACTTCTTCTAAACCGATAGTAGTACTAAATGACTTTGAGGGTATGATATCCGATTCAATGATTGTAATAACAAGAGGTGTGAAAGATAAGTTTCTATCTGGAAGATCAAGATCATCAAGTCAAAGTAGCTTTCAAATTTGTTTTCCAAACAGGTGTAGTATATCTCCAATTGACGATATAGAGATCAAAGGTCTAAGGTGCATAATTAGGTGCACAAGAGTCTCTATATTGAAACTAATATTTCCAACTCTGATGGTTCTGTACTGCCCTTCTGTTATTCTTCCAACTACCTGTGAAGTTCCATCAGTGGTAAGACGACCACAATCACTTTCTGACGCCTTTAAAATATGGTGTGAAATCTAGATTCCTTTATGTTGAGCTTCATAACATGCTGCATCAATGTTCTTCCCTTCTTCTTCAACCTAATCTTCTGTCAGATAACTTGTAATCCCTTCTTGATACATTTTCTTCTTTCCTTTATCTTTATTACGAATCATGTAAGGTCTTGGCTGAATGTCAAGTATAATCTTTATCACAGTTCTTTTTGTAAGTGGGTAAATAGTGTACTTATACTTGGTCATCTGTGTTGGATATGGTTCTGATTTCTCATCTCGTAGAACACTATACAACCTTTTCTCTCCATCATTCAACAGATGTATTGTACTACTATTTACTATAATTGGTTCAAATTGTGCCTTGACCAACCTTCTTAGGGGTTCTCTTATGATTATAGAGCTTCTACTCCTTGCAGGTTCAATTTCTTTAATGATCTTCATTTTCAAATCCTCTTTTCTCATTGGTTGAGAAGGATTAACCTGTATTGGACTGTGTTCAACTGACCTTTTCTTTTGAATAGTAGTTGGAGTGCTCTTTTTCTGACTGATTTTCTGCTTCTGACTATCTTTAATTAGCCTAGGAGGTTGTTGTTGAGGTTGAGGTTTCTTCTTCTCAAATTCCAACTTCCTCTTAATTTCAATTTCTTTAGCCAATTTTACTGAATATTCTTGTAAAATTGAGACTAAAGATCTGGTTGCTTGTAGTGCTTTCTTTCCAGAATCCTCACTATGATTCAACTCTTTTCCTTTCTTCTGCTCTTGTTGACGCAAGGTCCATAGTCTAGGTGACCTTTTTACTTGTTTGGATTTCTTCGAAAATAGTGTCTCCCCTTTTCTCTTCATGGACACTTGTTTCTCTATTTGACGCACCTGACTTTCTTCTTTTTGAGAAATTATCTTAACTTTAACTGCATCATTTGACGATTTTTTAATCCTTTTGTAAGCATTCTTCCACTGAATTGAGATTTTGATCTTCTTGTGGGAATTAGTTTTCCACTCAGACTTTGTTTGAAAGTACGCTTCCCCTCAATCCTTGCTATCAACTTAAAATCTGTATCCTCTTTTTCCTGATTCTTTAAGCCCATTCTACTGATAAAATCTATATCCTCTTTTTCTTGATTCTTCAAGCCCATTCTACTGATAGTTGCAGAGTTAATGACACTTTTGATGTTCATCTTCATTCAGTTTCCAATCTTAAGGTAAATTCCAGATTCTTTAAAGATCCTTGTCAATATCATTCCATATGGTAGAGCAGTCGAGTCTTTATTCGACTTTACCATATAGTTGAGGAATAGGTAAGGAAGATCTATGGGCTGGTGATTGAGTAGATGAAATAAACATTGCCCATCTAACGTCATTACTAGATTCCTCGATCCTGTTCTTGGTAGAACATAATGGAAGAGTAGCGCATGTAGAACCCTAGCCTTTGACACAAGACTTGATGCCTTCTTCTCTTTTGGGTCACTACATCCATATAGTTGTCGATTGATTTATGTCTTCTCTACACTAGCTTGATTCATCCATCTTGCTTTATGAGTGAGCTTCAGTGTTCTTGATTTATGTCTTCTCTACACTAGCTTCAACACATGGACACTCAGTAGCCTTCTTGATTGACTTCAGTGTTCCTATCACCGATAATCTATCAACCACTGATACTAAAGTATCTTCAACTACTTATACATTCTTCTAGAAATCATATACTTCATTAAGGTAAATTGTCTTATGAACCTGAAAGAAGTTCTTCCATCCAGCTGCCACAATCTCTGGTTCAATATCCATCTGGTCTTTCTTCAAAGACTCAAAATCAACAAGTCTTCTATAAGTCATTGATTGCTCCATTTGTATTTGTAGTCAACAAAGAACTAAACGTACAAATGTATTTCTCAAAGAGATGATGTTAGTTTCTGAGATTGAGAGTGCAAGCAAAGAGAGTTTGATATCAAAACAGAGTAATGAAAAGCTTTGTTGAGTGTTTTTGAAGAGCCAATGTTAGGGTACTCTAAGAGTGTTCTAGAGTAGGTGATATTCTCAAGGCTTTGAGACACTTTCCCTCCAAAACTTTCTCATGACAGAAGTTA
>JANSVA010000002.1:22429400-22445532 GCA_025504915.1 Erythroxylum reticulatum | reverse complement strand
GATGGTGTCTCAAGTCCAAAGAGAGAAGTTGAAACGAGAAGATTAAGGTCGTAGAATTCTACGTCTTCCAGTGCCTTGCAGGAGTCGGAGACAGAGCTTGAAACATCTTCGAGAAGCAACAAGCTACAAAGACCACATCGGAGGAGATAAATCAAGATGGCCAATACCGAATGTCTCACATCACCGTTGAGCGATGTCTAAGCTTGTCGGTGTTAAGGTCGCTCATGCCTTGTTATCAGCGACAGGGAAAAGTTGCTCATGAAGCTGTTATCAGTGGTGGAAGGAAAGAACATGTGAGTTTCAGGCTTCACGGTGGATGATGATGGCAAGTGGAAAGAAAGAATTGGTGGTTCGTCCATGGGTCCAAGTCTTCGGTGATGACTTTGAGACCATTTCTATGTAAAGAAAAAAAAAGAAAAGACGTAAAAGGTAATTTGTTAAATAATTAAAAAAAGATAATTTGAAATTTCATAAATTTAACATCAGACATAACGACATAAAGGCTCGTGTATGATTTCTGTCCAAAATAGTTTAATATTAAGCAGAATTTATTTTAATTAAGCAGAATTTGATCCTTAATTAATAAAATCTAAAAACATTTGACTCTTTTAGCCACTTAGATTTATCTACAACATTACTGGAACGGTAACACATACGCGCTATGACGCGCGAATGCATGCAGTTGTACGGGAGCTGAGGAGGGGGTTCCTTCACAAAGCAGCTCTCTTTCCTGGAACCAGCACGTGTCACCAAGTCAGGCTGAGCTGGTAAAACATTTACGTGGCTATAATTCATCGGTTCAATCTGGACTCAACTCCTACCGTTGAATTCCTCCAAGCCCTTCCTGAAGTCTTTGTGTTCTCCTTTAATATTACTGTTGTTATTATAATACTTTGGAGAGATAAATACAACAAAATAGACCGACTCCTTACCTGAGAGCGAGTCGGAGAGAGATTGAGCTAGAAAGAAACAAGCTTCACAGGTTTGTTCCCCTTTAAGACTAAACTATTTCTTCTTAATTTTAATCTGGTGAATTTAACTCCAATCAGAACCTATTGCTTGCTGATCTCCTTGTCTGAAAATTTTAAAGTTCAAATACTTGGTTTGGTTTTTGCTGATGCTACTGTCTTGAGCTGGTTCATTTTCTAGAGTTTCTTTCCATGTTTCGTTGCGCTTTGTGCATTTTTCCGTTCTTTTTGTTGCTTTTTATGTGTATATTGGGTTGTTACTGCTGGCTTCGATTACGCTTGCACTGGGTTGACTTTTGTGTGAGCTGGTTTATGTAAGGAGTTATGACATTTTTGATCTGGATTTCGAGTTTTGAGATCTAAATTTAGTGTTTCCTGCCTTCCTTCCCCAATCATTTTTCATATCGTATTTGACCATAATGTTCAGGATGGCTTATTTTGTCAAAATTTTGATACTCGGTAAATTGCAACTTTATCTCTGTTTTTGTTTTTTTTTTGGTCTTTATGATGTATTGGTCAATATTCTGATATTAGGATCCTCGTTCAACTTAATTACTTATACCCCTCTGTGGTTTATTTTTAACATTTTTCTTCTTGTTTTAGGGGAAACAACATAATAATTAACATTTATAGGGTTATAATTGCAGTTTGACTGCAAGGAGAAACATTAGTCATCCCATTTGCCCAGATTTATATGTGTCTGGAAATATTGTTCTACTCCTTCTGCAAAACTTGTTTAGAAAAAGATTGATGACACGAGAGAGATTTTTTTTTGGCTTCTCTTTATGAAAGTTGGTGCATGAGAAAATCATTTTTCATTGTGCGTTTCTTCCCCTCCCCCCTCTCCTCTTTTTTTTCTTTGATAACTTAAGTAGAAGCTAAAAGTGAGACTATAACTTAGATCTGATATGAAATGTGAGAGATGAATAATTGTGCTTGTATGAAAAGTCATAGTACTGTTCACTGAAGACTCCTTTTTTAGTCTGTTTCACCAACTTCTATTTTGTTATGTTTTTAACTCCAACGTACTTATACCCTGTTCTCAGTAATTTGCTTTGTTGATTAGCTTTGGATTCTTAAATTTGCATAGATTGAATTTAAGTCACCCCATTTCCCATTGAGCTTGGTGATTAAACTCATCCTTTAAGATTTTCATAGGAAGTTGATATTGACTTTAGAACAACTGTAAAAGAACTATGGTTACAAATTAAAATTACAATTCATACTCATTAATATATTCCCTGTTAGATATGGTGTCAATCCTGAAATTTTGGGTTATTTTTTGATGTTGTAGTTGCGTTCTTATATGGACACAAGGTGATAACACCTTTGCATTTAAAGTTCTTCCTACCTTCTATTGTTGTGTCACATTTTCACTAGTCTACTGCAGTTGTCCATAACAAATACATTTTGCTTCGTAGAAGTTTTCTTTGTTGTTACTTCTCCATTTCCACTTCTTACTAATGTTCTCTCTTTATTTTATGCAACAGTCTCGACAGGTGCTTCAATTGTTTAGGGGTTTTTCCCACTGATGTTTCGAAGTCGAGATTGTGGTGCATATATCAAGAACATAACAAATGCCAGCATTACAAATGAAGGCCAAATTAAGCACGGTTTCTTTAATAGACAAAAAGTTTCTTGGTGTGTGTGAAAAGTCTAGTGTGATAGCCAAAAGGTCATGCACTCATACTACTTATTCTCGACCAACAACGGAATCTGAATTGTGTATACAGAAATGTTTGGATACTTCTGGTAAGCTAGTAGATTGAAAGAGTATCAATTGTTGTTTTGATCATGACCTCTTTAGGTTACCCAGCATTTTATTATCTAGTCATAACTAGCCATGCATACTGAATAGCAGTTTCCATCTCAAAGTTCCTGGTAAAAAAATTTTGTTTGAAGGTAGTTAGTCATAAGAGATTACAAAATTGATGTGTTGCAGTTGTAAATTTTAATATATTTTTCTAGATATCTGCAACATGAAGCAAGTTTTCTTTTATTTTTTTTATCTGTAGTCATTGTTGTCTAGTTTGTTTTACATTTTGCTCATGTATGCATCTAACAGCTACTCCTTTTTTCTAGTTTCATCAAGAATGGATTTGCAAACTCCAGATGATGAAAATGGTAAAGTTATTTGTCTTCAGGAAATGCCAATAGGAGAAGATCTTTTGTTTCAAAACCAATCACTAATGTCGGTTGATTCTTGCACCATGCGGAGAATGGTGAGCTATTAAGGCTGTTATGTTGTTGATACTTTTTTATCTTTCTCTGGGGCAAACCTCTTTTACGAATCCTAAAATATATGTATATGATAACTGCATCTTTGCAAAGTTATTTATTATGTTATTGCTTATTGTCGAATATTTAGTCCTTAAAGTTAGGAATTAGTTTCCTATTTTTAGATATCAGGAAATCAAGGAGTTAGTTTCCTATTTTGTAGATATTAGGAAATCAGTCTTTATTGTCTTTATTATTTTTTATTCTGTTACTATTTTATAGGTAATAGTTTCCTTATTTAGTTATATAGAAGTGTGTGTGTGTGTGTATATATATATATCATGTACCAATTCTGCTTTTAAATAAGAAGATTAATTCATTTAGAATCTTCATGGTATCAGAGCCTAGGAAACCCTAGCCGTCATCCTCACATTTCGACATCCTTCTCATCTCGGAATTCTCAGTTTTTTTCCTCCGGAAATCTCAATTTTTTCTCTCTTTTCTCTTTGAAAAACAAAATCTGAAATGGCAAATGAAGCAGACAGTTCCATCTCTGAGACATCTTCTCCTTCCAACCCAAATCCGGTCCAATCTAGTTCTGGAAATTCTGGAACATTTGAGAATCTATCTCTTCTAATCACAAGTCATAAACTCAATGGACAGAACTATCTTTAGTGGTCCCAATTTGTCCGGATGTTCATCTGTGGCAGAGGAAAAGAAGATTACCTGACTGGAGAAGTTCCAATTCCTGAGAAAATTGATCTGAACTACAAGAATTGGAAGGCCGAAAATAATCAAATCATGTCATGGGACTTTATGAACAAGGATATTGGTGAAAATTTTCTCCTATATGAAACGACTTAAGAAATATGGGAGGCAACGTGAGAAACTTACTCCAGTTCTGAAAATACTTTAGAACTCTTCGCTGTGGAGATGATTCTTCATGATCTTCGTCAAGCAGAATTAACGGTAATGCGGTATTTTAATATTCTAATTCATCATTGGCAGCAGTTAGATATGTTTGAATTTTATGGGTGGAAGTGTCCGGAGGACAATGATTATATCGTAAGATAGTGGAGCAAAAAAGAACTTTTAAATTTTTGCTTGGTCTGAAGAAAAGTTTAGATGATGTTAGAGGAAGAATAATGGGAACAAAACCTCTTCCAAGTCTCCGAGAGACGCTTTTAGAAGTTCGCCAGGAAGAAAGTAGGAAGAAGGTAATGCTAGACAATCAGTCGCTGCTTCCAAACCCAAATGGGTCTGTGTTTGCTACTTGTAGTTCACGACGTCCGGTACCAGTAGATAATCGCCAGCCAAGAAAGGGACGGCCTTGGTGTGACCATTGTTCTCAACTATTCATACAAGGGAGACATGTTAGAAGTTAACTAGAAAACCGATGGATTGGAAGCTAAAAGGATCAACCCAAGGTAGCCGTGCAAACTCAGCCAATGTCACTGGGGAACAGCAGTGCACAACCGAATCCAATCCCTTCACGAAGGAGCAATTAGACATACTAAAATTGTTGCTAAACAGCACTCTAACAAAGCACCTTACTGCTAAACCTGCAACAAGTTTACATGCTAAGTCAGGTAAATTACAATCAAAACAGTGGATCATTGACTCAGGAGCATCAAATCATATGATAGGAGATGAGACACTTTTCTTTGACTACCAACCATGTCACCCTCATCTCACGGGGAAGATTGCTGATGGAACTTTATCTAAAGTGGCCGGGACCGGATCAGTTCAAATATCACCTAGAATCATTCTCAAATTTTTGCTTTATGTTCCTAATCTTGATTGTAATCTAATTTCCATCAGTAAATTGACTCGTGATAACCATTGGTTAACAACATTCTTTCCAAATGTGTGTGTGTTTCGGGAATTGGGTTCGAAGAGGAAGATTGGCAATGCTGAGATGTGTCATGAACTATACCTCATTAAGCCACCTAAATTTGGACAGGCCCTAGTAGCTGCTACAAGTCTATCTGCTTTTGTTTTAAGTCAATCTAGTGTCAATAAAGACAATGAGATCATGATGTGGCACTATCGGTTAGGACACCCTAATTTCTTATATCTTGGAAAGTTGTTTCCCCATTTGTTCTTCAATAAAAGTTCAAAATTTTTCAAATGTGAGATATTTCAACTTGAAAAGCATACTAGATTTGTCTATCCAGGGATTTTTTACTAACCATCAAAACCTTTTTTCCCTTTTTCATGGTGATATTTGGAGAGCTTCACGAGTCAAAAACATTAACGGAGCACGGTGGTTTTTTATTTTGGTTGATGACTATACAAGACTTACTTGGGTATTTCTTATGAAAGAAAAATTTGAGGTTGACAAAATATTCCAAGTTTTAATACCATTTTTCAAACTCAATTTGGTTCCAAAATCCAAATCCTAAAGTCTGATAATGCTAGGGAATATTTCTACTCTATCTTGGGAGAATATCTAGGGATAGTTCAAGTAAGTTCATGTTTCAATACTCCGCAACAAAATGGGGTCGCGGAGAGGAAAAATAGACATTCGTGGGAAGTAGCCTGCTCCATTATGTTGTCCTCTAAGGTACCAAAATATTATAGGGGGAAGCTATCCTTACTTCGGCATATCTCATCAATAGGCAGCTATCTCGAGTTCTTCAATTTCAAACACTTCATCAAGTCCTTACTAATCTCTTTCCTTATGCCCAGTTTTTGTTATCCAATCTGCCTCCAAAGTTATTTGGATGTTTAGCCTTTGTTCATGTCTATCCACACAATAGAAGCAAACTTGATCCACGATCCACAAAGTGTCTTTATTGGTTACTCCACAAAAAAAGGGGGTATAAATGCTTTTATCCCACTACTCGGAAAATGTATGAAACCATGGATGTTACATTCTTTGAAAACAGTTTTTTATTTTCCAAGATTGAAATTCAGGGGGAGACCACAGCAGAATTTCAATCCTGGAGTTGGGATTCCTTGCTTGAACAAAATTCCCTGCTTGCTCCAAGTCATTAGCCACCAAACTTTGAACCTATTCCAAGTCAACCTACGTTTCCAAGTCAGCCAATGTTTGAACATCCCTCCTTGAATCCAACTTGTGAGTCGATTTCTTCTGTACCGAATTTGTCATCTTCACTAGTGTGTCTTAACAAACTTGCACCTCAATCAGCAACTAAGGAACTACAGGTTTACTGAAGAAAACATAGGCAAGCTCAGAAGGAGGTTAAGCCCATGACACCTTAGACTTACTAAAGGAAATTGGTATGCTTGGCTGTAGACTAGCAAGCACTCCAATGGACTCTAAGAAAAAGCTCAAGCGTGAAGGAGTCCTTGTGGATAAAGGGAGATACCAACGTCTAGTAGGGAAACTGATCTATCTTTCCCATACTCAACCAGATATTGGTTTTGTGGTGAGCACAGTTAGTCAGTTCATGAACAATCCGATGGAAGAACACATGGAGGCAGTATACCAAATTCTCAGGTAACTAAAGAGGACTCCTGAAAAGAGGTTACTATTTAAAAATAAAAAGACTGACTATTGAGATGTGATGTTGTACTTTGATGCAGACTAGGCAGGGAGTCGGATAGATAGCGGATCAACTACAGGTTATTGTTCCTTTGTATGGGGGAATCTTGTGACTTGGCAAAGTAAAAAACAGTCTGTCGTCTCCAGGAGCATTGCTGAATTAGAGCTAAGAGCACTTGCAATTACAATTTGTGGAGGGATATGGATCAGGCGAGCAATGGCAGAATTGGGTATAGAATTTAGACAGACTATGAACCTCAAATGTGATAATCAAGTGGCCATAAGTATTGCAAAGGGCCCAGTTCATCATGATTGAACCAAGCATGTTACGATTTATAGACATTTCATTGCAGAGAAGATAGAGAATTCTGTAGTACAAGTAATATACACTCCAACTTGGGAGTTGTGTGCAGATATTCTAACGAAGGCTCTTCAAGGACCTAACTTTGAGAGATTATGTAGCAAGCTAGGCATGTACAACATGTCCAACCCAACTTGAGGAGGAGTGTCGAATATTTAGTCCTCAAAGTTTAGGAGTTAGTTTCCTATTTTGTAGATATTAGGAAATCAGTCTTTATTAGTATTTATTGTGTTACTATTTTATAGGTGATAGTTTCCTTATTTAGTTATGTAGAAATGTGTATATATATCATGTACCAATTCTGATTTTAAATAAGAAGATCAATTCATTCAGCCTCTTTACTTATATGTACCATAAACTTCCATTAGTTGGTCCATCGCTAGCTTTGAAATTTGAAACATGTGATCTATGCACATAGAATTTTATTTCCAAATTGGCGTTTATAACTGTTACTGCATACTTTTATGTTTGCAAACATGTTCTTAATTTAGGCCTATTCTTTAACTTCTCTGCTCTAAGAATTTCTTTCTATATGATTATTTTATTATATTGATTTTAGTTGGTCTTTTCCCCTTGTTGTTTAAGTGCATGTAATTTGCTTGCAACATCTCCAGCTTACTTGGACTTCTGCAGGTGCCCCAAGGCTCTTTTTTTTTTTTCATTATGTAACTTCTGGATTTTCTTAATCAAATGTTATGTAATCTTGATTGTTCAATGACTATTTAGTCCACAATGGTGCTAGATTATAAGTCATTATGACTTCAATATCAAATTTTTGGATTGAGATTTTGGTGTTTCTTCTCCTATTTAATTGTTCATTTCATTCCTTTATATATTGTCGCTAATCAGTTGATGGTTCTTCATTGTACTTGTGTGAACTTTTATACTTGTTGGGAAATATAGAAAGGAAGGAGGAGGTACCTCTGTAGGATTGGCTTTTAAATGATTTTACCAATTTAAACAGATTATAGCCTATGAACGGTTAAGATAATAGATAGTCTTGATCATTTTAATACTGCTTAATCCAAAGTGTTGCTGGAACCATGCATCCTCCACCCAGTCTCTGTGACTTCAGATCAAAAAAATTTGCAGTTTAGTTGATAAGTCAACGAAAGGCCACCCAATTAATGTAGAGTAGATGAGGCCTCTTCCCATCTTTATGCTTCCAATTGACTCGGGAAATCAGTGTTGGTCCAAATTTTTTTTATTGTATTTTCTAATTTTCTACATTTACTGGAATGAATGATCATCACAGGGGATCATAATTTTTTTTTTTGGGTATCTTGATTTCTGTTTAGTGATCATCATGTCATTGAACGTTTGATAAAAAGGTGGTTCATTAACGTGCAGGAATCTATTAATTGCACATCAAACTTGGAAACAATTTTCTCTCATTTGGAGCCTGCTGAAGTCCACAGTGCACCAAATATAGATGATGATGCAGGTGTGACTATATTTCTTTACTTTGCGCATTATTAAACTGGATATGGGGATTCATTTAGTCTTTTAGACTGCTAAAAAACTGTTGGCCTACTGAGAGGGCATGTTATATCTTTTCCTGATGTAATGACATTTTTTGTTTAAATAATTTAATTATTGATGTATATTTGCATGCAAATTGCATTTCTGTTGAAGGTTTGTTGTTTCCCTGTTTGGCTAGCTTGGTAGTCAGTATCATCAAAAGGATGCTTTGTTACAGCTTTCAGATTTTTAACTACTCAAAACATGATAGCTACTATGTTTGATTGGTTAAAGATCTGACCTTGCTATATTAGGGATTATGTTTATGGGTATATTAAAGAAGGCATTTTGCGGAGCATGAATTATAATCCTCTTTTTAGGTTATTGCATGGCTTGGCCATTATAAAGTATTTCTCATTTTGAACTACATCAGGTTACTTTGGTAGATACTTATCAAATTTTCCTGAAACAAATGGAAGTGAAATAAAATTCTCGGAGATTGAAGGTAAAGTTAATTGTTGTGATACTCAGTATTCTAAATTCTTTATTATTATTCGTAGGAAGCAACAATGATCTTAATGTGCCAGGGCTAAAGGCTGACGGAGGTGATGATAACACAAAATTATCAAATTGTCAAACTTGCAACGTCTCTGATTTTTTCATCTCTGACATGATTATTACTGGCCTACCATTTGATGGGAATACTGTTGACGATATCACCAAGACCAATCCTTTACACGATTACAAATGTACAGAGCCAAACATGTTTTTTGACGTGGCTGATGAGTGCATGATACTTCCTTTTCTTGAGGATACTGCCAAAGTGAGCGATTCAAATGATGCAGAAAGATGGGAATCAGTGGTAACAGAACCTGATAGTTCTAACTTGTACCTAGCAATCCATCAAATAAGGTCATGCAACCAGGATCCTGATCTGAATACCAACTCAGGTCAAACTGAGGACTTTGATCCTCAATCGTTTATAAGAAGTTTACCAGAATTGACTGATGTGGTAACAAAGTTTGAGCCCATCACGCTTCCAAATGAGTCTGGCAGAAGAAAATCTACAACTCTGGTACTTGATCTGGATGGTGAGGAATCTAAGCTATTATTGTTGCTTTTGTACTGAGAATCAACTGACCACCTTAAACTTGCAGGAGCATGTACTATGATGTATTATGTGAAGGATTGTGATACAATTACGTTATTATGTGGTTGAGAAATATTTTCTTATACTAGCTCATGATATTTTTGTAGGCATATCTTCTACAGAAGTCATTGTATTAACTGTACATTGGTGGCAGTAAAATCAAAGATTTAGGTCATTAAGGCTTCTTTTCTATTTATATGTATTCATTTGTGTATTTGCTTTCTGCAGAAACACTTGTACATTCTACGTTAGAACACTGTGATGATGCAGACTTCACCTTTACTATATTTTTCAACATGAAAGAGCACATTGTATACGTAAAGCAGAGGCCTTACCTCCATGCATTCTTGGAGAGAGTTGCAGACATGTTTGAAGTTGTTATCTTTACAGCTAGTCAAAGCATCTATGCTGGACAACTATTGGACATATTGGATCCAGAGAAGAAGCTAATATCTCGGCGTGTTTATCGTGAATCATGCATTTTCTCAGATGGAACTTACACAAAAGATTTGACAGTTTTAGGTGTAGATCTCGCAAAAGTTGCCATAATTGATAACTCTCCGCAGGTATCTGATATTCAATTTGGTTTGATGGTCTGCATTTTGGGACCCTTTATCGTGCCCCGTTCCTCGCCATTCTTTTTCACTTCTCCTTCTTTTATGGAACAAGTATAGATCATCTGTATTTAGCTTACCTGTGTATATATACGGCAGCACAATCTGTTATGCTGTACAATATTTTGAATTATAACTTCTTGGTTTAGTGATCTGTTTAAACTTAAAAAGTTATTATATCATTAGAAATTAAATTGAACCATTCTACTTGCATATCCACAACCTTGCAGTTACGGTTTTTCAATCTGGAGTTGAGAAGGGAGAGTTGAGGGTTTTACATTTTTATAGTAGAACTCCTGATTTTCTTGTTCATTTTGTTGAGATGATGATTTCATAGACTAATAGCCTCTTGCCTTGTGTTTCAAAGTAATGCAAAGTTCAGTTCCTTCAAACATTTGTACCTAGACTGTCTACCAGTCTAGACAGTTGATTACAGATCTAGGAAAGGCATTTGAATACCTGACCTGTTGGAACAAATAAAAAGGGACTACCCTCCTTGCTTATTTCTAATTCCTTTGAATTTCAGTCCTGAGCCAAATTTGGTAATCTTGTGCCATTTTTCTTCGGTTACAGGTTTTCAGGTTGCAAGTGAATAACGGCATTCCTATTAAGAGTTGGTTTAGTGATCCTTCAGATTGTGCACTAATTGCATTACTTCCTTTCTTGGAGATGCTGGTTGATGCTGATGATGTCCGTCCCATCATTGCAAAGAGATTTGGTAACAGGGATTAAGAGCCCTATTTGCTTATTAGTTTGAATATAGCTCCTTGTTCTGAAGTTTGATTTATCACGGAATTAGTCTCTAACGTAGATGGTCATTATCTCTTCTCAACTTTCTGGGTTTCAATTATAGAATAAACTAGTGTTTATCCTCTTGTTGAGTCAGCTTTTGCTCCGTTTTCCCTTATAGCTTCTCTTTCTAGCTGACAACTTGACGGGTTGCTCGAAATTTTTCCTGAAGGTAGTGTAGTGACTGTCCCTTTTCATTTTATTGTATAGTTGATGTTGCAAGTCAAAATTTTAAACGTGTGTGTGTATATATATAGAGTGTTAGTCTTGTGAAAACATAAGGATGCAGAAGCTATTTCGCATTTCTTGTCACTGAAGAAATTACTATTCGGTGAAACTTATATGTTCTCTATATTTATTTATTTATCCTTTTTCTTTCAGCATCTTGGTAATCACAATTACATATAGGCTATTTCAAATGTTACTTGCAGTTGAATCTTACAAGGTTCCGGTTCCCATTGCATACAACAACTTCTGTGATAGTTGTAAAGTTATTTTGTCTGTTAGTGAGTAAAGGCCAATTGACAAGACGGAATCTTGAATCTAGTAACTTCTTTAGGATATAGTATATGATATCCAACTTTATATAAGACCCTGGAGTTCAGACATCAATCAGAAGCAGGTCATAGTAGTCTATAGAGAAACATCTCAAATTTATTAATGAAATGTATCTGGTAACATAAAATATTGTAGGAACTGAGGAAACAAGTTAACAATAATGTTCAACTTTATTCATTATCATATTGACATGTTGCTTCAAGACTAATATGCTCATAATTAAATAGAGTGATTAGGCAGAAGCTAGTTTTTATAATTTTCAGTATCAACTTATGTTGTGCTTGTCTCTCAGAGATGCACCTTTAGGTATTCATTGAGCATAATATGCTATTTATAATACAGATGCTACTAGGTTAACTTATAATTCCATTGATGAGAAAGTGGACGCAATTTTTATTTTCGTGAAATGCTAGTGATGGTGGTTTAGTGACATGGAAACTTTCTAGTTCCACACATAAACAGTTTTTATTTGTAATTGATCCGTAGAACTTGAGGAAACGAGGGTAATTCAGCATTTTGCTAGCCTAGTCGTTTATTTTTGTTCACATACTTGTACCTGGCTTGTTATAGTTTCCTATCTGGTAAGTATGGCCGAAAACATTACCTTGATGATTGATAGAATGTGCATAAATTGTTTTTATTGCTTGAATTTCCAATAATTGATGTGGGTTTTGGTTCAAGAGTTCACTAAAGCCAAAGTGGTTGGCTACAAACTAGCCGGAAACATCTCAGTAGAAAGCGAAAGAATACAAGCAACCAATCTCTGCCTTTAATAACCTTTGGTGTCTTATTGTATATCCTCTTTTGATTTTGCAAACCTTATATGCAGGTCATGTGAGGATCGTAATAGATTATCTGCTAATGGTAATGTGTAGGTATGTTTTTGAGTCTTATTCATCAGCAATTTTTCATTTTTGCATGGATCATTTTGAATAGTCTCAGTTACGTTGCCTAAACATGTTAAGAAAAGGATGTTTTTCTAGTCGTTCTTTGCACATGATCAAATCTTTATGCTGTTTGTTATATCTTTTGCCTGTTAACCCTCGCTGTTTCTTGAATAATGACTAATATGAGGGTTCCAAGTGCAAATCGATGACCATAAGCGTGGCGTTAAGTGTTTGGTACTACTGCTAAAAGTGATTATTCATTCATTTGATATATTTTAGACACGCCCTAACTGATTATTATGTTATAGTTGCAGAACCATGCGTAGCTGGTTGTTATACTAATCTCTTTAACATTTGGAGTAATTCGGTGTAGAGACTTGTAGTGTATCAGTATTTCTTGATGTACTTCTGTAACTCAAGAAAACAAACTGGGTATTTTGCTTGACGTCTGTTAAATAAGCTTCTACTGCTTTTTCTTTATGCCAAAAAATTGCAGAAATCACATGCCTTGCCTGTTGAGCTAGCTTGTACCAGTTTGTTTTTTGGTTTAATAAACTGGAGATAGAAGTGGATGATAGGCAATTCTATTTGGCAACTCCTTGTACGAAGACCAGTCTCGAGTCTTGTGTGGTCGTGGCTGTGTTTAATTAGTTAGTTATCTCTATATTCGTTGAAGAAAATACGCCCTTTGAGTGATTTTGTAGCTGTGACGCAGCATATTGTTAAAGGAAGCCATTAACTCAGCTAACATCAGCTACCAAAAAAAAGGAAGAAAAGAAAAAAATCCTATAAAAAGTGTTGGCTGTATTTTCTATTCATTCTATTATGTAACGCAAAATGTTTAATTTGAATTTCACTGTTTCCAGCAAAATTAATCATAATATTTTTAATAACTTTTGATTTTAATATTAATAGTTTGGTCAATATTTTATTAAAAAACTAACTTCACTGATGTTTTTTTCGTTATTTTTTGTGAACTTCCTTAGCAATTGCCCCTTCTACTTGGACCGTAGTGTCAAGGAATTTTTCGAACATTCTCTCCCAAGAGTCGGGAGTTTGAACACCAACAATGAGCGGTAACGTCTTAGTTAGTGTCTAGGGTCCCAGCTGAAATTGAGTAGCTCCCTCCCAAACGCTGTCCTCTTCGTTGCAATTGTTGCTTGTGATCAGTGATGCATGTTGGAGACGATGATGTGCACGGTGAAGCCGCCTATGCGCTATGGGGTGACATTAAGGATGCTAAAACCTCGTAGCTTGTAGCTGCCGAAGCGTTTATTTTCCTTGTGCTGAAGTCCCATATTCATTTCAAATTAAACAGTCGTACGTTGCTGCCAATAAAGCACAGAGCTTTTAGTTTTACTCCCTTTTAGGATTACAAGGGGCTGTGGTATAGTTCGCCGGGGTGCTATCGTCTATTTTGTTTTTCTTTAAAGGCAAATAACGGTACAATTTACATCACAAAGCGAAGAAAACAAACTTCCGATAAATCTTCTAAAAAAATCAGGTAACATTTTATGAGTATGGTATCAAAATAAGTAATTCCGTCGGCCAACCGCTCGGCATAATTAGCCCTAATCAGTGTACCTATTATCGTCTAATTTTTATTGTACAATTGCTATTTTACTTTATTGTGATTTTCAAATAAGTGAGGTACGATACTGTACAGAATAACCGGTTGTCCAATTATCCAAATTGGATATTCCGTAGCTCAGATTTCTTAAGAAATGCAGAAACAATGCCAATTATTGTACAGGTTGAGTTAGGACTTGAATTTGACAGTTTCAGGTCAGAGGTTCTTAGTAATATCATTTTATTCTTAATTTTGAGTTTTTGTATATGCTGAGGATGGGTTTCGGATGCAATTAACAAAATAACAAAAAAGAATCTTCAGAATTCCAGAATGTCAATGAAAGCCAAAGTTGAATTGGAATCCCTCCTAACAACCAGTGAGAGAATTTTCTGAAACTATCATTAAAACATAACTAAGTTGGCTTAAATAGCCATTACAAAGCAAATGGAAATCACAATACTAAATGCCTGGAAAATTAACTAACCACCTATTTTGAAGGCCACTACTCTACAGATCCCATGCTCGCTTGAGAATAGGACAAACTAGGATGGTGGCCCCTTATTTATCAGATTGAACAGGGGTAGGTAAAACCAAGTAATCCCGAAACTGAGACTTAGTAAAACCCGCCACATCAGCAAGACAAACCACGTATATTAGTTAAATGGAATCTATTGGCATCAGGTTCAGGATGACCAGGTGGCTGGTATTAACAACGAACTCAATATAAAACCTCAAATCCAGTATAAAAATGTAGTGACTGATTTATTTCCCAACAAATGGAAAGAGGCACACCTACGGTGACAATAATACACAATGATCCCAATGCCCACTTATCTTAAAATATGATACACTGTTATTCATCAACTTCGAGCCCATATTCGGAGAACTCTTAGCCGCACAAGAGTCGGACATAAGGAAAAAAAAGGGAAGCAGGGGAAAAAGGGATATATAAGATTTGTCTAACAGAAAGAGATGATAATTTTACGGCATTGAGAAAATTATGGATCTAGCAACATTCTTTCTTGGAAAAAATCATGTACATACTTCAGAATACATTATGAATTACATATCAGCGTGACCACAGCAACTTTCTTTCTTGGAAAACATCGTTCACTTTGTGCCTGAAAGAAATCCAGCGAACCAGAAATATTCAGTTCTCAAACCATGAGGACAGATGTATCTACATGATCCTCTACTTAAAGCAACCAATCTCTACATGGACGCCTACTTTTGTTAGAATTTTAACGTCAAACGTAAATATGGATCTGGTAATTTCTGTAAGCTCGAATCTACCACTCATCAGCTTACCAACTTGTTCCAAATAGACTATTGTTGAAGTTGCATTGACGATTTCAAAGAGAAAACCTTTTGCCAACTAAGATGCATAGTTGATAAAGGAGTTTAACAACAAATAATAAAAACATTAAAGTAAAATTTGGATATATTAGAATTAAAACTAAAAGTTTTTAGAATGTTAGTTTATTTTTAGCATTATAAAATGTTTATTTTACTAAAAATATTAAAATTCAAATTAATATAAAATTAAAGCATTTCAATACACTCATGTTTATATGTAGGTGTCATTATATTGTTTTTATCAGGTCATTATAACTCACAAATGAGAGACGAAAATAATGCTTACCTTTATGCGTGAACACCTTTAGACAAGTGTTTTACAACATTTGAGGTTTTGCAGCATTACCATCAGGTTGGTAGTTTGAGTTCAATTCAATCCTTTTTCAATTCATTGGCCTTGAGCTATTTAGCCTAGCCTGATCCATTTTTGGACAGTTTTTTACTATGATTAATAAGCAATATGGGAGGTTCTTCCTTTAAAGGAAACTCGATCGTTGCTTAGTCAATTCAAAATGGATATCTACCTTTAACCCGTAGCTATTCTGAATTCTTCTACCACCTTTCTTTGGATCATACCTATGTAGTTACCTATTTAAAGATCTTAGGAAAAAAGGAGGAAAGCCTCCTTTAGATTCTACAATCATCACTTAAGGCACTCTAAATTTTCCAATGCAAGCCATACCCAGGGAG
>JANSVA010000002.1:22355060-22368615 GCA_025504915.1 Erythroxylum reticulatum | reverse complement strand
ATCCACCTGCACATGATTGACAACTGTAACTTCCGAGCTTTACAAAACCTACCTCACAACATACCAGTATGCATAGACCACAAGGTGATAATTATTGGGTATTAAATAAAGGGATCTCAAATGGATCAAAGACTCTTTCACTCTCTTTTTCAATATAAACTAACATGATAATTGGTTAAAGTATAAATAAGTTTTAGAAATTTACGAAAAGTTGTCTTAAGCATTGGAGAAACCTGAAAAGAGATAAAGAAGAAGAGAGGAAATAAACTTGTATCAAGAACATTAAAGTCTTACAAAAACGATCGTAGATACGGGTACGTCAAAATTTTTCGATCCAATAATTATCTAACAATTGGTATCAGAGTCACGGTATTGTATAATTTGTTTATACCATGTATTACTTTGGTACGATTTTGTTTATGTTTGTTTTATATGGAGAGAGTGTTGCATGATTACGTATTTTTTATGACATTACTTTCTTCGTTGCACGGCTATGAAAGAATGCACTGCCATGAAAGGAATACAGAAATAGAACACAGACATTGATTTCTTGTTGTTATTTCTCAGATATTAAATGAACTTCATGCGCAATGCTTTATCAGCATATTAAACAACATATGGATGAATGGTTATGGATGGATTGTTTAAAAGTTCCAGAAACGAATATGTACTTTCGATATTGATATGTATGTGTTCACTAACCTTCGGTGTTGATATAACAATGCATAAGAGAACACATAAAAATGAAACAGACTTTTGGTGTTAATATAACATCAAAATGTGGACAAACTTTCGGTGTTGATATGTAATGAGTATGGGTTCTTTATTTGCTCTACAAGAAAAGAAAACGAAAGGATAGTATGTTATTCGATTTTATGTTATGGTTTAGATTAAGAATAATTCTGTTATGGTTTATATTAAGAATAATATACAGTAGAGAGAATCCAAAATACAAAAACTGTAACATCAATGCTCTATAAATGCTCTTGGTAAGGCTTGGGATACTTTTCGTTTTGAAGAGAAACCATCCTCCGTGATTATGGTATGAAGAGCAACGGTATGAAGAGAAAGAAGATTTAAGGATGTAAAAAAAAACCTAGAAATGTAACCAACAAGCGTCGGTTTAAGAAGATAAGGCACGTGCGAACGCGTCTCATGTGGAAAAGTGGGCAGTGGCAAGAGCACGTGCCCGCCGAGCCATTTTTTATTTTTATTTTTAATTAAAAATGATAATTTTTATGGGTTTGAATATTGATCCTACTTAACTTATTTTTATTTGGGTCATAACTCATAATTCATTAATTAATTGATAATACAAATTAATTAATGAAGTAATCAATTAATTGATTTAAGTTTATATGCGTACATTTGCTATGCATAATATAATTTTGTATCATATTAAGCTTTAATTGATACTTTGACCATTTATATTATGCAATGTTTGGACTTAAATTTTACCATTATATGATACATGTGCTACATGACATAATGGAAATTTAGAACAGTTTGTTAGTCACCAAAATGACCAAATTAACTAAATTAAAATTTTTCATGTATGATAGTTATCTAATTAAATGTTTATTGCATGAAAACCTTGTTAGTCACTAAAGTGACCTAGATTGAAAAATATTAATAATTTAATTTTGATTGTTTCAATTGTTCAATATGATATGATGCTAAAATGACATAAAGGTTGAACTGAACAATTGAGATAATTAATTATAACGCTTGGAGGCCAACCAAAGGTGGATCATTGCTTATAATTAATGACATTAAAGGGACTTTATCAACATATTTAGTTAATATGATTGTATATCCAAAGATAACATGCAAGTTAACTAGAATATGATTGATTATCCGTTATAGTGACCTATATATATGCATCATAATAGGTTACAAACTATGTATTTAAATTTCACCTAAGGGAGAACTTAAACGCATAATCAAAGTTTATTGTTAGTATGAATCTATTTAGGTTTACTCAAAGCATTAATACGTGGGATATATCTTGTATGTGTAGCATCTAATCATTTGTTCACCTTAGGAAATGACTTGATCAATTCAATGGTTTGAACTATAGTGACTGGTTTGAACAAATCTAGTTCCAACTGGGTGTAGTGGAATTAGATTTGGCCATAGTTTCAGACGTAAGGCCCGCAGCCATAATTGAGACTAGTTCTGAAGCTGACAAGTCTTATTATGAGGCTTGGGAATGGTCTAACATGCTAAGTTTGAATTTGATGCGAATGACAGTCGCATAAAATGTGAAGTCATCAATTCTTAAGACGGATAATGGAAAGGGGTTCATGTTAAATCTTAAGAAATACTCCCAATCTGATATAGCCGACAAGTCCATAGTAGGGACTTTAATGAGTGAGCTAATGACCAAAAAGTTTAACTGGTCATAGCCTATTCTTGATCACGCAACTTATATGTCAAACTTAGCTGCAAAGTTGAAATCTATGGGTATGGATGTGAGTGAGTCCTTTATAGTACAATTTATTATCAACTCACTGCCTCTAGAGTTTGGCCAATTCCAAGTGAATTATAACACTATTAAAGAAAAATGGAACCTTCAAGAGATTAAGGTCATGTTAGTTCAGGAGGAAGGGAGATTAAAGAAAATAAAGGAACACTCCGTTCATCTTACATTTCATCTAGAAGCTAGTAGCAGCAAGAATAAACCAGGAAAGAAAGGCAAAGATAAGGACAAAGCTCTCAGCAAAGCTAATGAGGGCCGAATTAATGAAGATAAGAGGTGCCACTTCTGTAAGAAGCCTGGTCACTTCTAGAAACGTTGTCCTAAAAGAAAGGCTTGGTTCGAAAAGAAAGATATACACTATGTTTCAGTATGTTTTGAATCAAATCTTATTGAAGTGCCTAAGAATACCTGGTAGTTAGATTCTGATGTAACTACTCATGTGTCACATGTTAAATAGGGATTTCTTAAAATCAAAACTATAAACAGAACTAAACAGTTCTTATATATGGGGAACAAAATAAAGGCACGGATAGAGGGCATTGGAATGTACAGATTGATCTTGGACAATAGGTGTTACCTAGATGTAGAAAAGTGTCTTTATGTTTCTGAATGTGCTAGGAATTTAGTTTCTATTGCAAAATTGGATGATGTAGGATTTCAATTTAAAATTAAAAATGGTGTTTTTTCATTGTATAAACATAAGTACTATTATAGTTCTGGTACTTTAATTGATTGTTTATATTAATTTTTCTGCATCTCTGTTTTATGTTAACTATAATATAGGAAGTAAATGTAGTGCATAACATGAATGTTCTGCGTTTTTGTGGCATAGAAGATTAGGTCATGTATCCAAGGAAAGGGTGCAAAGGTTAGTTAAAAATGACATCTTACCTCTATTGGATTTTATTGACTAGGATATAAGTATGGATTACATTAAGGCAAGCAAACCAAATATATATCAAAGCATCCAACCATAAGAAGCAGTGCATTATTGGAATTAATACACACTGACATCTATAGTCCTTTCGACATTCCTTCTTGGGGCGGCGAAAAATATTTCAGTACCTTTATTGATGACTTCTCACGATATAGCTATATTTATTTGCTGCATGAGAAGTCTCAGTCTGTGGACATCCTAAAGGTGTTCATTAATGAGATAGAAAGGCAGTTAGGTAGAAAAGTAAAGATAGTGAGGTCTAATAGAGGTGGTGAATATCATGGAAAGTTTAATGAAAGTGGACAATGTCCAGGTTCATTTGCAAAGTTTCATGCAAGTCGAGGCATATGTGTGTAATACACAATGCTTGTTACACCATAACAAAATAGTGTAACCGAAAGGCAAAATCGTACTCTTATAGTTATGGTTAGGAGTATGTTAAGTTATAGTTCTGTATCATTATCATTGTGGATGCATGCATTAAAGGCCACTAAGTATCTGCTTAATAGGATTCCTAGTAAAGCAGTTCTTAAGATACCTTATAAATCGTGGACAGGAAGGAAACATAGATTACGACACCTACCTTCACATTTGGGGTTGTCTAACATAAGTAAGGTTGTATAATCCACATGAAAGGAAGCTTGATGCAAGAACTATTAGTGAATTTTTCATTGACTATCCTGAAAAATCAAAGGAGTATAAATTTTATTGTCTTAATCATAGCATGAGAATACTTGAGTCTGGTAACACTCAGTTCATTGAAAATGATCAAATTAGTGGGAGTTGAGAATAACGAAAAGTGGATATTCACGATAATCGAGTAGAAACTACTCCAAGTCGAGTAAACACAACTACATCAGACATGATCCCATTGGTTGTTATTTCTATTGTTGCATCACGGATACTCAACTTACCGAAACAACAAATTATTGTTCCAATTCCACAAGTTAAACATATTAATGATGAACCAGCTAATGGTGATCAAGTTACAAATGATCAAGTAATGTCATAAGACATAACATTACGAAGGTCTGTAAACGAAGGTTTGTAAGGCAAAGAAGACCAGCTATTTCAAGTGACTATGAAATTTACTCACTTAAACATGAATGTGACTTAAGTATTGATAAAGATCCACGCTCGTTCAAACAAGTCCTGGAATGTAACAATTCTAAAAAATGGTTCAATGCTATGAAAGAAGAGTTGAAATCAATATATGACAACAATGTCTAGGAATTAGTTAAGTTGCCGAAAGATGCAAAGCAAGTGGGCTGCAAATAGGTCTTTAAGACCAAACGTGGCCCACAAGGCAACATTGAAAGGTATAAAGCCAGACTTGTTGGCAAAGGTTACACTTAAAAGGATGGTACTCCTTCTCTCCAATTTTAAAGAAGGATTCTTTAAGAATTGTCATGGCCCTAGTGGCTTATTATAATTTAGAGCTTTACCAAATGGACATAAAGACCGCCTTTCTAAATGGTAACTTGGAAGAAGAAGTGTATATGGATCAACCAAAAGGTTTTAAAACCACAAGAAAGGACAAGTTAGTTTGTAAATTAAAGAAGTCAATATATGACTGAAACAAGCTTCTCAACAATGGTATTTTAATTTTAATAATATCATTACGTCTTACAGTTTTGTAGAGAACACTGTTGATCGGTGTATCTATATGAAGGTTAGTAGGAGCAAGTTCATTATATTAGTCCTATATGTTGATGATATCCTTCTTGCTACTAATAATATGGTTTTGTTACATAATGTAAAGAATTTTCTTTCTAATAATTTCGAAATGAAAGATATGGGTAAGGCATCCTATATGATAGGAATAGAAATATTCCAGGATAGATCACAAGGATTGTTAGAATTGTCTCAGAAAGGTTATATCGAGAAAGTATTAGAAAGATTTCAAATGAAAAAAAACTTCATAGGGATAGTTCCAATTCATAAAGGGGACAAATTTACTCTAATGCAATGTCCACGAAATGATTTGAAATGTAAGGACATAGAGTCTATTCCTTATATGTCAGTAGTTGCGAGCTTAATGTACGCTCAAACATGCACTAGGCCATATATCAGTTTTGCTATTGGAATGCTAGGCCGATATCAAAGTAATCCTATAATGGACCACTGGAAAGCTGCAAAGAAAGTCTTTAGATACTTACAAGGGACCAAAGACTATATGCTCACATATAGAAAATCAACTCATCTCAAAGTGATAGGTTACTCAGATTTAGACTATGCCGGTTGTGTAGACTCACGAAAATCTACATTCGGTTATATGATCCTATTAGCTGGAGGAGTAGTTTCGTGAAAAAGTAGAAAGCAGTCTGTCATTGCTACTTCCACTATGTGGGCTTAATTTGTGGCGTGCTTTGAGGCCATGGTTCATAGATTGTGGTTGCGAAACTTTATCTTAGATCTTGGTCTTGTCGACAGTATTATCGGACCGTTAAGAATTTATTGTGATAGTTCTGCAGTCATTTTCTTCTAGAAGAATGACAAATATTCAAAGGGTGCGAAACAAATGGATTTGACGTATTTGGCTGTGAAAGAAGAAGTGGAAAAACATAAAGTGTCAATTGAGCATATTGGTACCGATCTCATCATAGCGAATCTGTTAACTAAAGGCTTACCACCCAAAAGATTTATTGGATATGTTGAACAGATGGGCCTTAAAGATAAGTCCTTGTTAACATAACCTTCCGATATGTATATATACATATAAGTGTTTTGCTCAAATTGTTATGACACTTATGAATTCAATTACATTCATATGTTTTTACTCACTCACTTTTTATCCATATTATGTTGTATAAATTAATTATTATTTGTGAGATAAGAAGTATATAATTACCCACTTAAAGTTTTATGAGTTGAGTTGATTTTGTGATACATGGAAGGAATCATATTGTATAACTTGTGACCGCCATGATCCCATCATCTTAATTCACTTAAGGATAGCTTGATCGATTCAATGTATTGTTTGTACTTAAAGTTTTATTGTTGAATCACCAAGTTGTAACATAGGCCAAGTGGGAGATTGTTAGAATATATAATGACCCATGTGACTTATAGTTTGATTCCTATGAAAAGCACCCAAGATGATTGTTATTGGGTATTAAATAAAGGGATCTCAAATGGGTCAAAGACCTTTTCCCTCTCTCCTTCAATATGAACCAATATGATGGTTGGTTAAAATATAAACAAGTTTTAGAAACTTATGAAAGGTTATCTTAACCATTGGAGAAACCTGAAAAGAGATAAAGAAGAAGAGAGGAAATAAACTTGTATCAAGAACATCAAAATCTTACAAAAACGATTATGGATACAGGTAAGCCAAAATCATTCAATCCAATAATTATCTAACATTCTTCATTGGAAAAATAACGAGTAGAAGGATCAATTGAGCCACAAGACTTCATTTTTCTACATATCGTGACAATTTCTTTCTTTTAACAGTCATAAAAAGATGGATAAAAAGTGCAGAAGAAAAAGTGTATTCTTAACAAGCAAGTCGAACACATTAATATTAGAACCATTATAATCCATTACACCATTCCACAATAATATGGAAAGGATGGTTGCAAACTAAGAACATCTCAACATTCCCATGAAGTTTCCATCCAAAATGAAATCAAACTTGACGGTCGTAATTGATGGGATCAAATCCTATCCTTTTGCTAACTACCATAAAGTGAAAAGTACTTAATCTAAGCACATTGCAAACCTAAGAAAAAAATTAAGTACTATTAATGTGCATAATGTTGGATTTTTTTGACATTTTCTATACAGTTAAACAACATTTAATTAAAATTTTTAGTTTTTCAATAACTTATCAGTTAAGTTACGTAATTTGATTTGAATAAAGATAATAAAGTAGCCCAATAAATGATCTAAGTCAATGGGCCAAAGTCCAAGTGGAAAATGAATCCCGATTAGTATACACTAGACCCATACGAGCAAGTGATGGAGAAGCCTGATATGGAAGCTATATAAATAGGTTAAGGTCTTCGGTAATTACTCATATCATTTATAAGCATATGAAATCTTTGACCTGTTAAGAGATCTTATGTATTGATAAAACTGTAAAAAGACGTTAATCACTATCTGATGAGGAGTTCTTGTGAAGGTCCTATTTGATTGGAGCTCGTTTTGACATCAAAAACCACCTTGAAAGTGTGATGGAACCTAAAAATAGGTATGTTCACATTTACTTCATTATTTCCCTTTCATGTAGGATCCATGATAAGTAATAAGGTTCATGCTATATGTTACACGTGGTATCAGAGCAGTTGCTTGATTAGGTGGTTAAAAATGAAAGTTTTTCAATTTTTATCCATTAGGGTTTTAAGATATTTTGATTATGTTTTTTTTCTTCAATTTTTCGTGTGTAATGGATACTTAAAAATGGTGATTATGAGGTTAGTTATGAAAAACAGGTCAAAGATGAGCCATAGAGAGTGAAAAAGTGCTCAAAACTTGTCAAAAATTGCCTTCACTTTCAACAATGATGAGAATGTCAGGCGCATATACTTGTGAATAGTGCAGTAGAGAGGCGGTTGTAGGCACGTGCAATGCACATGCCAACTAGAGGACGACACGTGGCTCCACTACGTTTCGACCGTATGTGGCGCGTGCGTACGTGAACTCCTACGGACGACATTGAAACGAACGCGTGCGGTGCACATGTCCACCAACTATCTAAACACGTGGCAAATGCAGGTGCGGTCGTGTGGCTAGTGCATGTTATACACTCATCATATAGGGCCAGCACGTATAAACGTAAGAAGCATACGTCACATACGTCACACAGTAGTCCAGCATGTCAATGCACTTATGGCTCGTGTAGCATATGTGCCAAAGGGATATGGAGGTGCGTCTAGAGCTGCATGCTCCCTCCCTCCAAACACATCGATTGATGTTAGTGTACAATAATATACTGACATCATCACCACAGTACTGCTTACGTCAGCACCAGAATTTTTTTTTGAAAAATTTTAGAATTTTCATAAAGATGTCCCAGGGTTTTTTGGGCTAGTTTCCAAGTCAAGGGAATTCATAAATTGATTTTTTCAATTTTTTGGAATAATTACGTTGGTAATTTCATTCTGGAAAAGGAATTAAAGCATTTTAAAGCTATTTTTGAGCGAATTTTTGTGTTTTGAATTACATATAAGGGAAACACTTAAGGTTTCACGTCTCGTGTGGTAGGTTCAATGTTGGGTAAAGCACGATAGTTGCTCTGATTGAGATTTTTTGTGATAAAAGTCTCGAATAAAGTTTAAAGACAATATTTTCAATATTGGTATATGATAATTTTACTGTGCATTCGATTATCATATTTATTGATTATGCATTTTTACATACGATATGCCCATGTAGAATGTGAGGATAATATAAAGATGTATCCCTTATGTTTGTGGTCTTTTTGGGTATTGATAAGATTGTAGTCACTACAGTGGCCTTTCAAGTCAATATTTGGATTGTACCGCTTGCATGTTGGGAGATGTCTCTAGTCTCATGTTTAGTTATTCTACCCGTAAGTGTTGACCTTATATGAGATTTTGAGATGTTCATAAAGGCATTAGATGGAGGAAAGTCCCTGCTTGAATGATCTATTTGTCGATAGGTGGTTTTGTCATAAGAGTTGATAGTATATACTCTGATCATTTTTATATGGAGGTCTAATTGCATATATTATACATTCAACCCACAAGTATCTCATAATACGTGTGATCGGATTCTTATTATATATATTGTTTTAATGCTTTAAGTATCGTTGTTATCCTACATTTATGCTGATCTTTACATTGTCTTCTTTATTTTGCAGTCACCTTTTCGGTAAACAACAATGCAGTCACCATTAAGACTTTGACTTGTTTTAATTTTAAGAAGTGGAAGAAGGATGTTAGGTTTGCCCTGGAGATTACCGACATCAACATAATGATGATGACAGAAAAACCTTCTCCACTTATAGACATCAGCTAGGAAATGTTGATAAGGCAGTTTTGGCAATCTCGGAGTGGTTAAATAGGATATGTTATTTGATCATTAAGAGGTCAATCCAGATCATTTGCTAAGTGGATTATTGGACACAAACATAGCGAATGTGTTCATGGATAGTGTTTGCCAAAGGTATAAGTTGTCATCTAATGCGGAGTTGAGCATCTTAATTAAGGATCTGTTTTCCATGAGGTATACAGGAGGAGGCATCAGGAAATACATTATTAGGATGATTTTCAGATTAAGATAAAGGCATTATATGTGCCCATTCCTAACACAATGATAGTGCACCAGGCCTTTAATACTCTCCCATGAGAGTTTGAGATGCTAGTAACTCATATATCTCTCAGGATGAGGCTTGGGATATTAATACCTTAATTTTACAATGTGTTGCAGCAGAGGAGAAGCTAAAGAGTTCTTCTTATACAACCTTGTATGTAGCAGCGAAAGGCAAGGGGAAGGTGAAGCCCCAAAAGGGTAAGGATAAGAAACCCAAACCCTTTCCGCACTACTCATCAATTTAGCATTGTGAAGGGTCCATAGGACATGAAGAATATAAGGTGCTTCTTTTATAAGAAGAAGGGCATAAAAATATGACTTCCAGAAGTACAAACTCTATAGAGTTAAATAGCAGCTATCAAGTAACTCCTCGGCTTATATGATTCATGAATTCAATTTAGCTATAGCCACATCAAATTCTTGGTGGCTAGATAATGAATCTTCTAATCATGTTGCTTCTATAATGTAGGGGTTCAAATATATGAGAAGACTGACTAAAGGAAAGGAGAAGTCGATGGTTGACAATAATGAAGAAGTGGACATTTGGTATGTAGGGGATGTAGGTTTGAACCTCGATACAGTGTTTTTACTAGTTTTATAAGACACATTTTATATATTATCTTTTAGACAAAATTTGATCTCTGTATTAGTTTTGGATAGAGAGGGTTATCGTTTTGTATTTGATACTTCGATTGTGAATATATATTTCAATATAAAATATATCAAAACTACCTTCTTATCTTACATATTATATAAAATGTGTCTTACCCTTAATGAAATGTATGTTTCTTCTTATATTGCCGAATCTGTTACTCGTAAGAGAGATTTCATAAAAGAAATATCTTACATGTTGTTGAATAAATGCTTGGGCCACATTTCCAGAGATAGGGTTAAGAGATTGATAAAGGTAACGATCTCCTAACTCTAAAATTGAGTGATATGGAAACATGTGTTGACTGTTGTAGAGGTAAGTTGATAAAGAAAAAGAAAAAGGGGTTAACTTGTGCTTATAGTATACTGGATCTCATACATACTGATATTAGTGGACCCTATATAATGATGTTATGCAATGCTAGATATTTTTTGACATTTGTAGATGATTATTCTTATTACGGTTATGTGTTCTAACTTAAGGCAAAGTCTAAAGTTTTTTGATAAATTCAAGATCTTTAATACTGAGGTTGAGAACCAGTTGGCAAAATCAATAAAGATTGTCAGATTTGACTAGGGAGGTCAGTACTATAGTAGACATGGTGTTATGAGACAAGAAAAGGGTTTGTTTGTCAAATATGCAGAATCAATTGGAATAGTGACTCAGTTCATTATCTCGGGTAGTCCTGAGAAAAATGACATGTCCAAAATGCACAATCGTATCTTAAAAGACATAATGAGGTCAATGTAGAGCAGGAATAATCTATCTGAAAAGATTTGGGGAGAAGCCATTAAGATGACATTATATATATTAAGTAAGATCCTAAGTAATTTAGTGCCTAAGACGCCTTTTGCACTTTAGAAAGGGTGGAAGCCAAGCCTTTCATACATTTGTGTATGGGGCTGCTTTGCAAAGGTAAGGTTATATAATCCTTATAAAGGAAAATTACAACCTCATTCCACTTGTTACTATCTAGTGGAATATCCTGACCACTCTAAGGCCTACAGAATTTATCTATAGAGAAGGTGGGGCCAGAAAGTAGAATTATAGACGGTTAAGTTTTTGGAATATGATGTCCATGATGAGGATGGATCCTTTCACCCTTCAGGACATAGTAGGAAGGATACTATAATCATTTCGTATCTGCCGTTTATGGAATCAGGTCTAGTAGATCAAGGTCTGAGTATGATACCTTTGTAGGCACAGGAACATATACCTGTTTAGGTAGAGATTACTAAGGTACAAGAAATATGCAATTATGTAGATCCCTTAGAGAGAGATGACCTACTATCTCATCAGATTACATAGTCTATTTGGGTGAGCAAGACTATGATATAAGACATGCTATAGATCTTGTTACTTTTACAGAAGCCATTTTGGACCCCATGTAGATTTATAGCGGCAAGCGACGAAGGATAAGATGCAATCTATGTGCTCACGTTAAATGACTTGACCATATTGCATGATGTTAAGTAACTTTTGGCCAATCGTTCTATCATAAAGGATCTTGGTGAGGCATCTTTTGTCCTAGGTATATGATTCACCAAGATAGATCTTAACACTCATTAGGCCTCTCACAAAGAGCATACATTGAGTGAGTGTTACAAAGGTTTAATATAGCTGAGTATAAACCTGTTGTAGCACCTATCTCTCATGGTGAGAGATTATCTTTGACACAGTGTCCAAAGAATGAAGTTGAGAGAGAGGTGATGAGGAATGTTCCATATTCTAGTACGGTTGCTAGCCTGATGTATGCTCAGGTGTGCACTAGATTAGACATTGCATTTGCTATTAGACTGCTAGGTTGATATTTGATTAACCCAAGTACAGGCTATTAGAATGTCGTTAAGTGAGTGTTGAGATACTTAGAGGGTACTAAGGTTATATGTCGACATACAAGAAAGTTAACAATTTAAACCTTACCGGGGATATCGATTCTAATTTTGTTATATGTCTAGATGATCACAAGTCTACTTCAGGGTACATTTTTATGTTGGTAGATGATGTAGTATTATGGAAGAGTGTCAAGTAGACACTGGTAACTTCCTCGATCATGCACGCAAAATTTATGCATGCTATGGGGCTGTTACATAGTCAGTTTGGCTTAAAAACTTCATTTCTGAGTTGTCTATGGTAGATTCAGTAGCTAGACCTATTCGATAGTATTGTGATAATCATACTATAGTGTTGTTTAGTAAAAACATAGTAAAAACAATAAGAATATCACAAGGTTTAAGGATTTGGAGGTCAAATACTTGACCATAAAGGAGTTGATTAAGAAAGATGGCATTGAAGTGAAGCATATAAGGATTGAAGCGATGTTAGTCAATCCTTTGACTAAAGGATTTCACCTACTTGTGTTCGGCAAACATGTATATAGTATGGGTGTGTTCAAGTCCTTAGATAGTGTTAGTTAGGGATCATCTTATTTGCTCCTTGTATAGTTGTACATTTTTTATGTATCATGACACTATGATGTTTATTAATAAAGATGTCATCCTTTCATCCTCAACAATAACTGTTTTTGAACAAAGTTGTAATACATTTTAAGATCTATGCCATTCTTAAACATTTTAAAGGTCATTAAGCATATATACAGATTGATTTTGAGCCTATGTTATTTAGACACATAGAATTTAGTATAGATATCCAAGAATTTTGACATGACATAGGGGGTATGAGTTTTAATCATATAAATGTTTTCTAATGCAATTTAGCATTCAATTAGAGAATATAAATTTTTTTCTCTAATGCTGTTTAGCATTCGGAGAGAGAAAATAAGATTTCTCTATTGTGGTTTAGCATAAATTTAGAGAAATCGAGACTTACAAACGAAGATGATATATACTAGATCATAAAGGTATCATCCTAGTTTGCCACATTTCATTTTCCCATTCATGTTAGTAAGGTATTAGATATGCGTAATTATACTAGACCTATGTCACACATGTTGCATATGTTTGATATCTTTCAATATTGAAAGCCTCGTGGGATAAAATGTTAGACTTTTGTTATCTTTGGATCAAATGTTTCTGATTTTTAAATTTGGTACCAATATAGTAGTTGTTAGTAATGTGCCCTAGGCCAATGGACATATGTGACTTTTGTACTAACATTATGACTTATTCATAATATATTATGAGGTATTCTTTTATATATGCATGTATATCGTTTATGTAATGTGATTTACATTCCATGAATAGTA
>JANSVA010000002.1:22296489-22314140 GCA_025504915.1 Erythroxylum reticulatum | reverse complement strand
TCAATATTGAGTGTATTTTCTGATCCTATGACTACATGTTTTGGTGTATATTCAGAGGGATATTTTCGTATTTTAGATCCCTTTTTATAATATCCTTGTCTATTTAAAAAATCATCAGAGGTCCAATTCCATGTATATGAATCTTGATCTTGATTAGCCTTTTTTCTTTTGTCGCCACTAACATTTTCTCTTTAAGGTTGTTTTCCTTCCGCTATGTCTTTCTGCTTACTACTTTCTAGTTTTTGTTCTTTTACAAAAATTTCTTCATCTGATTCGTATGAATGAATAAATTTCATCGTTTTCTTCTTGGTTTGTTATTTGATTTATATTTTCACTAGAATGAAGCGTTAATTGTTGTACTAATTGAGTAATTTCTTCTAAATGATTGTTTATATTTCGTTCAACTATTTCTAGTGATTCAATTTTGTCGTCTAAAATTGAGTTTTCCATGGTCTAGTAATTATTAAAGGTTGTTTTGTTCTAGGCTATGATACCACTTGGAGCGATGCTTGAAGTGATGTTTCAATCTTTTGTAATGAAGCTTCAAGTTGTTGTTCCAATTGTTGTACTAATTAAGTAATTTCTTCTAGCTAATTGTTTATATTTCGTTCAACTATTTCTAGTGATTCAATTTTATCGTCTAAAGTTGAGTTTTCCATGGTCTAGTAATTATTAAAGGTTGTTTTGGTCTAGGCTCTGATACCACTTGGCTAATGATAACACGTGTTGACATTAACAATCCCAATTCTATCTATACACCCTATATGCATATTATGTGTATATACATATATATATATATGTGTGTATGTATGTATGTAACTATTCATTACCATCACCACCCTTTTCACCAAAGGTTGATTACACTATTCTTCAACTTAACAAGTTTCATATGATTCGTAATCAAAAGGATACACATCTGTGTATATAAGTTTATGATTCTTCATATTGAAGTAGCCAACATGGAATCAATAGATAGTCACATTTATCCAACATTGTATTCTTACCACATACATAAGTCTCCCTTGATCCATCATACATAAATTATTTGTATAAACTTGGATAAATTACTTTTACCAAAAAAATATTTTTTTATCATGCCTTGAACAGTCTAATATTGTTGAATCTAAATTTAATATCAAATACTCAAAAGCATGAGTTAGAAATATATATGATCTCTAATAATTATATCATATATTGGAAAGAAAATCATGTAATTATTTTTCTTCTAATGACAACCATTATCTTTCTATATCAAATGCCTTCAATTGTAATCCATGTTTATGCTTTTAGTTGGCCAAATTAAGTTGAAAAATTCCGTCAACGTAATATACTTTTAGCTCTACTTTATGCAATCTCTTGCATCTTACTTTCATGATGTTGACACACATCTTACATATTGTCATCAAAGTTTATGAGGCATTAGCCAACTTAAATTGTCATTACATTTTCTTATTTGTAAGATATTATCTCCAAAATTTTCTCACCATTTTCTTATCAAGGATTAATAGCAATATTATGTAATGGACATATAATTTCTATATAACTTTGGGATCTCTTCTCAGACCTAGCCTATGTCTAAGAAATTTGGTTAACTAATTTAGTATTAACTATACTAAAAAAGTTACTTTATACACTAAACAAAATGCAGATGTAAGAAAAGAAAGTATTAGTTATATGCCATGACTACCAAATAAAATTAAGACTTTAACCATGTATTTTCTTACTCTCATTATTTTATTCTAGATAATAGCCCTCACAACTATTTGAAAAAATTACTCCATTTACTCTAGTGGTCTAGGATTCCATTCACATGTGTTAGGGAGGATTTCTCCCAAACTTTTTTACTGAGTTCTTATCAGCAATACAGGTGGGCTTTAGAAAACTTAAAAAAATGGAATTCTAAGCTACAAATAAAATGTGTTAGGTAAAGAAATGCTTTAATTTGGGCAAAATGGAAAATTCAAGTTACAAAGGGAAATAAGGTAATAAAAATGAATACATACCTTAAAGAAAGATAGAAAAAATAACAACAAAGTACTATTAGAGTTGCTTGTCTCTCTTGAGATTGTCTAAAGATCTTATGATTGAAATGTTTTGTTATTAGATGTCCATCTACTGGTGAATTTATATTCCTCTCACCCTTGAGCAGGTTTTTGCTATAACTGCCCATGTCGCGTATTCTAATTAACTACTTGCCACTGTTTCCTTAACTTCAATGTTCTAGACTTCCTAAAGCTGCTCAACTTTTAGGCCACTTTGGCATTTTCTTATTAGCTATCTTCCACCATTTTCTCAACTTCCATAAATTCAACATATTTCTCCCCACTTTCCAGGTTTTTCATTACTTATGAATTCTTTAGCTCAATATTTACTAGACTTACATTTCTAGGCTTTTCTCTCTTATTGACTAACTTTTTGTGTGATTAAAAATTTCCCTTCACATATATTTGTTGAGCAAACTAACTATATAGTATAGGAATTGTCCTAGCCTTCTATAAACAAGATTTAAAGTTGAATTCCAAATATAGCCTTGTGGTTTCACAAATTTCAAAAACTAAAAGGAATTTAGTAGGAAGGTCTAGTGACATCATCATAAGGATCTTCCTACATCATAAACAATTTTCTATAGATAAGGAGAGTCATGCCCAAAGATCACTTCAAGATCTTTTATGTTTGGAATCCTTACCTCTTTGTTCGTTATGGAAGATGGAAAACCTCCTTTGTTTAAGTTTCAAACTCTTGTTACTCCCTTATGTTTCGACCATTTTCATTATAAATTCTTATCATTGTTACTTCAATCTCTATCTTATACTTTAAACAAGCTTTATATTTTATTTTGGCTTTATTATTTCATATTTGCAAATTCTCTCATACTTGTTCGTAATTATGGCTTTCACTTGTCACACATAGGTTTCACTCTTGACATTATTCAAGAAGCAATTCCGGATCAAGACAATGTCATGGAAACTCCTTCCCAAGTTCAACAACTTGTTCTAAAAGAACAAACTCTATAACCTTAAGAACCTATACTATTAAGGAGATCTATTATAGAGAGGAGAAGTGTAATTCCAGATGATTATGTTATATTTCTTCAAGAACATGAAGTTGACATTGGTATGGTGGAAGATGATCTAATCAACTTCCGTCAAGCCATGGAAAGTTCTAACTCTTAAAAGTGGATTAATGCCATGAATGAAGAGATAAAGTCCATAAAGGACAATGATGTTTAGGACCTTGTACCATTTTCTAAAGGGGCGAAACCTATTGGTTGCAAATGGATATTTAATACCAAAAAGGATTCAAAAGGCAATGCAGAAAGGTTTAAGGCTCATCTTGTCGCGAAGGGCTTTACATAGAAAGAAGGCATTGATTACAAAGACACTTTCTCTCTACTTTCTTTGAAAGACTTTTTCAGGATAATAATGGAATTAGTAACACATTTTGATCTTGGTGACATTTATGAGACAATTTATATGGCGCAGCTAGAAAACTTTGTGTTAGGAGATGTAAAGAAAATGGTTTGCAAACTAAAGAAATCTATCTATGGACTCAAGCAGGCATCTCATCAATGGTATTACAAATTTCACAAAGTTGTTATCTCGTTCGGTTTTGATATGAACTTGGTTGATGATTATATATACCATAAGTCCAGTGGAAGTAAGTGCATTTTTTCTAGTTTTATATATTGATGACATATTGCTTCCCACTAATGATATAGGCTTATCGTATGAAACCAAGATCTTTTTGTTAAAGAAATTTGAAATGAAAGATCTTGGTGACGCCTCTTTTATTTTAGGGATTTAGATACATCGGGAACGCTCTCGAGGTATTCTTGGATTATCACAAAAGAGTTATATCGAAAAGGTACTTAAAAGGTTTGGTATGTAGGATTGTAATCCAGTTAATACCCTTGTTTCTAAGGAAGATAAGTTCAGTTTAGGTCAATGCCCCAAGAATGTCTTTGAAGCTAAGGAAAGCTAAGGAAATGCAGAAGATTCCTTATGCTTCGACTGTAGGAAGTCTAATGTATGCTCAGGTTTGTACGCGTCCGGATATTGCATACGTTGTTGGAATACTACGGAGATATTTAAGTAACCCGGGATTGAATCATTGGAAAGCATCCAAACAGGTCATATAGTACTTATAGAGAATGAAAGATAATATACTCATTTACAGAAAATCAGATAAGCTGGAGATCATTGGTTAATCTGATTTTGATTTTATTGGATGCCAAGATAGTAGGAGATATACTTCAGGCTATATCTACCTGCTTGCTAGAGGAGCTATTTCTTGGAAGACTGCTAATCAGACACATATAGCTCTTCCACTATGGCAACGGAGTTTATAGCATGTTATGAGGCATCCAACCACGAGATATGGCTGCAAAACTTTCTCATGGGGCTGCTCATTGTGGACTCTATTGAAAGACCACTTAAGTTATTTTGCAATAATAACTCTGCAATTCTATATTCCAATAACAATAGGAGCTCGACAAAGTCAAAGTACGTCGACATCAAGTTCTGAATTGTTAAAGAGAGAGTTCAGAGTGGGCAGTTATTTATATAACACATTGGATCAAACCCATGATTACGGATCCACTTACTAAAGGAGTGCCACCCAAGGTCTTTCATGAGCAAACTGCTCATATGGGTGTTGTATCTTTTTAGGATATATAGTTTTAGTGGGAGTTTGAATTGTAGATGCTTTTCGAATTAGACATTTTTCACTGTCATTTTGGATACAACTTTTTTTTGGGTTAAGTTGTTCGAGATTATTTTCAACTATAAGATATTTGGTTTATTTTGTCTCTGAACTTATTTAAAATTGATCTTACTAAAGCATAAGGATGGACTAGTTGGAAATAAGCATGCTAAGATCACGCTGTTTATAATTTCCATGTTACACATCCATGCTTGATCCATGTCATTTGGATATATCAACATACGTGACCATCGATGGTTCTAGTTACGTTAATTGTAGTGAAAGACGCTTTAATCCTATATTGGTATGATTGATGGACCGGATTGTCTAGGGATGCATACAGTAATGATAGCAAAATTTTGAGTACTCACAAGGTTAATATACAATTTTAAGGTAACACATATAGTTCAAGTGGGAGATTGTAAGGATTTTTAACCAAGCATGTGGGCTTATATGTGTATAATTGAATATAAAGACTATCATATAAAGTTGAGCCTAATTAATTAAAGTGGTCTAATATGTTTATGGTATTTTGGGCTTCATGCATATATTTTAAGTGTGAGTTTTATATGTATAGAGATCGGGTTTATAATTTTTAGTTTTATAATGGGTCAAACTAGAAATTAGATTAGGGTTTTACCCTAATATAAGTGGTTATGGTCTCCAAATTAAACGTGTGCTTAATTCTTTTTTGACATCCCATCATTAGAGAGAAAACAAAGTTAGGGAAAACTCTAGAAAAAAGCTATGTTCTAATTTGGAAGACAAAACCGTAAGACTCCAATGTAGATTTCAGAATGAATTCAGGTATGCTTCCGCTTTTATTTGATTCTTGATGATTTGATATGAATGGATCCTGATAATTGCAAAGGGATTAAAACCCTACACCCCCATCGAAGATCGATCCAGACCATTGACATCAATCAAGTGTGCATCTATTATGGTGCCTTCGGCGAGGCCGTACTTTCTGACCAACAAGCCATACCCTCCTCCACTAACATGGCCATCAGAGCCAACCGTAGGATAGACACCTCCAGGGAAGGCAAGAGTCGTACTTTTTTGTCCAATTGCATATTAAACTTGACCTAAAGTTGCACCAGTTTGTACCCATGTAGCCTTTTCTGATACATCAACAGTGACTTCTTTAAGGCTGAACAGATCAATGATAACAAGTGGTGGTGGGGATAGAGCAAGAAAAGAAAGGCCTTCACAGTCATAACCACCACTTTGAATTCTAATTTGCAGGCCGTATTTCTGTGTACAATAAATGGTAGCGTGAATCTGGCTTGGATTTGATGGCGTAACAATGAATATCAGCTTTCGAGTGTTGTTTGTCTTGAATCTACAATTTTTTAGTCTGGACTGTAAAATAGATGAATACGAGGAGTTTCTTGGGTGGTAGACGACGTTAAAGATGGTGGGATCATTTTTTTAAGAGAGGGCAAGGCATTGAAGAAAATCTTCATGAGTGTCAAACGAAGTCGTATGCACTCTGTAACGAAAATAAAGTAGCAAAATTAAGTAGTACTAGCATTAATTGACTAGGAGAAGTCATCTCTTTTTTCTTTTTGTATAAACAAGAAAGAATGGCATGCTGAGTTTGCAAGAGTCCCTTCACTTTATTATAAAGTCATTATAGATGTCGAATATCTTATTCCCAAAAGAACAATTATATGGTCGTCTTCGTTCATTTTATTACTTTCAATATATATATATATATATATGTATAGGTATATATATATATGTTGGATTTTTTGAAGATTTAGGCAAAAAACATAAACCGACCTATCCTATCGACATATGAAGAAAAAAAGAATAAATAATAATTTATAGAGATACACGGAACTCAAGCAAATAACACAGATACAAACACTAGTTGTTTTGCTTAACATAAGGATCGTGAAGGAAAAGAAGCATACCTCTTGTCAGTAACCACACATCTTTCAACCGGTGACAGATAGGAGGAATCTCACGATGATTTTACCTTAAATAGGTCGATCAAAGATCAGTAGAAGCAGAAGAATGCATGTATTTTTAGGATGAGAATTCTTACCTCGGTCATACAGCATGGTGTTTAAGGAGCCACCTGTTGCCTTAATTCGGAAGCTTCTTGAGTCTCCTTTCGAGTGGAGTTATTTTCTTTACTATCTATAGCGCTTTTCGATAGTAAATGCTTCCTACGACTACCCTTACTAAGTTGTCGTTTTCTTTAAGATTTTGCTTGTCACAGGAAACAATCTCTCTACTATATAGGGGTAAGGTTGCGTATTATCAGACCTCCTCAGACCTCGCCTCATTGCGGAACTTTAGACTGGGTGTGATGATGACTATGTCTATCAGAGTGTCGTATTGGCTTGCTCCATGGTTGTTTACCTTCTACTGGATGTAGGAGAAGCTGTTGAATTTGTGTATGTACATTCGTATTATCTCAATTAATTTCATTAAATTTTTCAAAAAAAATTGAATTTACTTTCAGAGGTAAAGTTAACGATTACTGTTGATTTGGATAATATATAAGGATAAATATCATTTGTTAGACTAGATAAATATACAAGGATAATTATGAGAATAAATATATAAGGATAAATATCATTTGTTACATTGGATAAATATACAAGGATAAATATCATTTTTTAGATTAAATAAAGAAAGGAGTTTGTTAGAGTATTTATCATAATAGAATTCTATTCAAAGTGTAATTGTATCTTTATTTATTGCCTCCATATGAGAGAAGAATGTATTGTAATTTTTACAAAACAATATCACTGTTTAACATGGTATCAGAGCAATCTCGAATTAAGCTATCATTAGTGTAGCTATCTTTAGCAAAATTCTACTCTAGCCCGCAACCAACCCAACCTGCTTCTTTGCACCCTTGGTGATCCTTGCATGTTCGGCTTAGCAAAAAGTTGAGAGGTCTTTTCTTCAACCTGCTTCTTCTTAGTTTTTTTGTTCAGTCTTGCTATCTTTTGCTGCACCTTTTTTTTTAAAAGTTGCCTCTCTTTGTTATGCAGCCACCCTTAGTCTTTAAAACCTATATTTGAAAAACCAAATGGATTCATAAAGATCTATGAATAAACAAGAACATTATACTTTTCTATCAAGTATTATACTTGATGAGACCAATTACTCATTATGGTTTCAATTTGTGGAGATATGAATTGGAGCATGCAATAGGGTTGGATATCTCACTAGGGCAGAAAAAAAATTACATCTATGTTAAGTTGTCATTTTGTGCTTATTTTGTATACAAATTTCTTTAATATGTTGAAATTATTATTCAAAATTGACAGATTTGCTTATTAATTGTTCTCAGATGGTTTTCAACACTTAAGAGGTGAAATTGAATAAAAAACATGCAAAGGAAGCAAGGATAATTTTAAATTCCAGACCGGTAGGAAATTCAGTGACTAAGCGTGGGCACGTGCAAGGACAAAAACTATCTACAAGATTTGTTTTTAAATGAAGATCTGATTCACTTAAGATTTTATGATTTTGAAAATCAGATTGCATCTTTATTGATGGAGATTGACCACCTAAATCTCAGGGAGGCTTATCTGCAAAATATCATGGAAAAAAAGGGAGATTGAAGGGGATAAAGGAGAAGGGGCATTACTATTCATAAGACCAGAGAGTTTAGGAGTTTTTTGAATGTTTTTTTGTAGTTCTTGTTCTGGTTTTGTGAGCCATAGTTAGGTTTTCAATTTTGCAGTATTTTCTTCAGGAATTTTCCAATTTTCTAAGAAAGACCAAGGATGGAGACTTTATATTTGGCTATTTCTTTGTTGATTTTTACTTTCATTATGAGTAGCTAAATCCTTTTTCTTAGTTGAGGAAAACCACGTTATCATCTATTATGTGTGAGATGTTCCAATAAAGTTTGTTTTATTGAAGAATATTGATTGTATTCCGAATTGCTTTTATAATTGAATTGATTGATTTTTAGGATGCGCAAATAGGAGTTGATTCGTTTAATAGCTAGATTAGTAAAATATAATGTTCAGTTTTGCTGATCACAAGTGGCAATTAGGATTACCATCTTTACGTTAGAGATGAAAATTCTAAAAAGAAACTCATTTTGATTAAATGCATGTCGTACATATGTTGTCTTGTTCATTGGTATTTTAGTTCTTAAAGTTATTATTCAATTGAACTTATGATCGTATCTAAGTTGTTGATTAATAAGAATGCTTAGAATACATGTTTCTATTCATTTAAACTTAAGAGAAAATATCACCCAATGAATGTTTGTTGATGAACTGAATTTATATCAAGGATCTATATTATTATGATAACATTAGTGACCCGAAACCAAGGTTTGTCTATTAAATTTTTAGATTCAATTACTTTTGATAATTTCCAATTTTTGTCATCTTTTTCTAAAATTTCGTAAATTGAAAACCCCCTTTGTTACTTTATTTTAGTTTTGAACTCGTAAACTCTTTACCGTTAAAATTTTTTTATAGGAATGATACCTACTTTCCACTACTACATTAGTTTGTATTGACGAAAGTTATTTTTTTTAATTAGTTGCAGGTGATAGCAGTACCAAATTTTGACACTATTGTCGGGGAATTTCTTGATGGCTTTTATAGTGATGTTTTTGTTTTTATTTTTGGTTTTGTTGCTCTTAGTTACCTTGTCTTCTGTTTGTTTTAATCTAAAAACTTTTTCTGATTTTATGATCTTTTAGCGACGTGGCTTACTATCAATATGCTTTTGATTCTGTTTCATATTATCCTTATTATGATGATGAGTTTCCATTTGTGCTACTTCCAAGTTTGACCACCAAGTACCGAGGGATTTGATAGCGAATATGGCTTCCAATAAACAATTTGGGATACGTACTGGGCATGGATCAAAAAGCGTGAATGAGTTGAGTGTAACCACATTAGAGAAAAGACTGGATGACCTTACATTCTTGGTGATACAAATTGCAGTTACAAAGAAAGAAGAAGCAAAAGTATGTGGAATATGTTTGATGTTAAGACACTTTACTAATGCATGTCCGGTTTTGCAGGAAGAATACATAGAACATATGAATGTCGTAGGAGGTTTTTCTAGACTAAATCAAAGGAAATATGAACCATTTTCCAACACCTATAATCTGAGTTGGCATGATCATTCGAATTTGTGATACGGGAGCTCTCAACGACATCAAGCTACCACGAATTTCCAGCAATTTAGACGATCGTATGTGCTTCGATAATAGCAACACATAACATCCAATTATGAAGGTAAGTCTTCTTTGGAAGATATAGTTTAATCTTTGGCGACTAACACTTTGACACTTCAGCGCAATACTCAAGTAAGTATCCAAAATCTTGAAAATCAAATGAGCCAAATGGCAACCTAATAAATTGATTGGAGGCACAAAGTTCCAGAAATTTTTAGCACAACTGAAAATCAATCCCAAACAAAGTACGAAGGCTATCAAATTACGAAGTGGTAAGTAATTGCAAGAACCACTTCCGAAAATTTCTAGAAGAGAGGAAGAAGAAGAAGCAACAAAAGAGACATCTACACAACCAGAAAAATCACAGACAAGCCTGCAGAATATGGTTGTTCTACCTCTTTTTCTAAGTTGATTTGCCAAAACAATAAAGGAAGAGCAAGCAGAGTTAGGGGAGGAAGAGTTTATAGTTCAGGAAAAGATGGAGGATGTGTAACCTCCTAAGGTAAGCAATGCAGTTCATGTTTTTGCTAACTGAATTTGATTTCCTTTTCCTAGTTGTTTACAGGTAAAAGAAGATGAAGAGCAGGAAGAGTCGCAAGAAGTGCAGTTTTTAGGAGAGCTGTGGGTGAGCAAGCTAAAGACTAAAGGTGGCAAGTAGGATGTCGATTCTCCACATCCATTGACGATACTCTTATAAAGACCATCCTTGTGTGAAAAGGGCGATGCCCGAAAAGATGAGTGGACATTAGAGTATGATGGTGAAACAATAAAGTTCCACTCCTTAGAAGCCTCGAGGCATCGTGCTGATAAAAAGCCTACTTCGAGGGAAGGTACTCCAGGCTCCTCACGGAGTTTGAGCATGCTTCCTGTTGGGCTCAAGCATCCATTTGATAATGGACGATGTAAATATGCCAAAGGTCAAGCTTATAACCTTAAATAAGTGCTTGATGGGAGGCATCCCATCTGTATCCCTTTCTTTTGTGTAATTTTCTCTTTTATGCATATCTTTTAAGTGTTTGCTTTGAGTGTTTTATTTGTTTTCATTAGTTTGTTTTGTTTGTAGGCATTTGAAAAGGAAACTGCAATCATTCATTTCAAAGCTGCATATGGCATCTCCAATCTAGGGGAGTAATTCTGTTCCCACCCCTCTTTTATGTTTTTATTATTTTAGACATTGAGGACAATGCCCATTCTAGGTGTGGGGGAAGGATATAGAGTTCATATGTGTGATTATGTGATGTTGTTTTTCTTTGATCCTTTTTTTGGTTTTTGATGTTCTTATGTTATGTGTTAAGCTATGATGCTTTGCCATATTAGTTTGGATGAGATTGAGTGTGTGCATGATATTAAATTGGGCTGTACGAGTCTAAAGTGAATCATGCGGATTAATTGCAATAACTGATCTTGTACATTTAGTTAAAATTTTGACATTTAAGCGATTAGGTACTTTGTGGAATTAAGGTGAATTCCTAAATTAAATCTGTAAGTGATTTTGAGCTTTAATGACATCATCTTTATGTCATTTTATTTCTTTGTATTGTGTGATGCTCCTCTAATCAGGCTTGCCTTAAGAACTTGCAATGAACCAGATTGAATTTTGTTGATTACATGGGTTATGGAAATGATTAAGGCTTTCTTTGTTTTTACACCCTTTAGCCTAAAAATGACCCACCTAGTTATTTTCACTTTGCAAACATTTTTTAGCCGTTAAGCTTGTTTGTTTTTCAATTAATAACCTTACATTGAAACCCAAAAACCCCATTAACCTTAACATAGCACAAGTTGAATGAAGCATTGAGTAATTTGAGATTTTTGTTCTGTATTGTATTCTGAGATACTTTTATAGGTACTTCTACTCATATGTTTATTAAATTATGCTGTTAGTAATTTCTCATGTTTTTATTGCTCTCCCTTGTTATTAGCCAAGTAAAAAAAAAAGAAAAGGGAAAAAGGAAAAAGAAAGAAAAGAAAAAGAAAAAGAAAAAGAATAAAGCATAGTAGCATTAGTTAGTATGAGTAGTTGTAGTCCTTTGTGTCATGTGGTTATTTCAGAATTTTAATGTCCCTTTTACTTGGTACTTTGTGAATGCTTGTGATTAACCCTTTTCCATTTTTTTTACCATACCTTTGAACCTAACCCCATTAGAACCCATAATAAAGTCCTTATGATCTATGAACTTATGTAATTTGAATGAATGATAACTGGTAAATTTGCAAGCCTATGGTAGTGCAACTGTTAGAGGGAGATTTGAGAGAAACACGTTAACCTTAAACACTTAAGTGTAAGAGAGAAATCTATGAGAAGATTTCAATTTGGTTTCATACTTGCCCTTTGAAAAAAGATGTCTTACTTTGACTTTGTTTATTTGTGTCAGTGAAGAGTGATTATGATGTATGCTCCAACCTAAGTCTTGCTGGCCTGAACTGAATTTTATATCAAGGATTCATATTAGTATGATAACATCGGTGACTTAAAACTAAGGTTTGTCTAGTAAATTTTTAGATCCAATTACTTTTGTTAATTTCTGATTTTTATCATCTTTTTCTAAAATTCAATGAATTAAAAACCCACTTTATTACTTTATTTTATTTTTGAACTCGTAAACTCTTTACTGTAAAAAATTTCTCGTGGGAACGATACCTACTTTCCACTACTACATCAATTTGTATTGACGGAAGTTGGTTTCTTTTTGAATTTGTTTGCAAATGATAGCAGTACCAATCTAGTGACCAAAATTTTGAGACATGCATTATTGAAAGTTAAAAAGTGAAAAGTTGGCTAAGTGATTTAATGATTCTCTTCATACTGTCAGAGAAATATAGAAGGCTATGTAAAAGACTTTCTATGATGGATATCATGAAACCGATCTCTTTGAATTGAATAAGAAATCCTTTTCAACTAGACAAGATGGTAGACTATTATCAACATACTATAATGAACTTGTGGCTATTTTTAGGAAATTAATCATAGGTCCGTGAGAGGGGATGCTAATCAGATGTTGGAGGGAGTAGATCCCTTACTAAGAGCAACCGCCATAAAACTCCTGGGAGTTTCTAAAGGCTCGTAGGGTGGGCGGATAGAACCTTGGTGGTGGTTAGAAGAGGTTTAGGAAACGGTGAAGGGAAAAACGAGAGCATTTAAAGCTCTATTAGCAAGTACAACAGAGGCAGAGTAGGAAACTAATAAAGTAAGGAATAAACTAACAAAGAAGAGGGCAAAGATGACAATTTCAATGGCTAAAGGCGATGCTTACTAGACTTTGTATAGAGTTTGGATACTAACAAGGGAGCACAAAAAATTTTCAAGTTAACACGAGATAGGGCACGTAAGATGAGGGATTTTAACCAAGTCTGTTGTATACAAGATGAAGCAGGGAAAGTACTTATAGAGGCCTATGCCATCAAGAGTAGAAGGAAGAGATACTTTTTTATCTTGTATAATGAAGGCATCCTGGACAATATAGAGTTAAGTGACCCTTTTTTGTCGGAGCATTTTCATAACTGGTCTTAGTGTGAAAGGGTCACAAAGGAAGAAATTACAAAGGCTTTAAGGGAGATAGAGAGCAGAAGGGCAATAGGGTTGGATGAGATCCTTATAGAGGTATGGAAGAGAATAGGACTTGTTGGTATTAAGTGTCTAGTTCATCTTTTTAGTGTGATCCTCAAGTCAACCAAATGATGGATGAATGGAGATCGAGTAGGTTGATTCCATTATACAAGGCCAAAGGGGACATCCAATATTGCCACAATTATAGAGGCATTAAACTACTAAGTCACACCATGAAGCTATAGGAGAAGGTGATTGAGAAGAGAGTCCAGAGAGTAGCTTCTATATCGGCCAACCAATTTGGATTTATGCTTAGTAGGTCCATGATAAAAGCGATACATCTCCTTCGTAGGCTAATGGAGTGTTATAGGGAATGAAAATAGAATTTGCATATAGTTTTTATTGATTTGGAGAAGGTATATGACAGGGTTCTTAGGGAAATCTTGTGGAGGTGTTTGGAGGCAAAAGGAATTCCTATGACCTATATACGCATAATTAGGGATATGTATGAAGGAGCAATGACGAGTGTATGGATGATAGGAGATGACCTAAAAACCTTTTCTATTGGTATTGGGCTACACCAAGGCCTTAAGCCCTTTTCTGTTTTCATTATTGATAGATTAGCTTATCAAACATATTTAAGGAGAGGTACCTTGGTGTATGTTATTTGACGACGATATTGTACTTATGGATGAGACTAAAGAGGGAGTCAATTTCAAGTTAGAATGTTAGAGAGAAATGTTAGAATTGAAAGGTTTTATAATGAGTAGGACCAAGATGGAGTACTTAGAATGCAACTTTTCGGGAATTCAGATGTTCCATGAGGTGGCCGTAACAATTAGTACTAACGTCATTACTACAAAAATTGAGTTTTAAATACCTTGGGTCTATGATTCAAAGTGATGGTAATATTGATGGTGATATAGTCCATCGTATCAAATTTTGGTGGGTTAAATGGCGAAGTGCATCAAGGGTCTTATATGATAAGAAGATTCCATTAAAACTTAAAGGGAAATTTTATAGAATATGATTCTGCCAACTATATTATATGGGACGAAGTGTTAGCCCACTAAATGTGGACATACAAGCAACTTGTTGGTAGTCAAGATGCGAATGCTCCAGTGGATGTGTAACATTACCAGAAGAGATAAGGTCCAGAATTGTGTGGTGAGAGACAAACTATAGGTTGCTAGTATTGTCGACAAGTTATGAGAGACTAGGCTTAGGTGGTTTGGGCATGTGAGGAGGAGGCACCCTAATGCTCCTGTATGACACTGTGGGAAAATAACCATGCGTGATTACAAGAGGAGAAAAGGAAGGCCAAATAAGAACTGGAGGGAAGTGATCAAGAAGGATATGACAGAGTTGGCCCTTACTGAGGAATTGACCAGAAATAGAAAATTCTGGTGTGCTAGGATATGGGTAAAGGATATCATTTAAAGTGCATCAAAACAGTCATGGTAGTTATTGGTATCCATTTACTATAAAGCTCTGATGATGTATCTATCGCTTAGGAAATCTAACCCTAGTGTCTAATCTGTCTTTTCTAGTTGCAAGTCATGGACAAGTCTTTCTGTCCTACAACTTGGCTTTTCAGCTCTGGTGTATGGGGAAAGGTCCTTCAAGGCCATCCGATAGCTTTAGATTGTTCATACTCACATTGTTGGACGCTAAACTTTTCTTAGAAGATTAGAACTATTAAATGAGAAATTTTGGTGATTAGTTATGAGTAAAGAACAAATGAATGAAAATTCTTAATCCAAGAAATGATAGACAAGAGTAAAGTAGTGAATGAGAAGTGAGGATAGATTCATGTTTTTGCTTTGGTGTTTTGGTAGATGAGAGATTATAAAATGGGAAGAATTAAGGTAAAAGTTAGACGTAAAATGAAAGCAAAAATGAAGTTGAATTTGTGTTGTAAGTTGATAAAGAATAAGTATATATGTGTATATTCTGTTATTGGTGTTCATGATTAATCATGGGCTATAATTTCTTTATGGATGATATTGATTTAAAATGAAGTTGAGAATGAGGAGTAAATGAAGTAGAAAATGTGATCTTGGTATGAGTTGTGATAAGGAAAGTTTTTGAAACAAAATGGGTGGTTGATCTGGAAAATGTTCACAGAGTATGCTTCAGTATTTTAGACATAACTTTTTCTCTAGTTATCCAAACAAGATTATTATTGATTTCCATTAAACCAGATACATATGGCTACATTTCTCATTAAGACATCAAATTTCAATTATGTCTTTAAGAGTCTCAAAATTTGTCACGAAGTTGAGAACTGGGTACAGTATATTGGTGGATGAATGTAAAATTCGTGTTCTAAATTAGAGGAAAATTCTAGATTGATCTAGGATAAATTAGATTAAGTTGTCTTTTGTAAAGTTTTAGTTTATCTTTCTATCTTTCCAACGGTATAGAGTATGAAATCTTTAGACATCGGAGTTGAAATTTATGATCCTTTTAAGTGGAGATGTTCAAGAGTATAGAGTATACCATCTGTGATGACATTATATCGTCTATGATGACATCATATCGTCTGTAAATATATATTGTCTGTGATGAAGTCATATCATCTATGATGATGTCATATCATCTGTAAAGATGTACCATCTGTGATAACGTCATATCGTCTGTAAAGATGTATCATCTGTGATGACGTCATATTGTCTATGATGATGTCATATCATCTGTAAAGATGTATCATCTGTGATAACATCATATCATCTATGATAATGTTATATTATCTGTAAAGATGTATCATCTGTGATGATGTCATATTGTCTGTGGTGACATTATATCTTCTATAGTTGACTTTCTGCTTCTTCTGTTGTTGACCAAAACTTCTCCTTTTGTGTACTATCGTCTGCTTCATTTTTGCTCCAGACGATAGAATCTGTCTTTGAGTTCTTCATAAAAATTGTAGATCTTGAAGTCTTATTTCAAACCATCTAAAGAAAACCTTAATCCGATATCTGTAGGGAAAGTTATAACAATTTTCCTAATTCATCTGCTTTTTCAATTCGTCTGCTTTTTCGTTTGGTTTCGTCTGATCCTATCATCTGCTCCATGTTTGACCCTTCATACGATAGAATTTGTCTTTAAGGTCTTCATAAAAGTTGTATATATCTAAGTCTTCTTTCAAACCATCTAATAATGACCTTGATCCGACATCTTTAGTGAAAGTTATGCCAATTGGACCACGACGAGTGCAATATGATTGAGGGCAAAATCATGTTTGATTCTTCAGCCATAACTTTGTTATCCAACCTCTAAATGAAGTGATTCTTGATCCAATAGTTTATTAACACATTTTTTGTCCCTCCATAGAATTTGATAGCATTTTGTAGGAATTACAAAAAAAAGATGGATTGAATCAAAGTAAAGGTATCAGTTAGAAGAGTATGTATGGGAAGTTTTACTGAACATACTTTGGTATTTTGATGATTTCTTCATTGGTATAGCTCCAAAAATATGATCCTTGTTTCAAGATAAACTAGAGACATGGAGCTACAAATGATATAAAGAAATCGAAATCTAATTCAGTCTCTAAGACTTTCAATTTCTGGGAGGAATTTAAGTATAGTGTACTATCTCAAAATAAGAACAGTCCGAAAATATTTGGGGAAATACTTTTAGAGTTCTGAACGAAATGGATTGATTTTAGTGTCATTAGAAACTTAAGACAAGGGATAACATTTTATAGAAGTGTTATATTAGAATGTTCAAGGATATTTTTGGCAAGACACTTAAGCATAAAAGACATAAGACATAAATGGAAGGGCAAATTGGACATTTCTCAATCATTAAGGGCATAATTAGAAGAAAAAGTGTTGTCTTGCATTTGAAGATGAAAGAAGAACGAAAATTGAAGAGAATAAGAGAGTGTCATAAAGAAGAGAGAGAAATACGAAGAGAAGGAGAGAAAGAAGAGAAAATAAGCTACGGTTTTAATTCTGTTAGCCTTCAAGAGAGATTTTGAGGTTGTTCAAGAAAGGAAACAAGTAGAGGAAGAGAAGAGCTTCCCTTTGAGATAAAGATCCCTTCATTTGGTGAAGAATGAAGGTAAGATCATTTTCAAACTTTTAGACTGTTTTTGAAAGGATTTTAGTTCATGGAGTTTAGAAAATGCTTGGGTTTAAGCATTCTAGAACCAATTTTAGTGATTGTGCTTGAGGGATTTTCAATTGAAAACCCTATTGAGTGGGATTTTTGTTATTG
>JANSVA010000002.1:22276595-22291069 GCA_025504915.1 Erythroxylum reticulatum | reverse complement strand
TGTTATGCTATACTGAAAAGTGGAGTATTGGGAGGTTTAGCTAGCCCTCAAAGCCTAGCTGCGGAATATCATTTTCATTGTTTTTATCGTCTTGGTTCATTTTCTTTTCTATTTCCTTTGCTGTTTTCCGTCCAAATCATTTGCAGGTTCTGTTACTTTCATCAATCTTTTGTTAGAGCAGGTGGTCTCTAACACAACATAACACAGAAGACAACTGAAATGATTTTGTCAGTGAAGATCAAGTTGTTGACATGATTCCTAAACATGTACATCGGCAATTCAAATAACCGAAACAACTAGCAGGCAATGTGAAGATAAATGAAGTGAATTTTTATATGTGGAAAATAAAAGTAAGAAGCAAAGAGAATATAACAGGTGAATAGAAAATGTAAACATGCTGGATATCAATTATTCAACATATTATTGTCACGTATCACTACAGGAAAAAGGGAATAAAATAATCTGTCAATGGTCAAATGTACCTCAATTATATCCAAAGCCACCAAGCATGTTGATTGTTTTATTGAGGCTAGCAGAGGGGTTGTAGCTGTTAAGCATGAACTAGCAATAGATCCAATAGTTCGTCTATATCTCTTGGAATCATTCAACTTGAGCACAAAACTCTCCCACAAATCTACATCAAAAATAACATAATTGAAATAGTGCTTCTATTGTCTGTTCCCCGAAAAGGTGAAAATATCAATTTTGTTAAATCATCTAAATAGAATTTTTTTGAAGTTCATTACATAAATTGATTTGATACTAATAGGCATCAAAAAATCAAAAGCAAATAGTGAAAATGAGGGCACACAAAACATACACTCATATCACATAATCACTCAAAAAGGGTTCACTCTATACATGCTTAATCATGTCTGAGCAGACACAACTTTAGAGAAACCATGAAAGCACATTAGAAAGAAAAATAATTTAGGAGAAGTTGGAATCACCCATCATGAACCATCATATCAACAGAAAACATGGGAATTAACACCCCAATCCCAAGAAAATTCACTAAATGTAGATCAGTAAACTATTTGGAGAAATAATCTCATCATTATTTTACATTACTTACGTGTCCAATAATCTAATTATTCTTTTACATTACTTATGTGTCCCCACCAAAACAAAGATATTTTCTCAAGAGTGTAAGGCTAAAAAATTGAAAGGCCAAAAATGGCATTTAATAATACTTGTGTATTGAACTCATTAGACATGGGCATTGCCTGTTTGATAAGTTCTATGCTCCATTAGAGGAAAGGAAGTTGAATGAAATAATATAAAGAAAGGGAAGTATGTGTTTCACCTCGTGAACTTTCATTAACTCTGTCTACACAAAGTCAAACCTAGCAGCATCACAAGATATATAATTCCATAGAAGTTTTCTATATTTTATTACATCACATAATGGCATTAGATGAGCTAAATTACCAGCTTAAAGAACAAAACTTGTCCAGTGAAACCTATAACTCATCATAAGTCCACCAGAAAGGATCAAATTTATGATATGCAAGACGCAGTCTTACGGAAAAACATATACAAGAAGATCAACTTGATTAGGAAGTAATTACAATGGTTATCTTATTTAGGCAATTGTCATCTCATTTAGAAAGTTTATTATTCTCACAAGTCTATTTTTAGCATTTCCGATTCTATTTTACTTTCTAAAAACTCTATTTCCTGAGCTTATTTAAAGGGCATTGCAATAAATAAGAAAGCAGCCAAAATTTTTCTAAAAAATAGTTGACAAAAAGCTTGTCAAGGACAAGTTTTCTAGACAGCAACCATAGGCCCTAGAAAGGGGAAGAACTCTAGTAAGGGAAAAGAGGATTTCCTTGTGAGTCATCCCGTAACTAGATCTTACACAAAAAAACATATCAATTTAATGGTTAATATCCTTTCAGTGCTTATCTACATGCAGCTTATTGGTTGTAATTGTAATTGATTCTCAACAAGAAAAATTGCTTTCATTGAAATTTAGTTTTATGATGTTTGAATAATTTGCAATATAGAAATGAACTTTTGAATCAATAAGACTAGGTGCATTATAAGAAGTAATATAGAAAGCATAAGGAAAAAGATGAACTTTGAGAACAAAGAAGCCTCAAATTCTAACTTAAGGCTTATAAATTCCACCAAAGAAGTACCTTCTAAAATAGAAAGGAAGCAACTTTTGATGCAAAAAGCATAAAGTTGGGGTTTTCATTCTATTATATAGTGAGGCATCTTCAATACCTTATATTGGGAAAAGGAGAACCAAGAAAGAAGGCATAAAACTCAAAAAGAAATGCACAAAAAAGAGAACTTATCAAGAGAAGTGATCATGTAATGCTCGGCCAAACTAAAGCTAAATCTAATTTCCCAAGTACAAAAAAAAATTGTCCACTTATGAAGGAGATAACAATTGATAAAAGATGTGACAACACTAAAACCAAAAAACAAAACATGACAAGGAAACAACACGAAATGCAAATGATACCACCACCTGATTGCAAGGGATGCATGTCATAGTCATTATGTGGTATTGATCCTTGGATCTCAGCCTGTCTGGTGTCCTTTTTCATGCCAGATATTTTACCCTTGATTTGTGCAAGATAAGATTTTGCATCATCCGGCAATGAAGAAGCCTCACATTTCAAAGCCTTAGTAACTTCTGCTACAGCCTTGAAAAAGAAAATTATTGAAAATCATATAAGGGATCTACGATAAAAAATGTAATAGATACAAGTCAGTATGGCAGAGACCAAAAGTACAGGTAGCATGTGAGTATGTAAAGCTAAGAACTTGAGACTTTACCAGGGTTTGGCCCCATTTCAAATGTTAAGCAGATCAAAATATGATGATTTATAAAGAGAAGTATTTCTTGATAATTGCACCCCACCAACAATACCTTTATGCTTGGTAGTAGGAAACAGAGAGAAGAAGAGGCTCAACAAAAGTCCTTGTAATTTTTAGGGATTAAACATCTTGAAACAACACTAAAAAGTAAAAAGTAAATCTAGTCATATATCCTTCCCATCTTTCCCTCATCTCTTGCTTCTTACCTTTTAACTATAACAATCAAACTTCACATATTAAAACGTCATACCATAAGAATAGAACTCTATAATGCATCCCTAGCTTTTTCAATTGAGCTACGACTTTAATCATGTTTTCAGCAACACGTTGGACGGCCATATAGCACAGCTTACGAATGCAAAACTTCATGAAACTTGAGAGCAACAAAAACATTCGGTCACCAACACTAGAAAAAATATATATAGCAAATACTATAGTAAGATTTTCACAAAGAAAAGTAAATTTCACATCAAAAATTCTCTTTGGATTTGGTAAACACTTTAGAAGTTGTCAATACTACACATAACTTGTATAACTTCAAAGCTCTTTGTGGTCCACAAAGTATGGTTAACCAAAAGAAATTATGTAGGTGACTATGTACATTTCAAAAAGAAAATGCACAATACCTCACACAACAAAGAAACGAAAGCTCCATTGCAAATGCTACAGAATACCAGTTTGTCATGGATCAGTTTGTCCCTAATAATAAATGGACCTATGTAAAAGATTAGATAATATTAATTTTCTCCTACTTCTAATGAACAAATTCTATATCTAATTCAAGAATTTGTCTTTTTTTATCTATTATACTACCTAGACAGACACTTAAAGCACAGTACTAACATTTAAAAGTTACAAATTCATCTATGAATTGGTAGACAGTACAATCATAAAGCTAGGGACCATAACAGACATTAAAGAAGAATAAATCAACTATTAAAAGTAGAAACTAGAACACAAAATGTAGGCAACAACAATGAAAAAATGATTAAACTAGAAATATAAACTATTACCTTCATAAAAGGACCGGTTAACTCTGGGTGCTGGTGCCGGCCAAGAATTTCAAGCTCCTGTGAAGCAGTCCTCATCTGAACAATTTACAAGATACATGAGCACCTAGTAAAACACTTTGAATTAAACGCTCATTTAACATTTAGTTCAGCTGAAATCTAATTCTCCATTTAATTTGATACCTAGTTGTTTGGGTTAAAAACATAAACACTGCACCCTAAATATGGTGTGGAAAAAAGTCATATACAAGAGATAAACAGGATGGAGAATAAATACCCATGCTTTAATTAAAATTTTTAATCCTCAAAGCAGAGAGGCTATTCCAAAAGTATGAATTCCCATGCTTTAATAAAAAATTTTTATCGTCAAAGCAACGAGGATGTTCCGAGGTAGAGGTAAAAGTCTTAAAAAATGTGAAAAATCAACAGCCTATAAAAGAGTCAAGCGAATTGTAAAGTTCCAAAAGATAACAATGTAAATAGACGTACTGGATCCTCCAAAAGGGGCAGTATCTTGTCAGCAACTCCAACATATGAAAGCATAGAAGCAAGCACATCCGGGACATGTGGGTTAAGATCCAAATGACGTAATTGTCGACAAATGGAATCAATAATGTAATCGGCATTTGAAAAGACTAGTTGTGCTACCTGCAAACATGTTGATATAGTGGTTATAGTGGATCAAAGCATTCAGCACCAAAACTAAATTTTGCTGCATGAGCTCACCGATGCACAGCCGGATGTAGTAGAAATGACATGTAAGACAGCATCAGAGGCGATTCTAACATCAGAGCTTGAACATATGAGACTCTCAAGTAACAGATTTAAAGATGAGTGAAGAAAGCCACTAGAAGCAAATTCATTTCCAAGGCAGATAGCAAAAATGCCTACTCCTTCCACAATAACCTGTTTGAGGAAAGAAAAGATTGAACATGCACTTTACACTGTTATTACCAAAACATAAATACCAGAACTCATGAATGAGTCATGAAGATAAGATCTCCAGCACTTAAAGAAACACTCAGCACCTGGTGTAATATAGCGGTATCCTGGAAGAAATGCAAAGTAATCTCATCGTAGTCATGTTGCTCCAAGGAAGACTTGGGATCTTCTGGAAGATCCCAAATTTCAGACGACAGATACTCATTTAAGATTCGCCCAACACAATCAATTAAATGAATTCGAGAAGCCCTTTCTAGTGATAACTTCCAAATAGAATGCTTAGGGCATTCAACTGCCGAATGGCAACCAGAACTTGTATCATGTGCTTGAATAACTTCCTGTTCTGACCTAGACTTTTCTAATTTTCTTCTTAGCTTGTCAAGAGCTTTATCAGATAGTCCAAATATCATCTCATTAAGAATGCATGCTGCAACACTGGCCTGTCGCAGTAACTGTCCTGATCCTATTCTATTATACCAAGACAGGCAGCTCTCATTATTACACTCTTTTGCACGAACCTCAGAAATCAATTTTCTCAGGTAACCAAGGGGAATGTCAACTACAACAGATAGAAGCCCTTCATCTTCAAAGTCTAGTACCAAGCAGAGAAGATAACATGGTATAAGCAAAGAGAAGCAATGAAAAAGTTAGCTGACAAAAATTGAATTTCCAGGGGTTTAGATGACCTGTTGTTAAAGACAAACCAACCAGTCTAAGAATTCCTGCAAGAGCCTCATAGACTTTTGGACAACCAACATAGCCAAACCAGGGAGGTACATGAGGAAGCTCGTAATTGTAATGCATGTTTTCCAACAAGTACTTCGGTGCATGTCTACTAATATCTCTGAGCTTCGACATATGAGAAGGAACAGCATCCTCAACTGTGTGAAATTCTGCCACGTGCTGAGGACCAGCTTTTAAATCGGCAATAGACTGAAGATATCCCACTGATGAAGGCCTTGCCAAAATAAACTTGTCAAGAGCACCAGTGTACACAGAATGCTGACTCAAACAGATAGCAAAAACATCCAAGAATTGTGCAGCTGTTACCTGTCCAGGTTAAAAGGCAGAGTTCTGAGCTAAATGTTTTCTATTTCAAGTATAAGAGCATTAAGATTATTTGTTAAAGCAATGCTGGAGATGAATAACTTCATTGTATCTTCACGAACCTTATTCATCATTTCTTCAGACTTTTACAGGTGACTTTACCAAGAAAGACCTTAGAAAACAACAAATTCAACAAGTACCCGTGTACTGAAGGCTATTCTAAAGGTGCCTCCAATGGTTTCAATTTAATATGAGTTCCTGTAGTCCAAAACATTATCAACCAGCCATTTCTGTGACTTAACATTATCAGGAGAACAATGGCAATATTTATACTTCTCTAAATAGTTCAATTAACAATTTTAGATCTCTGATAAAGGGGAAAGACTGGTTCAAATAATATGAAACTACAAGGAAGCCTAACATCAATCATAACAATTTCTTATGCAAATGACCATAACAAAGTTATGTTCATGGATTTTACAGAAGACCACAACTAGTGCTAAGAAGTCACTAATAAGGATATGGACCAAGCACCTTATATTAATTAATAAATTGAAAAGTTATAATGAACATCAAAACTTCCGCAGCACAAGTACATAGATGGAGTGATGATGCACCTAAAGAATTCATGAGGTAAAAGATCTTGGAATCACATTCAAACAGCTTTTTCCATTCTTTTACCTGCTATGTAACATATCACACTAACGGGGCACCAATTCTAAAATGTTTTACAAGCACCCTGAAATTACTTCTTCTCAAGAATTAAAAGATTTTCTCAATTAAATGGAAAAGTTTTGCAAGAATGTCAGCAGATAATGCAAAGCCAAGGAGTTGCAAAATAATTTAGTTGAGAAATCATAAGGGTTAGGTACCTAAAAGTTAATGTCTATTGGATTTCTTAAATACCCACTTAATCATGTTAATCACATAATCCACAATTCTCAAGGTTTATTAAGTGTGGGCTATTGTGGCAATTGCCATAGTTGGGGGCATAATAGTGGCAAAATGCGGCCAATGGTCCAGCCCGTGGTCTGCAATTTAAAAAACCAGTACTTCTGATTCTGCACTGACAATGATCTCAATAACCTGATTCTATATGGATTCATCACATCCTAACACGGGAACTTGTCCCATATTGCTGACAGACTTGCTTGTCTTACGTTGACAATTAATTCTTTTTGAATACTACAAGTACCTTTTCTAATCCAGATACATGCGTCGGTGCATAACAAATAGAAACAATCAGGACTAAACCAACATGAAAGAAAATTTGCCACTCACATTAATGCCACACCAGCTCCAGAACTCTCTATGTTTAGGCTATTATGATGTCAGTGAAAGATCATAACATATGACACAAAGCACAAGTCCAGACTCCACCAGCAAACAATAATTTGGCATATGAGGAAGTGAAACTACCTATTCAAACTCTTTGAAATTGTCAATAAATCAACATTAAATAATTCTATAAAATTCAAACTACAGCAATCATACCTTATACAAATATTATGTTTACAGGAAAGAAAGTTCTTGATAATGCAAAAAATAGCCAAAAAAATGTTTTGGAGTGAACTCGAACCCTAATCATTCACCTGTTTTCAGATGCTTTACTGATAAACATGGTTTCGCAAAGAACTAATTTCAATAGAACAAGAATTTAAACAAAAATAATTGCAATCATAAATCCTAATAAAAGGTATAAGCTGAAGCATCAGAATGCAGCCTTATCAAGGCAGTGAAACCAAGAAGGTTATTTGACCATCTGTTCTAAGGTTTTGAAGTTGGGAGTAAAACACTCAAATTTTCTCAGGGTCTGAAAGTGCAAAGTAATTAAAAGAGGAAGGCGACAGAAAAGTTTAAGAGAGACATAGAGAGAAGAAAAAATAAACATACAAGTGCATCCAGAGACAAATAAAGCAGTTTGTGAAATCATAGACAAAATATATCTGTTAAGATAGATTAATGGACAATATTTCTGTTAGAAAAGTGAAACATTGTAAACTGTCTAATTGGAAGTTCAGGCAACATTGAAAAATCCAGAAGTTAGAAAGACAGAATGCAGAAGTTTAAGACAAATGCACACACATACCGGAGAACGGAGATGATCCAGCAATAACTTTGGACCCATATAATAAGTTATTACAAGTAATTTATGGGCATGTGATAAAGCCAATGCTTCCTCACTTCCAAGCATCACTTTTGGAAGCTTCTCAATTAGCCTTAAAATACAAAAGGGGAAAGTGTGTCATAACATAAAAGTAAACGCAAAAGGAACATGTGTGTCAGGAAATGGAACAATCCACTGTACCTGTTAAATATCTCGGCAACAACAGAATGCATGTCCCTGCTGGCGCTTGACAATAACCATTCAAGAAATTCCTGAGCAGGTGCGGAAACCTCTTCAGAGTCATCAACAACCAGGACGCATATGCATTCCTTCATAATTACAATTGAAAATTTATTCAACTCAATAAGAACCTGTATAATGTTATTTGACAAAAAGAAGAGTATTTCCTCTTAATATGAAAATCCAACTAGCTCTAAATGGGTTAGATTTTCAGCATTAGCCAAGCATGTGAACACTTTGTATTCAATGTTTAAGAAATCTATTCTGCATAATTCTGAAAGATTAAAATGAAGCATTTTTTGCTCCATACAAGCCCCGGATCCTGAAATGTTAGCATTTAAAAATGCTGACAGTACAATTATTATATGAGTTATTGTAGGATTATATGTAATTATTTTTGTGCATGTGATTATGGTTAAATGTTCCCTCAACATGATACCAGAGCAATAACTTTAATTCTAATTACCAATAAAATATTCATATATATATACACACATGTAAATATACAAAAAAAAGTTACATAAATTTCTGTACAATAACTCTATAATTACACTGTCAATACTCCATGTCAAGTTAGAGCATAGATATTGCCATTACCTGACTTTGTAGAAGGATATGAAGCTCTTAGTCACCACAATAACTTAGTAAAAAGATCTGCTAACTTATTTGTAGAAACTATAAACCTTGAATCAACCATCAACATTTGGACATTGAGGTAGCACGATCGAAGAAGCAAATTTACCTCTCTCAGATATACGGTTTAGATATGCTACAAGAGACTGAATTGCTAGGGTCTAAGCCTATGGATACTCCTATAGATCCCAATGTACCCAATCAGGGGAGCCATATTCTGATCCAGCTAGCTACCACAGGTTAGTTGGAAAGTTGCTGTATCTCATTGTCAGCGGACCTGCCTTCCCAGTTAGTATGGTGAGTCAATTATGTCCTCACCATGTGTTGAGTATCAGGAGGCAGCATTTCACAAGTTATGATATATTAAAGGGCTTGTAGACAAGGACTCCCAACAGATTGACATTTTGGGATATGCTGATGTATATATGCAGGCTCACAGTTTGATAGGCATTCTTTAGGTTATTTTGTGGACGAAACTTAAATCCATGGGAAGGTAAGATGCAGAACATGGTAGCTCACTCTAGTGCAAAAGTTGAGTATAGAGCTATACAAAGTCAAACTTGTGAGCCATTATAGCTGTGTCATCTATTAGAGGAGATTGGGATTCATTCTCCTAGACCTGCTCCACTAAGGATTATAAGATCGGTATGTACCAATCAAGCAACACTACATATATCTGCTAATCTAGTCTATCATCAGAGGACAAAACATACAGAGATGAAACTGTCATTTCATCAGGTGCTGATGGAGTTTATAGCTTCTATAAATCACCCAACACATTTTTTAACTGAGTGGTTGCAGGGACCAAGAATTTCATATCTGTGCACTAAGCTGGGCATTAACAATATTTATGGTCTAGCTTGAGGGGGAGTGCTAACAATATTATTGTTACAGAGTTATTATAGGGATATTTATGTAATTATTGTCTTGTATGTTCACATGTATATACATGAATAATATATGGATGGTCAGCTTAAAAGGGTGTGTTAACAGTATTATTGTTATGGAGTTATTACATTGTTATTTATGTAGAGATATGTATATAATTTACTTTCTTGTGGTTAAGCTAATACAGCTGATTTTTTACTTAACAAAAACATTCAAAGTTTCTCATACCAAGCATGTGAAAAGATCCGCTCCTACTTTGTAGAACATCAATTACCCATGCAGACACTAATATGAAATAAACAAAGAGCTAAAGAAGAAGTGTAAGAAATAAACATATATGCCTTTCTCATGGGTAAAATAGCCATTACAGGGTGTTAATGCAGTTCTCTAACTAGCTTAACATTTATGGACATTGTTGAAGATCATAGAGATTTAATACTTAATATTATTATTGTATAGGAATATTATTATTATATATCCTATACAGAAACATCCCTAATACAATTGAAATATTTGGTGTACTCTACTTAGAAATATTTGTATTAACCTATTTTGTAGAAGATTTTGAAAGAGATTAATCAATGGCAAGGATGCATCAAAATTCAAGCTTGTAACTTGTGGGAGAAATATATAACAGGTAAGAAAAAAAAGAAGAGAAAATTAAGAAGAGAAAGAATTTAAATGAGATTGAAGGTAACCATACTGAAAGAGAAGCAAAACTACATTCGAATAGAGATCACCTAACACAATCATAATAAGGACCTCTGGAATCACTTCTCGTAAAATGATAATGACTGCATATCTTTTTCTTAGATCATTTTTCTTGTGTAGTGGAAACGCCTTATGATCTGAAGTTTTAAGCTAAGGGATGAAAAGTTCTTGGTAAAAGCAGGATTTGGGACTCTCAGAATTTGTATAAATTATGAGCCTACAAGAGTTCAATCAGTAGCTAAAAAGCCTTAATCCATTCAATGTTGCAATAAATTGACAATAGAGGAACAACAAACATGAATTTCTGCAAGGTTTGAATTTTGCCATAAACTAAATTCGGTGCATTCTGAATGCTAATTTTAACAATGTATGAATAACTAATTTGAATTAAAAAAAAAAGATATGAACAGGATCCTGGATGAACAAAACATGCTAACCAAGTTTAAAGACCAAAGAGAAAAAATAATGTTTCCAAACAAAGGAAAACATTAAAAAAAGAAAGAAAATCTTGATTTTACTCCATTGAACCTAGTTAAACCGTAAAGAAAATTTCCATGCTCAAAAGTTACAGGTCAATTCTTTGTCTCACCTCCTAAGTTGAGCTGCAAATCTCCAGTCATACTAATTTTAGGCTATTCAAGATATGTCATTGTCAGAATAACAGTTTTAAAGACACATAAAATTAGACTTGACCAAATATCAATGTTGTCCCACACCAAATGCTTCTAAAATTCCACATGCCCTCACATTGATTAGCAGTAGAGTGAACCAAAAAGTAGTCTACAAATGTTAACTATTGACAGATTAATTGCATGGAAGAATTCACTGCTATTTTATGCCATTCTAACTTGGAGCTTACCAGAAGCATCAACCTGCTATCCTTTAAAGTGTAATTGCACTTTGATAACAGTCCTCTTATGGCAGCCATAAGTCCATGTCTAACCTTTTCTGATGGATTGACACAAATCTGTCAGACATGAAAATTTTTATTGCTAATGTCACTTGGATATATGTAAAATTAACTTCTGTGAGTATGCAATACTGTTGATAACAACCAAAAGTGAAACACCAAGTGAAATTAAAAACATACATGTGGAAATGTTGCTGTCAACAATTTATCCACATGCATCGAGGTTTTCTGAATCCAATCTTTAGTACGATCCACATGCAAGGATTTACTTTTGTCGAAAAATTCAGTGTTGGAACTCAATTTCATCCCAGATCCCATGAGAGCCAAGCTATGTGATTCACCATTTGACTCTTCAGTTCTTTGACCTTGAGTCCTAGTGGGTAATCGGCGCAATTCATTGAGAAATGAATTTCCAGATTCATCGTTGCTCAAGTTTAAGTCAGATCTGACCATTTTGGACTTATCAAGACTAGAAAGATTAGCATCATCTTCCAGGACTATCATAAGGTACTCGGCTAAGCCTCTGATTGCTTGGTCAAGAGCCTCAACACTTCCAGCTGCTCCAGTTATCATTTGTTTTGAAACATACAAGACTTTAGCAAATTGACTAACAACACCAGGTAAAAAGAATGCCAATGCATCTGCGGTACCGACCTTCAGAAAAGAGAAAATTCCAGTGAGACAGTTATCCAATTTCTTTAGAATAATCTAATTGATAGAAAAAAAATTAAAAGTAGGAATGTTAAACAAATTAAATGCACTTAATTATTCCTATTAAGGGATAAATTAACATCTCCTTCATCAAGAAACCAATAATTTACCAGTCAATACAAACTTAATTTGTATTGAAACATTTTCAACCAAGAACTTAGGCAGCGCCAAATTCTAAGGAGCCAAGAATTGCATTTTGTTAATTACGGCATCAATTAGCTCCAAAAGTTCTGTAAGTGTTAAAGTCTATTAAACAGGATATCATGCATAACCATTATATATAACCATTGTACAAAATAACAACGCTGTGCTTGGGACAGTCACAATTGGTAATAAGCTTCTTGCTACCCGTCATACAAAATTGAAACCTCAATTTAAATAAAGTTCCAAGGAATTTATTGCTACTATCCTTTTTTTTTTTTCTTTCCTTCAAAATTTCTATTCTTAGGCTAGAAGCAAAGACTTACTACCCCAACCAACTCAAATGTGTTTTAAAAGGATTTAATAATTAAATTTTCTGCGTGAATACTGCATGCTCCAATTTCTGGACTAGGATATAATTCAAGATCCAAACATGGTCAATACAGACCCTAATTGAGTTTCTTCAGTTTTAATGCAATTCAAATATTAATCAACAGGTTACATAATGGGCCACTCACCATCAAATAAAGCAAGTTTTAAGAGAATTTACATCAAACGAATAAACATCATGAAATCAATAACTTTAAATGTAACTTCTAGGATTCATCGCACATGATTACCTTAGCAACAAGTACACGCAGGGTCACAAAGGCATCAGCACGAATTTTCGCATTGCCTTGATGTCCTCTTGCAGCCTCCATATCTGCAGCCTTTGTGGAAAATCTATTATTGTCCATATACTATTATTTTCTTTTTCAATCAAGGGGTAAGGAAAGGAGAAGATAGGATGGGATCCAAATACAGAATGAAGGATGCATGGATCCAAAGGGCAGAATAAGAAGGTATATCATAATGTACCTTGAGAAGAAGAGACAGCCAATGTCCAACATTAGCTGAAGCCATTTCTGACTGGAAAAATGCAAGTAAACATTCTTCTTGTAAAGAGACATACTTTGAAGCCTTGAATTGCAATAATTGTTTATCATTCTTTCCTAGGAGAGCAGGTAAACCAACAACTTGTCTGCATGAACATGCATCTTTAGAGCATGGAAGTATACTCATAAGCAAAGCCCTAAAACACTTGATGACCCCTCCACGGAACTCTTCTGAAGCCTCAGATGGAGAAAGTAATGCCGCGTAAGTCAGCCTTTTTATCAGGACAGCCATCTGAATACATCATTATTTTTTAGGTTAAAAGACGTTCAGCTTACAGGTACAGGCATAGGTAGTTAAAAATTTCATACAGATGCAAAAAGTTGCAAAGTATCTGTACATCAAAACAGAGTGGAAAATATGTTATTTCCTAGAATCAACATTGTTATTTTGTTTTCATAAAAAGTCTTCATGAGACACTTGCAAATATTTATCACAGTCAAGGCAGGTACATATATTAGTTGCAGTTCTACATTTTTTGCAGAGCTCAAACGTACACACATACACACACAAAAGCTTGCACATAGACATATATACTATTGAAGCTTAGATTCAAGATACATCATCTAATTACAGTTTCATTCAAAGGATACAAATAGATGGCTGCAATAAAGAAACAGAGGATATAAAATAAATAGAGCACCTGATTAATAGACATCAACTGACACTTGATTAAGAGCTCTTCCAAACACTGAAGGATTCCTTCTGCCACTTGGTCGCTCACTCTTTGAGTCCCTTTGGGGGCGGTATCTCTGGCATCCTTCTTCTCAGGATTAACCTTCTTTTGTGATCTGCAGTCAGTGGCTGCATCTAAAATAAGCAGCAACGGAAACAAGGTGTAGCTGAAGCAAGCAAGCAAAAGGATTAAACAAATAACCAATAAATTCAGCAGGAAAACAACTGTTAGAACCAGAAAACACAAAATGTTACAATGAGACGAACTTACATGGAAGTGACTATATTTGTTTAACATACTTCAGATATCAAACTACCCAATTTACCACTTGAAAAAAGTTTTTACTCCTTTTCTCAATTTATAATAAAATTCCTTCTAAAGAAACATAGGTCCAGTAGCTCAGAACCCAGGGACCTTCTCAATAATATGCACAAAGGGAATTGAAAAGAAAAAAAAACCAGATGAATCGACGTACTCAAAGAAGGGTTGCAAAGCATCAGAGGAAGAGCCGCGAAGGAATTGAAGGAGCAGAGGGATAGCAGGAGAATGATTTTTAGGATTTTGGAGAAGTTGCAGAAGCTCCAAACAGTAGGTTTTAAGCTGCGAGAATACATTACTCTCATGTCCTTCTTGCTCGGCTTCTTCCCCGAAACTGCAATTTAGTTGTCCAAAATCTTCCATTCTCTT
>JANSVA010000002.1:22252044-22264961 GCA_025504915.1 Erythroxylum reticulatum | reverse complement strand
CCATATTAATTCTAACTTAATTCAAATCCTTCCATCAATTTCTAATCTCTATTTATGCCACTAAATTAATGACTACAATCAAAATTTATCAAAAAATGGAATAATCAACCAAAACCTAAATAAAAAGCTAAATAACAAATCACAAAAATTGGAGAAAAATTTCTGGGTCTAAAACTAATTACTTTTTCTCAAGTTATAACCATTAAACCTTAATTTATAAACCCTAATTGGATAACGAAATTTGTAATCTCTCAATTAAAAAAAGACTCACAATCTTAATTAGATCTAAAGCACTCTAATAACTATCAGGTCTTACACGGGATCTCTCTCTATACAATTATCGATCTGATTAGTTACGAGTTTTATTAAATTGCCTAACTCTCACTAATCTAATCCAATCATTTTTTATTTAGTTCACCCTCTCAATTTATTACAGAATTATGCAAGAAACGTAATAAATCATAAAAGCCAATTCAAATAACACAAAATCAACTCAGATAATATTAAATCAAAATAAAATCCTGAAGGAGAGTTCGGAAGAACATCAATATTCCAAATCTTATCATTATACTATCCATCTCAATTATATACATAAATAAAATCGAAATGAAAAGGAAATATGACTTGGAATAGACGATGGAAGGCAGCGACGTTTGAAAACCTCCTGATCTTGGAAGCAAGTTGAGTCAGCTTTGTCTTCGTCTTCTTTCTTCTTCTTTCTTTCTCTCGATATTCTCTCTTTAGGGTTTCAAGTGTGGTTGTATGAAAAAGCTCCCTTTTCTCTTCACTTATTTTTCTTTAAATAGTCTTTTATGCTTTGGGTAACCTTAGGGTTTTTTTTAGATTTGAAAGGTCCAAAACATCCCTTAAAACGTGAAGTTCGTAAGCATCTGCACATCTTCCCAACGTAGGCCACGATCATGGCTCACATTTAAGCCTTCTGTCACGATCGTGACTCATATTTGAGCCTTCTATCACGATTCTGGCATGCAGGTCACAATCGTGGACCATTCCTGGAGCTTCTATCATGATCGTGGCCTGCCTGCCACGATCGTGGGCCTATGTTATGGTTCGGGTTTCCTCTAAAATTCCTCCGTTCTTCGATATTAACCCTGAAATACTAGCAAATATATCAAGATACCTCAAAAATATAATATTTAAGCTCAAAAACTTTTACTAACCTATAAAACACTTAAAACACGAATAATTAACAAACTAACACATTCTAACTTAAATACATACTAAATGACCGAATTAATGGCTAAACACATATCAAATTATGCCCTAAAATATGATGCAATTTATACTTATCAACAAGTGCTACAAATAAAAATATTTAGGCTAATTAAAAGACATAAGAATCCAAATAAAGGAGAAGAACATCTCTATGAAGGATCATCTACCGTATCCTAGTTTGTCAGAGTTTCCTATTAAAGGTCAAGTCCTGGATAAGCTCTAGTGGCGCCATTTCGTTCCTGATCACTTATCCTCGATTCTTCTTCGATCTTCCTCTTCTTCTGTTATAGTCCTTTAAGTATAATTTTTCACATCTCAATAGGGCATTAGAATATTTCCTTTTAACATATCCAAATTACCTAATCCTTGTCTTCCTATTTTACCATTAATGTTGGTCACCCCAACTTGTCTTTTACTCACTTCATTGGACCTTATATCTTCTTGTAAAGTTGCATATCTAACGCAGCATCATCTTCTCCGCTACCACTGAATTATGATTATATGCCTATTTGATGGGCTAACACTTTATCTCATAGAGCATAACCAAACCTAATTGATAAACAATTAGATTTACCTTTTAGCTTGAGTTGTATATCATTATGAATTGATATTCAAATATGCTCCACTTTATCACATATTCAATTTGTAATAAGGTAAATTACTAATTTCCTCTTCATATGATCATTAACTTATGTTTAATTAAGAAATTTGAAAAAAAAAACAAAGGAAGACTCAAATAGAAAAAATAAATTAGAATGATTAAATATAAAAGTTTGTATAAGAACAGTGAAAAGTTTTGATCTCATGGGTGTAATCTCAATTTGATTTATGGATAAAAAGTTAAATACATTATCATTTTAACATTTGGAGAAATAAAAGATAATTTATCTTTCATCATGAATTTCTTTATTTATCACATTTGATTATTTTATTTTATTTTATTTTTATATTATGAGTTCTTAAGTGTAAAGTGAAAACTCAAATAATCTAATAATCACTTTTCATCTTTTCTTGAAACTTTTCTCTAGATACATGCATCTTGTGTACTAGCAAAAATTAGAGAAGAAATATTAGTGAAATTAGCGAATAAATAAAATTGATTGATTTTTAAATTGTATTATATATATATATATATATAATGGAATTCAAATGAAATATATAATTAAAAAGCGAGCTTAATTTAAGAAAATAAATACATTTTTTAAGTATTTAATTGGCAAAACAACTCTTCCGTAATTGTGTGAACCTGAAATTTTATATAATTTGTAATAATAAGTAATAAATTCAAGTTCTTCCATTAGCATAAAATTTCCTTCAGTATAAATTAGTCAAACCCCTTGTTTTGCAATTATTTGATGCTTGAGGCGCGCATCCTTCCGGGCCCACATCTATTGCCGTCATTAATAATGTAGGTAAAATCGACAATGACTCGAAATGACTTTCTTTTTTGAAAAATTGAAAGGTATAATTAATAAAGGAGTGGAATTACAAAATTGGTGTCCGGCTCGCCTGAACAGCATCTGGACTGGACAGTTAAGAAAGAGCAACTCTTACTAACCCAATTAAATCCATGAAAACGCACCGTTTTTCAGCCGATTCTGAAGTTGTGGAAACGAAGATCATGCATGCATTATGAAGTCAAGTGGTTTATGACCACGATCCCGAAATCCCAGGAAGAATCAGTCAAAATATTCTTCTAACCATGCATGAACCTGCATATATTTTGTTCGTCACTAAGAATTTTGTATGAGCCATGATGTTACATATGTTCTTCCATCTATTTAAACATATAATAGGTAAAAATTCTTGATCAGCATCCGTCTGCTCACCATATAAAACCGTCTTTAGCTTTACTTTCAAAAATAAAGTCCATTTGATATGTGATCCCTTCAGTGTATTGTTTGATCTTAACGCTATTTAAGAACGAATCATATTATAAAAGAGGATGTTAAAATGAGGAAAGTTGAATCGATAAGTGCAAACTAGTTTAAATAAGTTTGGATTAATAGAGTTGGGGCTCTAAGCATGATTGTCTCTTATTTTTTAGTCTCTTGGGACTAACAAGTGGTGAGCCATACACTTCTTCTTGACCATCATATTCATAGGACAAATAATTAGCTTTGTTGAATGACTTAATCAAATTCAACTGTCCCTCCCAGAAGAGACAGGCCCAAATTCCCTCAATTTAAGGTAAAATGCGCTTCATTTAGAAATTCTGCTATTCTTTTTCCCGACTTACTGACTACAGATGTTCTTAGATATATCACAAAATATATAATCCATTCCATTCTAATGGATGAAGGAACGCGGGTCCTTTTATTACCAAAGTGAAAAATAAGCAAGCATCAATCAAATAAATAAGAGCAAGAAATTAACAAATGCATCCTAGTCCTTGAAGAACAAGTACATGATGCGTCAATTTTCTTGAACTAAGATAACCTTCTTGCAAAGCTGAAGAGACAAGTCCCACTTGAAGATATACTATGTTCTGTAATATGAAGAAGAGGGGCGGAGGTACTACTAAAATACAATTTGGAAGATAAAAGCTAAATAAATATACAAGCGGAGATTTCAAGCAAGGGTAGGGTTTTCAGGGTTCTTGTTTAAGAAACATGGAGGGGATTATATCTTGCAGAAGTCCATAGTCAGGAATTTGACATTGGTTGACATACGGTGGATAGGTATAGCCTGAACCAATAACTAGGTTGCTCAGGGTAGGCATTTGATGAACCAAAAATCCTTGGCTACTTCCCAGGTGATTTGGTGTTGACATAGAATGTGAAAACATGGTTACAGCATTCCCTCTAAGTGTTGCTGGAATTGGATGGTTGTGTTGCCCTTCATATGTAGTTATCACGATTGAGGGCTCCTGGAATGACCTCTCTACTCGCTTCTTTACAGTGCATTTCTGTGTAGTGCACCTGTAATAGCTCCTGAAATTGCAAGATATGTCAGGTTCTTGGAAGCATAACTGTAATCCGAGAACATGTTTTTCTATTGTTCCGTGGTTTAAAAGCATTAAAGGAATAGAACAAACCAGCCAAATTTCCATCTAAGCTGATATGTTATTGACTTTTTTGGCAACCAAGATGGGCAAAAGAAAAACATCTACTGTTTAAATTAAGAGCGTGGTTATTTATTATACTCAAGAAAACCGAATAAATTAAATTAGGCGTACCTTGGGTAAGGACTGTTTTTGACAGCTTTTTGTCCATATTTTCTCCATCTATATCCATCCTCTAGATGATCAACTTCACTTTTGGTCATGAAGGCAAATCTTGGCTCTCTTCGTCTCTTTTCCCCCTTCTTATTCTTTCCCTTGTTCCTGTTGATTGCATAGTCATTAACCACACATAAATGCCTGTTGCACCATCAAAGGGTGGGACAATAATACATCAAACTTACAGTTTCTTAGATGGTTCTCCTCCATCCTCCGATTCTTTTGCTTGGTGTTCCTTTCTGTGCTTCTCTGAATCTGTTGTCCCACCAGCCTCGCTTGAAGATAAAGAGACTGAAGAATTCGGCGTGACCGGAACATTAGTCTCACTGTTACCACCAACATCACCACCACCTAACTCTCCAACTTGAACAGCACTAGGTTTGCCTTCTACCTCAGACGAAGAAGGAAAGAAGGCAAAGGCTCTGGTAAGTGAATTGTAGTCCATTGATCCATGCAAGCACTCAGAGAAGTTCATGTATGGAGAGGGATCAAAGCCTTGTTGAGTAGTGCTGTAAGATAATGAAGAAGCGGCAGCTGCAGAAGTTGGAGTGTATACGTCATCCCATTCCCCGTGGTAGTAAAAGCCCTTGTGTTCATTAGTCATGAAGGTGAAAAGAAGTAGAAGAAGGAACAAGAAGATCAAGAGAAGTTCTTAATCTTCCTTGGTTATGTTTGCTCAACTTGTTTTGAGTTTATTTTTGTATATAAGGACTATGGAGTTTGAAAGGAACTTGCTCCAGTACTTTACGACTTTACGAAGGTAGTTGACAAAAACAATGTCTAACTAGAATACCAAAACTGGTTTCTCACGTGGAGACATTTTGCCCTTCCACAACTTTATACTAATTGTATCCGGACGATTGTTTTATACTTAACACATTTCAATTATATTATTAAATAAAAATGTTTGCAATCCAATTGAAAAATGCAAGTGGAAATTAAAAGAGCGTGGCAAAATACGAACCTTGAAAAGAGAGTGAGGCAAGTCAGACAGTAAATAGTTGGTCAAACATTCAAACTTTCAACGGTATTTTAAAAGCCGCAATACCCAGCAGACAGGTGTCTTCGATGCCACCGGCTTTTGACCTCACCCGACATGATTAAATCTTAAACCGGCACGCCCGGGGACGCTCTTAACGCCTCCCACTCCTCCGCCCGCTTTCCCCCTTCTCTCTCTCCCCTCCCTGTTGCTGATGCCCACGCTACGTCATTCACCAACTTTTAGTTTTAGTGTCAGATACTTTGGGATATGAATGAATAGAATGGAATACACAGCCATGTTCTTGTTATTATCTATTCTCTTCAAATGAACTGAAAGTTGTAAAAGAAGAAAAATAGAAACGCAGATGAAGTAGAGAATTGTAGAATAAGTTTTGTATCTCATTCAACAGCTGTAACTTACTAATTCTGATAGTAACTATATTATAGTCAATAACTAACTAACGTTTACAGAAATATATTGTAACATACCCTCCTCAAGTTAGAATAAGTTGTGAAACCATTCTTAACTTGGCAATGAGGACTGCAAACTGGGGATTGCTTAGCGATTTCATCAAAACATCAGCTAGTTAGAAATGAGTCGAAACATATATGGGATTAATAAAGCCTTCCTTGAACTTGTTCCTCACTATATGACAATCAATTTCTAAGTGTTTAATACGTTTATGAAACACTGGATTTTCAGTGACATATAAGGCTGATTGACAGTCACACCATAAAGGAATTGGTGTGTGAAGTTGCACCTTAAAATTTTGAAGCAAATAACACACTTATTGGTGTTCACATACTGCTGAATCCATGCTTCGATACTCTGCTTCACAGGAGCTTCTTGAAACTATATTTTACGTCTTAGTTTTCCATGAAATCAGTGATCCACCAAAAAAAAAACACAATAGCTACTTAAAGATTTTCTACTCATAGAACATGTTGCCCAATCACTATCACAATAAGCCTCAACATCTGTATTTGGTTTAGTTGAATAAAACAAATCATGAGAAGTTGTACCCTTAAGATACCTAAGTACATGTAATGCTGTTAGCCAATGAGTTTCACATGGATTGCATAAGAATTGACTCAGCTGTTGAACACTATAAGAAATATCTGATCTGGTCATATTCAGATATAACAACCTTCCCACCAGTCTTCTAGACTTCGCTGGTTCTTCAAGTGGAGCAGAAACTTCTTCAAACTTATGATTCCTAGGCAATGGTGTGAAAGCAATCTTAATTTGAACCAGTGAATCCTACATCCATCACAACGTCAAAAAAGTATTTTTTCTAAGAAATAAAAATCCCTACTTCAAACCTTGCTATCTTTATTCCCAGAAAGTATTTTGCATATCCTAAGTCCTTTATAATGAACCGGGAATGCAAGAATTGCTTTACAGCAACAATGTCGTCTTCATTATTTCCTGCTACTAATACATCATTCACATAGACAATTAGAACAAGAAATGAACTTCCTGAGGACTTTGTGAACAAACAATAATCATTTGTGTATTGTGTAAAGCCATACTTCAGTAATTGACCAGTAAATTCTGCATTCCACTCTCTTAATGCCTGTTTCAGCCCATAGAGAGATTTTCGGAGTCTACAAACTTCTCCAAGTTTAGCCTTCATATAGCCTTCCGGTGGAGCCAAGTGTACTTCCTCCTTCAAGTATCCATGAAGAAATGCGTTATTATTGTCTAGCTGATGAATACACCAATCATTTTTTGATGCTAAAGCCAAGAAAACTATGATTGTTACAAGCTTTGCAACTGGAGAAAAATTATCAAAATAGTCCACCCCTTCCTTTTGGTTGTAACCTTGGGCTACTAACCTTGCTTTTAGTCTCTCCATTGTCCCATCTGGGTTAAATTTCACCTTGTAGACCCATTTTGCACCAATAGCATGTTTACCTTTTGGTAAAGTGGTGATCTCCCATGTGGCATTATCCTCCAATGCCTTTAACTCCTGTTTCATTACCTCAACCCAACCAGGATATATCACAGCCTGTTTGTAATTAGCAGGCTCCTTGATCCTATCAATACTGAGCATAAAAACCAAATAATTCTTTGAGAATTGTAAATTCATCATTTTTAAGCCTTCACTAGTAACGAAATTCACACTATTGCAGACAAAATCTTGCATCCATGCAAGTGTCTTCCTTATTCTGGTACTTGTGCGTAGTATAGCTACTGGCCTCTCCACTTTAGATATGCTGTCAGTATTTGCAAGTTGTGACTCACTAGCTTCATGAATGTCGGAAGGAGAATGAGTAGAAGTAGCTAGAATTGTAGCTGATAGATCATCACTAACATCTTTATGTTGGTGTTGTGGCCACAACTCCTGGACATGGTCACTAACACGCACAAATGGAAGAGAAGGACATATTTCATTCTCTGACACAGTTTTATAAGGAAACTGGTCTTCATAGAATGTTACATCTCTAAATATAATGATTTTGTGAGATTGTAAGTTATATGTTTTATATGCCTTTTGACCAGGTACATATCCTAAGAAAATACATTTGAATGATCTAGGAGAGAACTTATCTTTATTTGGCTGATTATTGGTGACAAAACACAAGCAACCAAAGGTCTTCAATCATTCATAATCAGGCCTTTTGTTGAAGAGTACCTTAAAAGGATATTTCCACTTCAAAATTGGAGTTGACAGTCTATTTATTGTGTGCGTAGCAGTCAGCATTGCTTCCCCCCAAAATGCTTAGGTAAGCTTGCTTGAAACAGAAGTGCTCGCGCAACTTGAGTCAAGTGCCTATGCTTTCTTTCCACCACTTCATTCTGCTGAGGAGTATAGACACAAGTTTTCTGATGTAAAATTCCTATCCTCTCTAACATAGCTCTACCTGTCTCATTAACAAACTCAGTTCCATTGTCAGTTCTAATGCTCTTAACCTTGTAGGTAAACTGATTATGTAGCATAAGTTAACACTTTTGAATAGTTTGAGTGACTTGTTGCTTGTATTTAAGCAAAAAAATCCAAGTTGCTCTACTGAAATCATTGACAACAGTCAACATTTAATGAGCTTGAATAACGACAGATTTGGTGTAAGGTCCCCAAAGATTAATGTGCAACAACTCCAGTATATTGGTGGTTTAAATTGAAGAAGTGGGAAAAGATAGTCTATGTTGTTTGGAGAAATGATAAACGTCACAAGTTTTATTATAACTAGAAAAATGAATACAAGGTATATGTTGTAGTACAGGAAAAGATGCATGTCCCAACCTTTGATGCCAGTAAGTGACATTATTATCACTAATTACAGCAAAATGAGAGAAAGAATTACAAGTATGAAGAGGTTTATGTAATGGAAAAAAAATATTATGAGAGATGCCATATGAGCCATTGGATGAAGAGGAAGGAAGATGAAAAGACTGTGAGGTGAGTATGTATAGATTGCCTATGACTTGACCAATAGCAATGAGAGCTTTACTCTGCTGGTCCTGTATGTAACAACAATAAGGAAAATAAGAAACAAACACATTAGCATCTTTAGTAATTTTGTTGACAAAAAGCAAATTAAATTTGAAGAAAGGAATAAGTAGAACATCTTTAAGTTAAAGGGTATAATGTAAGGTAACATGGCTTGAATGTTTAACATGTTTAAGACTATTATCAGGGAGATGAATAGGCACAGTGAACTGGAGTTGTGCAATATTCTACATAAATCTTTCATCAAAACATATATGATTGGATGTGCAACTATCAACTATCCAGATATCACTTGAATTTAGTGAATGAGCAGTAAGAATATGCTATATTTTAGCTACCTGACCTACAAAATTTACAAGATCAGTCACCTTATTCACATATTCTTCAACAAGCCGCTATCCTTTAAAGATTATGGACATCACCTTTTGAATTAATGAATTCACCATGCTAGCAAGATTATCATCAGTAGCCAAAATATCTATAGGTGTTGTATCAAACTGCTCTTATTGCACCATATTAGCCATTTCTCCTCTCTTTTCTGCTGCTTTCTTTTCTTTTAATGCTTTGAACCAATATGGATAACCATGAATTTTAAAATATGAATCCCTTGTATGACCAGCCACATTACAATGATCACAAAATTTGTCTTTCTTGTTTGCCTCTTTCCGTTTATAACTACCACCCTTACGATTGGAATTCTTGGGCAAAAGAGCACTAGCTTCAATAACAGTACTACCATAAACCATACTCACTTGTCTTTGTTTTTCCACTCTCAAGACCATAGAATAAGCTTTATTTAAGTTATGCAAGGGCTTAAGATTCAAAATCTGGCTCCTCACATTATCAAATGTTGGATTAAGTCTCATCAAGAATTGCATTAGTCTAGTAGATTCTTCTCTTTCAGCCATTAGAACAAGTCAAATCACAACCAAATCCATGACAATTACAACTAGGTAGACGCATAAGTCTATTTAATTTTTCCCAACATCGATTCATTTTACTATAATAGGCAGTAATAGAATCAATACTGTGTTCCAAAGAAGAAACTTCTCTTTGTAATTGATACCTAAGAGGACCATTGTTCTCATCGAGTCTTTTCTCAATCGTGTCCCATAATACCTTGGAACTAGCACAATTGATGAAATTATTAGACATCTCCTTAGTCATAGAATTCAAAAGTCACACCTTAATCATGGAATCAACTTTCTTCCATTTCTTGTAGAGATTAGGACTTGTAGGAGCAGGAAAACTTCTATCAATGAAACATATCTTGTCCTTAGGTTTAAGACTGGTTTTAACAGCTATACTCCAGGTAAGATAATTGTTACCTATGAGAAGAGAAGCAACCAAAAGCATTCTTTGATGATTAGAACTCTGCAAATGCAATGGATCTCCATCAACATTACGATTCATTGCTACTGAAGGAGCTTTATGAACAACGTCACCATGTGAGGTAGCCATAGCTTCAAAGAAAACCGAATTAGCGATCAAATAGAGTTTATCGGCTAGCTCTAATACCATGTAATAGAAGAAAAATATAAACGCAGATGAAGTAGAGAATTGTATAATAATTTTCGTATCTCATTCAATAGTTGTACAGTAGCTTATATACAAGTTTGTTAGTAACTGCTTAACTTACTAATTCCGTTAGTAACTATATTACAGTCAATAACTAACTAACGTTTACAGAAATATATTGTAACAAAAGTAAAAAGTTTTGGTTGAAACACAATAATGTCTTTAACATTGCCTAATTATGTATTCGCGTAAGACTTCTTTTAAACTGTTTGATTCTTGAGATTAACAAGTAGTTAAAATTAGTCTTTTGTTCGTTTTTCTTAATAAAGAGTAACACACCCAAGTATGTTCAGTCATTCATCTTAAACAGAAGATGAATCAATTTGTTAAAATTACACCCAAGTTTTGAAAGTTGGGTTAATTCATTCTGCAGTTTCGCGCTAGCTTTTGATAACCAGTATAAACCTCAATTGGGACAGATGACAATTTCAAGGTTTAAGATAATAATAAAAGGAGGAGTTTAATTGGAAGGAAATATTTTTAGGATGGTTCAGCCTTGAACCAAAAATATACCCGTGATCGTCGGGCTCGTTCATATGGCATATTAACATATTCCCATCTTCATGCACGTAAGTTCAAGCTGCATTACATGATGGAAATGCAATACATTACTTGCCTCTTGTTAATGATGCTTTTAGCATTCCAGGAACTACAATCTACAGTTGGAAATGAAGACTAACGATTTTAATTTATTGTTTATCCATCAAAAAAATGTTACTTAATTAATTGTTTACTATATTATAAAATTATTAAATATAGTGATTTCTGATGTAATTAATTTTTAAAATACAACTAAGCAAATTTAAGTTCAGAAAAAGAATTTTTATTAAAATTTATGTCGATTTGTTTTGCTTTAAAGTATAATTTCACAAAACAAAAATACCTTAAAATGAGAAAATATATATGGTGCAGGATGTTGAAAACAGACGAGAATTATGTGCACATACGCACCTGTACGTAATCAATATCATTCTCGCAAAATTAGAGAATTAAATTATTCATCAAGTACAGCCACCATACACTTTTGCATGCTCTTGCTGGTTATAGCCGAATATCGGTTAACTAGTTTTGTTTAAGTTCTATTAAAAATTAAATAGTTAAATAATCTTGACCATTCATTTAGTTATACAATAAAATGTATTAGATTAAATTGTAAAGGATATAAATTGATCGTTTTCCTACTCATTAGGATTTACTAATGTTTTAAAAATTGGACCAGACATTAAACTAGTTAAATGAAAATTTTAAGGTTTAAAAAATTAACCGATATTAAACCGTTGTAAACTAATATATAATAAAAAAGAAGTAAAAATTATAAGAATAACTTAAAATGTAATATAAAAATGAAATACTTTATTGAAATAAGAAATACGCCAATGCTTATTAGTATTAATTTGTAACAAACTAATAATAAATCTAGTAATTCAAACTAAAATTAAACCTAAGATAAAAACTATAATAATAATAAAAACCAAAATTGTATTTTTAAAAGAGGTTGTATCTCATCATCGTTAAGAGTTCTAAATTTTTTAACAATATCCAAAGACTCATGAACCACACGTTCATCCAAAGTGTTTGCATTAATATCTTCTATTGTATTCAAATAAATGATAAATTAATAATGTATTACTTGGAATTTGTAATACATTATACTTTTAATATTAAATATGATCAAAACAAGATATCAACTGACCATTAGTAGATGTTCTTTTTAGAAGAAAAATTGTATTAATAACAGATAAAAAAGATGTTACGAGACACTAAATATTTCAGGGTATACCCTTTTGCCTTTAACACAATAGAAAATAACTACCAACTAAGTCATAGTAAAATTGGAAACATTGGCATGGTATTCAAAGTGGTGAGAGTAAGTTGTCCGATGGTGCGAGATTATGTAAAATTATGAGCTCCCGAATCCCACTGATGATTTCCGCTATTAGTATTCCCCCAGTTTTGCTCTTGGCTTTTAGTTGTCTCAAATTCCTTTCCTTACAAATTGACTAAACTATTAGCCCCATAGCTATTATAAAGATCCTCTTTCAATTTTTGTGATGGAGGAGTGATTTGTCAACTAGTGGACGAGGCTAGGTAATGAGTTCTCGAACGTATTCCAACAACGTAGGTCTTAACTTGTTCCCAGATGATGGTTGCTATATAGCGTGAAATGAAAAGATGGACTTTGGATTCATCATGCATTGAGCAGAGTGGGCAAGATCAATTGATGTCTATGTATGAGATTCGATCAATAGTACTCAGTTTATTCTTCATGGTTAGCTAGAAAAGGAAAGATACCTTGAGGGAGAGCTTTATGCCAGACTATGGAGTTCCAAATGACCTCAGGAATCATCAATCGAAGAAGGTCGATGATTCATTTGCTCGACAGTTGGTGACTAGGCTGGTTCTTCCAAAATAATATATCTGAGTTGTTGAAGTTGGGGGGGGGGGGG
>JANSVA010000002.1:22213084-22240091 GCA_025504915.1 Erythroxylum reticulatum | reverse complement strand
GAATCAAGAAAATCGACGAACTAGACAACTTACATATGATGTATATTTAGCCTAGACAATTATTTTTCCCAGAATCACGGGTTCGTGTCTTGAAGGTTGAAGAGGGGGCCATGGCTAGATCAATTTTCAAACCAAAAAGAGATTTTTTCCCCAGTCCCAAATTTGAACATTACGTCGTCTTAGACTAAGTTCTTTAGAAGGATCATGACATGCATGCCATAACATTAGTCAAAATAAACTAGACCTACTATTATAGCAGTGGTGAGTCTAGGTTGATCCCATAGAGTGTGTGTATAAAGCTTTTGAAATGAAACTAATCAGTGTTTAGGTCTAGGGGGCTTGGTTGGTTCGAAATAAGAAAATAAAATAAAACTAAACTAAGAAAAACAAATTAAAGAAAATAGGCAAAGTGATGAAAGTGATGAACTTGTTAGGAATCCGGTTCTTTAGTTCTATCTCGAACTACACCCTAATTCAACATATTTTGATGATTTATTACTCTCAAAGCTCTATTAGAAACTATTAATCATAGGTTAATCTGTTAACCCGAGTTTTCCCTTAGGATGTGTTTAATCAAGATATGATCGTTAATTAAACCTAGTCACCGAATAACCTAGGATATGATCTCTAGACTCAATTGGGCAATCGCATTACGAATTAGAAAAACCAAATAATCAAGGCAATAACCACATATGATGCATTATTTAACCTAGGTTTTGTCATCCTTATTGATTACGAACCATTAGTCACTACAAATAAATTTCAATATAATAATTACGGATTACATTAAATATTCTAGCAATGGGTTTGAAATAAAACGATCCAGTGAGTACATTAAAATCATCTTTTCAAAATACCCAAATCTATACATATCGGATAACATAATAAATTTCTAATGAGAGAAAGAAACAAAAAATACAAGGAAGGAATGCTTAATCGGGTTATCGGAGTCAATATCACCTCCGGATTGGTATCGGGAAGCTACCCCTCCGTGAGTCTTCTTATGGTGGAGAGCTTACCTCCCTCTTCGTGCTCTGCCAAATATCTCGAAGGTCAAGGTCCCTCATAATTCAGTCCATTTGAAAATGCCTTCTCCTTTTTTCTCTTGCCAAAACACACCTATTCTTTCATATCCCTTTTGTCGTCACAAAAATGAAGATTTTATAGTGACAATTAGGGTTGGGTAAGCTATTATTGTGTCACACTCATGACCTGGTGTGTCATGGGTGTGACACACCTATACATGGCTATGCATGGCCCTCTCATGTTTCTGCCTTTTTTTTAAATCTTTTGTCCCAAATGTCTCCATTTTTTCCTAGTCATTTGTGTTCCTGCTGCTATCTTTTGGTTCTCTCTTTTATAATATACCTTCTACATGTGTTTTGACACTCCTTGCTTGTCCACCTGCACTCTACTCCTTTTCCCAGTCATCCTTATAACAAAATGGACAACTAGTATGTGGGTGTGATAAATAACTCACATCCATGCAATACACATGCACAGTCGTGAGTGATTGCTCAAGGCTGTGCAATAATTCCAGCATAGTCATGAGATTCTTCACCATTTTCTTCATCTTCTTGTCTTTTTGTATTATTCTTGTTATAATCTTCTTCTTCTTGCTCCATAAAGACAAGCAAGTGTGAACCTTCAAAAAATAACCCATTTATAATGCTTTCGATTCACTTTAACTTTTTTTTTCTTCCAAATTGTGCCTAAAATCAAATATAAACTAAAGTGAGTATCCTAAGCATTTTCCTAGCAATAATCACTAAGTGTTATGGAATAAATTCATAATCAATTAAACACATATCAGATCAACTGATTCAGAAAATAGGAGTGAGAAGGACTGTTATTTATTTCTCAAATGCATCTACCCCTGAGAAAATACAAATGGAGCCAACGAATCCAAATCGAATGTTTATCCTCTAGGATCCACCATAATAACTTAGAATAAGAGCTTGGTTAGTAAGTTTCATTGGAGAGATGTTTAAGCCCCCTTTTGCTTTCAGAATATATAGATCAGTCCTTTTTACTTTCACAATTCCTTTGGCACCATTTGATGAATGGTACCATAGAAATTTTTTGAAGAGATGCTAAATTGTTTTGATAACGTTCTTTGAAAGGAAAATATGAGAGCTACAATAGATTTGGAGGGAATTAAGGATTGATTTCACAAATTGAACCTTCCTTGTATAGGAAAGAAATTTGTTAACCTAAAAGTGGAGCCTTTTTTGGATTTTTTCAATAAGGGGAACGCATTCAGCAAACAGTAGTCTCTTTGTTGATATGGGGAGATCCGAGTATAGCAGTGGTGGGGGTTTCATTAGCATACCAATGCTAGAAGCAATAGAGGAATCAAAGTTTAAGGCTCCTCGAGATAAAATGAAGTGGCTTTTTTGGAGATTTATATGTAACTTGGAAATTCTAGTGAAGAAATCCAAGGACTGTTTAAAGGTTGCAATAGAGTCTAAGTTTGCTCTGCAAAACAACAGGAGGTTGTTAGCAAAAGATAGATTATTTAGGACAACCTTCTTATTATAGGAGTGATATTTGAATTTGGGACTTGTTGTCTCTTCCCTTTTGATGATGAAATTTAACGTTTCTATGCATAGGATGAAAAAGAAGGGGGAAAGAGGGTTCCCCTTTCTCAATTGCCTAGTAGCCTTGAAGTAATTTGAGGAATTTCCATTGATGAGCACAGAAAAGTTAGCCGCAAAGATACATTCCTCCATCTATTTGATGAAGACCTAAAGGAAGCCATAAGCTTCTAGCATTTTCGAAAGAAAATTTTAGCTAACACTATCAAATGCCTTGTAAAAATCGACCTTAATGGTGTAGTTTGGAGTGGATTGAGATTGAGATTAGCCTTTAATAGCTCTTGAACTACTAGAATGTTGTCACCAATATGTCGGTTGCACATAAACACACATTGTTTGTAGCTAATAAGGGAGGCAAGAACCTTCTTCAATCACTAGTAAGAATCTTTTACATGATTTTGTAAAGAACAATTAAGCAGGCAATCGGCCTGAAGTCACTAAATCTAGAAGGATGAGAACCCTTAAGGATTAGGCATAGAAAGGTTTTATTGTCCATTTTGAGTAACTTGCCAGTAGAAAAAAATTCCTTAACTGCATCTTTGATGAAAGGACCAGTAATAGACCAAGATTTTTGGTAAAAGTGTGCATTCAGTTCAGCTAGCCCAGGAGCCTTCCTACCATCCATAACAAATACCATCTCTTCAATTTCCTTATCCTCCACCAATTTTTTTTAACGTAGATGCTTCCTATCAAGTTATTCTTGTGTTAATATAATCTCCAAAAGTTCAGCTGAAGAGACATGATCTTAACTCGGTATACTAAGCAGTGAAGAATAAAATGTTTCCACCTTCTATTAGATATCCTCAAGGCTGTGAAGCTGGACTGCATCATCATTGATGATTGTAAGTATACAGTTTTGGTTCTTTCTAGCAAGTATAGTATTGAAAAAAATCTTTGAACACTGATCTCCATCTTTAAGCCAATTGGTCCTTGCTCATCGTTAGAGTAAGGAGGAATGGTTACTAACCACTTTCATGTATTTGGAAGGGGCTTGGTTTTCTCTAGCTCGAAGGAGGGCATCTTAAGGAGAGGAGGCACAAAGTTGCTAGATAGCAATGAGATTAGACCGAGTTGACTATAAAGCAAGAAAAGTGTCAAATCCCCTTAATGAGTTAAGAGTCTTGAGTTCATATTTGATAGCTTTGAGTTTATGGATGTTCTTAATTCATTCATTGTGAAAATATAATTTCTTTATAAATCTCCTTTTTAAATTCATTATAAATACGATCAAAAGATAGTTCTTCTACTTCAATCCAAAAATTAGTATGGTCAATACAATCAGTATCACCTAGATCATACGTTCTCTTCTTACTAAGTGCTCTGAAAACATAATAGAGAAATTATAAGGTCAATAATAAAAATAAAATTAATGAAAAATAAAAACAAATCAATAAAATACATGTTCTTCATTCTTATATTATAAGTAATGTAAAAAAGATCATTGAGCCTTTGATATTCTAAATGATTTCATTTTTTATTTGAATATATTAAAAATGCTTCAATTATATTCATAACATAATGCAGGAGTTGTTTGACTGAGTAATCTAATAGCAAGTTTTCTTAGTATTGGAGCACTTTCGCTAAATAATCTCCATTACTCATTTGTTTTTTAAATTAACAGTTATGAGAAAGAAAAATTATTAATAATTAAAGGATGAACTAAAATTATGGAACTTACCAGGCTACATTTTTTTATCATAAGTTCTCTCTTTGCAAATGATCTAGTAAAACTCCTTAAACCTTCTTCATACAATTTAATTTCATTTATCACCTTTGATTGCTCTTTAATAAATAAAATACCTTTGCATTTAATCACATCAAAGAGGCCACCTATAATATCATTTATACATGCATCTCCACTATATAAGCAATAAGGATTAAGAAAGTAAGTTACTGAGCGGATCCTTTGAGTAAGATGCTTGTCCTATCATCAGTCAAGAATGTATGCATAACGCTTGTACAGTTTCTTCTTCCTTTTAAAAAGACTCATAATTGTTTTGTGAACTCTATATATGCCATTATAGAATCAACCTTCTAATTTTACATATATGAGTAGTAAGGGAGAGAATTTATACCATAAGGCATGGGAACATTCTAATAAATTGAGCCTAATATTTACACAGATGAATATCTCTAACAACATTAAGACAATTATTCTAAAAACTGAAAATGTAAGAGAATACTTGAATTTTGTGGAAGAATGTTTTATGTTACAAAAAAATGATTTATTGGTACCTTTGTGGTAAAACTTATGAAAGTGAAGTATATTGGATCACATAGTAAGCATAACCATATTACTAAGATGACAAACAATATAGTAAGGTTAAAGACAATATGAATGACAATAGATGACTCTTTATGGTACAATTCATTTTAAACTCGTTGTCTCTTAGGTATGGACTTTTTTATATTAACTACAATTTGATTAAAAAAAGTAGGATATTAATGAATGATCTAATAAGCTTACCTAAGAGGAAGCAAGATTAAATAAACAAGGGAGTTATGTAGTAGCCTAGTGCATTAAGAAGTTAATATAGGAATGAAAGTAAATAACAATAAATTTAAGAAGTCACATGCTAATACTACACAGATGAATTAACAGAAACAAATGGTAAATAAAGGTAAGTTTAATAGGAAATTGAACACTAATAGGAAGATTGCCTAAAATGTAAGGCTTGGTTCGAAATTATAATTATGTATGTCTTGAATCAAACTTAAGTGAAGTTCCTCTTACTTCATGGTGGATTAATTTTAATGCTAGTACTTATATTTCTAATATGATGTAGGGATTTCTTATGATTCAAACAACAAACCCAAATGAGAATTTTCTCTTTAAGACAAACCATATGAAGGCTCCGGTTAAAGGCATAGGGATTTATCATTTGATCCTATGTTCTACTCATCAACTAGATATCTTCAAAACTCTTTATGCACTTTTAATTTACAGGAACCTAGTTTCCATTTGAAAACTTGATCTTATGGGGTTTAAAGGATATTTTGGATACGAATGTTTTTATTTATTTAAAGAAACTTTACTTATTAGTTATGTTGTTCTTACTGATGGTTTATATAAATTGAAACTTGATAATTAATTAATTGAAACTTGGCCTCTTGTTTATAGTAATGTTGTAACTAAATATATTACATTAAATAAACCCTCCAAATCGGAGGTTTCTCATTTTTACTGTTTAGAATGGAATATGATGTAATATGAAACCTTCATCTTCCATCTCTTTCCATTAATAAACTCCCATCCAAACATAGCCTAAAGGACTCACAATTCTTGACCACAAATTTCTCCAAAATAGATATATGAACTATACCAATTTCCTCCACCATCTCTATCATAGATAATTAGGAGAAATTAACTAATTTAAGGAAATGAGAATAACTAAACTCAATGGAACATGAACCATTCTCCCAAAATTAATGTGAGCTTTGAAGCCTCTGGAATTGAAGCTTCAAACTTCCAGTATCTTATAATATGCGGTCTCTCAAATAAGAAAGGCACACAGGTAAAATACCTTTTAACTTGGGGCAATATACAAATGAAACATTGATAACTCTTATCCCCAAAGTGGACAATCCTGAAATGCTTTAAGAGTCCATATCAATTAGCCTTTGTACAGTCATTTACAAGGTTGTTACGAAAGTACTTGCCAATAGAGTTAAAAAAACTCCTACCTGACATGGTTTTTCCAAATCAAGCAAGTTTCATTGAGGGCCAAAATATCTCGGATAATATTATTGTTGCCCAAGAAGTCATACACTCAATGAGGAATAAAAAGGGTGCGATGGGTTGGATGACAATAAAGGTTGATCTTGAAAAAGCATATGAGAGATTGCGATGGGATTTTATTGAAGATTCCCTTTATGATGCTGGCTTCCCAAAGAAATTTGTTAAAGCTATCATGTTGTGTATAACTACCTGTAAAATCTGAGTGGCTTGGAATAGGCAAAAAATGGAGGAATTTCACTAACTAGAGGAGTAAGTTAAGGAAATGCCCTTTCTCCCTATATCTTCATATTGTGCATGGAGCGCATGTCTTAAATAATTATCAAAGCAGTGGGAGATAAAGATGGAAACCAATTAAACTTAGGAGAAATGGGCCCCCAATCCCACCTCTTTTTTACAGATGAATTGGTTATTTTTTGGCACTACGAAGATTTCTCAAGTTTAACTCATAAAGAAAATTTTGGGTGATTTTTGTATCAACTCTAGACACAAGTTTAATAACAATAAAACCTAGATCCTTTTCTTTAAAAATACCCAGTTTTCACGTGTGGAGTGGATCAACAATAATATGGGTTTTATTCGGACTAATGACTTGGGTAAATACTTAGGGGTTCCAATCCTTCATAAACGAGTTAACCTTGATACTTATGCTTATATTGAGGAGAAAGTTAAACAAAGGCTTTCAGGTTGGGCTGCTAAGACCTTGTCTCTTGCAGGATGAATTACTTTAGCTATTTCAATCTTGCAAGGCCTTTCTTTCTATGCCATGCAAACTACAAAACTACCAAATGGTCTCTGTAATTGCATTGAAAAATTGATCAAAGCCTTTGTTTGGGGTAATACAAAGGAGTCGCGAAAGTTGAATCTGGTAAGATGAGAGGATATGTGTTAACCACGTTGTAATGGGGGTTTTGGCATTAAGAAGCTTAAGCCTCAAAATAATGTTTTCTTGATAAAAATTAGGCTTACTTTTGCCACAAAGCTTGATCTCCTTTGGGTTAGAGTTCTGATATGCAAGTATGGATGGGAGGGTCTTAAAGGCCTATCTCGTAATAACCAAAACGGATCCCTTCTTTGGCATAATATTAAGAGAATATGGCCTGATTTGGAGCTGGGCATGTAATGGGAGATTGGTGATGCTAGTAAAGTTTAGTTCTGGGCTGACAATTGTCTTGCCAATGTGGGGCCTCTTAAACTTCTTGCTAGCTGGGATATCACAAAGGAAGAGCTTGCTCTTCTAGTTTGTAACTTTATTGATCTTGACGGCAATTGAGAATGGAGTCTCTTTAATTGAGATTTTCTAGACTAAATCCTTTCTATTATCGCAGGAAGTAAGCCACCAAGCCAGGAGGATGGAGATGCTAGCTGTTTCTAGGATAGGATGAGCTATGAATATTTTTCTAACAAATTAGCCTATGATTTGATAATGGGCGATGTCTGGGATTCACGAGACAACAAGTGAGATGTAATTTGGAAGCATGAGGGGGCCCAACGGGCTCGTGTGTTCCTCTAGTTAGCGTTACGTGGAGCTCTCCTCACTAATAAAGAACGTGTAACACAACACATAACAGATAATGAAGCTTAAAGTCTGTGTGGCAATGAGAAAGAGGATGTTGATCATATCCATAGACAATGCAAGCTGGTACAGGATGTTTGGAAGATCTTTGTCCCGTCATGTCAAATGGCTCAGTTTATGAATAATAATTTTGCTGACTGGATGATTCAGAATCTTAAAGGAAGTATGACCACCCCTTTTCCTAGTAGAGAGTGGGCCTCGATGTTTGGAATTACTTGCTAGAAACTATGGGAAGCACGCAGTAAACATATCTTTTGTAATGAGCACATTCAAGCATCTCAACTTGCAAAGGAAGTCAAAATGCTTTCGAATTTCGGTATGAAGGCAAGGTACACTTTGAAAGCCCTAGTAGCAGGAAAGAAGCATGCAACGTTAAGTGGAGGAAACTCTTAAGCTATTGAGTCTTTTTAAATTGTGACGGTGTTATTAAAGAAGCATCCGGACAAGCAAGAGCAGGATCTCTTCTTTGTAGTTATGATGGAAGCTGGATTAGAGGGGTTGTTGAAACATTGGGTGCTGTACATCTCTCCATGTAGAGGTTTGGGCTATAGCGGATGAATTAAATATGGCACGGGACTATGGATTCTGCCGTGTGAAACTGGATGTCGATTGCCTTTTGGCAATCAATCTTTTAAACCAAGATGATTATCAACCCAATGCTAATACCATACTTCTTAGACAGATCCATATGCTCCTCAGCAGAGATTGGCAAGTGGATTTGGCTCATATATATCATTAGGGAAATATGTGTGTAGATTTTCTGGCAACTTATGCACTAGCGATAGAAAGAGGTTTTCATGATCTAGAGGTCCAACTTAAGAAGTTGAATAGGATTCTACGTGATGACACCATGGGTGTTGAGCGGATGAGACTGTGTAGGGGCTCTCTTTAGTGTACTTTTCCTTTCCCTTTTAAACAAAAAAAAAAAAGAAATAGAAGGAAAGCTTCATTGCCAACTCCCTTTCCATAGGGAATCCATTCCTAAAATTGTGGCATTTTTCAAACCTTAAAATATCAAGGGATTTAATGGTTTGATGGATGAAGAGGCAAAGCTATCTAAATATATGCCAAAGCTCTTATTGCCTCAACTCATAATCAAATTAGCTATGGGTATTAGTTTGGGTGTTTTAGTCCATGTTGATATTTACTTAGTCATTAATTTTTTATCTGAAAGCCTGCATATCATGGACAAAAATGATTCCGGTAGTTAAATCAACAAAATGCTAATAAATTAATGTTTTGAACTAAATTGTTAAGTTTATAAAAGGATAGTCACTTAATTCAAATATTTAAAACCTTGGACACTAAATTGAAAAAATATGAAAAGGCTTGACACTTGCAAAAATGTTATCCCTAACAATTATAAAGGTCCTTGGTGCATCTATCGCTATTTAGTCATAATTAATTACCATAATTCCAGATTTTGCATTGTGGTTATACAGATTGAAATTATGCAACTTGAAAATTAAAAAAAAGGATTAAACTCATATGTGCATTTTTCTTATACCTGCAATTCCGAAGGAATCTAAAAAAGTTAAAATAAAATGAGAAAAATGTTGGAAAATTGCAGCAGATGTCCAATATAACTTATACGTCAGGAGTGCATCATCCTTTTCGTTTTTTGTTTTGGTGGATCGCAACTAATAAAAATACACCTTCAGAAGAAATGGAATCTAGAAGTCAATAATTGCATTGAAATTATTTGGTAGCATAATTTGGAAAGTTAAAATAATAATCAAGATCTCTCAACCATGGAATGATATAAAATCTTGGGAGAGATAATTTATGGATGTGAGGAATAATAATGACAACAACTTCGCTAAAATAAGGGTGGTTGCTTGAGAAAGATGACTTAATTGAAGAGGTAATTAAGAGTATACATAAAAAATAAAAAAAAATGCAAGAGAGCATGAGATTGTTGACCTTTGCGTAGTAGCGTCTATCATGTGTGACTAAGTATAGGCTTTGGATGATTGTTATTGCTAGTCCCTATCGATTAGAGGAGGAGCAGGTTTTTTGTTTGGCGTGTACAACGCGAAATGGAATCTCTTGGACGTGGAACTGTGAAAGTTATTACAGTGAAACCCTAATTTTACTTACCATTTGCATCTACCTTCAGGTAACAAAATAAACACCTAGCATAGATTTTTTCCACATACCACCGGGACGTTAGTATACATTTCGGAATTCCAAAGAGGAAACATACTAGCTAGTATTATATAATTTACTGAATCACACGGATGTTTTTTACACTGAAAAACAACATATAATCTTAGGAAAGCTACTTCTACCTCTTACCATTAAATTATGCCTCCAAACAAAATATTGTCTACAAATATCATTTCCACTTGAAAATTTAGAACCCACCATAAACAACACTTGTGGATAGGAGGTTGATCAGAGGCACATTAATCATGCCTTAAAAACTACCTTTTATGTCGCATCGAAGACAATTGATGAGACAAATATATAAAAGAAGCCAAACGCAAATCATTAAGGCTGTTTACTAATGCTGGTAGGTTATCAAATCGTTTATCATGGTCAAAGGTGATATAAATTACTAAACCAAACCTTACATCCAATCTTCTTAAGGATTTTAACAAATGGTTGTATTCCTCTGGAGCTTCACATCACTATCTTTTCACAAACTACTTACTACAAGTTTGGGTAAAACTACAAACCAAAGCATCATGTAAGGTATACATATCATTCGATACTCTTATGGTTGCACGATGTTAGGAAAATATGTACAGCGATATTCGTGTCATTAATATTCTAAAATTTATTAGCTAGAAAGAGGGAAAGTTTTACCTGAACAATAGCATGTTATTTATATTAGTTGTTGAAGAGCTATCTGTGACCCTGTGAGGTTTCAATATCACCAAATCGAATATTTATGGATTGAGCAAATGTTTCTTGTTCGACTGATTATAGAGGTTGTCTCTAAAAATAGTAATATACATCAGCTCTAACAATAATAGCAATTAATCCACTATAATTGTATTTAAGCATTAAGCTAACATGGCCCTCATCCAAACCGTGAATAACTAGTACGTTTTTTCAATGTTAAGCATTAAGCTAACATGGCCCTCATTAAATTTAAAATGTCGTTAATCAACATCAACGAACCCTTTACAACCTTCTACTTCTTTCCTGCTTGATATAATTTGATGGGCATCATTTCAATTGAAAGTGAAAGTCAACTTGATTAATCACTATTTCACCATCCACTCCACTTGGCATAGTCGAGATTGGACATTAGAGTATCAACCTTTGCATCATCGTTTTTATTCGTGTATATTTAAACCACAAAAGTTAAAAAGGAGAAAATGAAATAACGTCGACTGTCTCCACCGAAAAGGCTGAGTTCTAGCATCGAATGTGAAAGATCTCAATTTCTTTAGATTCTTTCCGATCTCTCAAAATCTTTTGACCAATTCATACTTTTAGTCAGTCATTCAGTCACTATTTTACTAGATAATACAGAAGAGGAGAGTGAAAGAGGAAAGGTGACTTGTAAAAATTTAACTAATCACAATGTTGTTGCTTTGTCTAATCATGGATGAAGTCATCAGCTGTCACAAACTTGCTATAGAACAAGTTGACTTGGTGAACCCCTAGTGTATAACTTTTGTTTTTCCAATTATTAATCTGGAGACCTAAAACCTTGTGTTTTGGTAGTCTTGGTTCAGCTTTTCCATCGGGCTTCATTCACTTCCGTTCTTTTAGTAAACGTCATATCCTTTCTAATACATCTTCGGTGGTCTTAGCTAACTCGGGTCAAGTTCACGGAGGACTACTATATACTGTCTACTGCTAGAAATTAGGAGCTAGGCCACGATAATAGTCAAATAATATAGAGTGCGGTGGGCATTAGTTTTTGTTGTCACTCATTCTCAAGCCTACCTCCTTTGTGAGTTCATCAAGATTCAAGCAAAAACTGCTTTTACCCTCAACACTAAGAGGATTCTCGAGGAGCATGAAAGTGGGCATTAAGATGATGTTTTCCACTTATACTCAAATTCAAGTTCACAAGAAAAGGTCCCTTCATAGATTGGCTAAGTGAAGTTGATTCTGATACACAAATAAAGACTTCAGATAAAGTTAGGAACAACAGTGTCAGTTTTCGAATATTGGCAGTCGCAGCATTCCGAATACCTGCTAGAGATGAAAGAAAAAGACGATATTATTACTTCAAAAAGTGTGAGTGCATGCGTGAAACTACAAGATAGAAAGAGCGGCACTTGACTTGGAATGTGGAATTCCGACTGATCTGCTACTCTTTAATTTTAGAATTGTTCAAAGATGAAGGCTCTGTGTATAAAAGAAACAAAAACTTATCTATTCAATGTATAAGACCAAGTTGACTTCAAAGTAATCTAAAGTTTTACGACAGAATACTGTTTCTCAAGTCCAGTCCTTTGTAAAACTTCAACCGCAGTCCCTTTGACTGCTTGAATATACTATTATTCTTGTGCAATCAGCTCTGATTCATTGGCGATTCTAACCAAAATCAAGAGGGGAACTAATTAAGAGTCTTGCTCTATTTTTATCAACTAAGAAACATGGCGATGAAAGGACGGATTCTCCTGGAGGAATGATACATGAAAAGAACTATCGTTATATAAGTCTATAAATAAATAGGGTTATATTGAACTTAATAAAACCGGAATACAAAGCTGTTGCACATTTTCTGCAAATAAGGATCCAAAAATAGCATTTCAAGATACCCTTTAACATTGATCACGCTTTAGAACCCGAGGCCCGGGGGACTAGTGAAGTCATTTTCTACATTAATAAATATTGAAGAAAACCCGTCAGAATTTGATAAAATAGAGGTGCTGGCATGAGCCAAGGTAAAATCACTGCCCATAGTCATTGATGTCCATATCAAGTGCAATGAAACAAAATGCTCATAAAATCCCAGAGTGAGAAGGCCCTTAGAATTTACATAACATTAGTGTAATTGTAGTATAGAACAGCCAAGGGTTTGCTTCTTGGCATCTCCAAAGTAATATCCAAGATTCTCTGTGCTAATGAGATATTTGCATACGTCTCCACAAATCCTATCCAGCCAGGCCATCATATCCTATGGAACGAACCAAATGTGCTAAGCTGCAAAATCTCAACAGCCTTGCACATATAACCATATCTTCTAGATGGCCAGAAATCAGCTAGGATCAAATTGACACCAGCCCTTCTGCTTACAATGAATTGGATTTGTTAATGACTTGTTAGTTCCATTACACTACTTTTTAGAAGGTATACGTTTATGACGTTTAATATTCTCCAACAGATCGGCAAGAGTATCTTTCCACAGTTTCCGCTGTCAAGTCTATCAAACCGCTCACAAATCTGCGTAACATCTTTCTCTGATATTTTTCCCATCTCTTTGAGATTATATATTGCATACTCCGATTTACTGTAGATACAAAGTCAACAAAAAGGCAGTTATTCGCCATTTGGATAAAGTTGAATTCAGTATAAAATAATGGACTTAGCCCAGAAAAGAAAATCTCTAGCCATGAAATGCTCCCCAGAAAGAAGGAAATTCTTTTTGTCTACAATATCTATCTTCTTACCTTCCCATCCCCTCTCCCTCTTTGTCTCAAAATTACCTACCGAGGCTATTCTGTTACAACCCAGCCCTTGTGCCAACTCAGCCGCCAACTAACTAACTAACTCACTCCTTTCTGCCCCCTCTTTCTTTCTCCTCATGTATACTCTCCATATCTTAGGCTTATTTACGTCTTTGTTATTCTCCCCCTTCCCAAATTATCCTCGACCACATTGGTCCTAACATTGCTCTCCTCTAGAAGAGCACCCTTGTCCTCAAGGCTGCATTAAGGAAATTGATTGTAAATAACAAATTTATCCTCCCATGTAGTATTCTCCATAAGCTTGCCCTTATTCAGCTAGCTAAGACATTTTTGAGTTCCACGACATGATCCGACTCCACTTCCATTCCGTTGGGCAAAGCTGTCTCTACAGGGTAGTTCCCCACAACCCTCTTTAGTTGAGACTCATGGAATATATGAACTCTAGAATGTAGGGGTAGTTTAAGCTTATATGAAACTACTCCATATGTTTCCAAAATTTGAAAAAGCCCAAAGTATCTTGCTGCTAGCTTTTAATTAATACGTCGGGCTATCGTTAGCTATTTGTTGTGATAAAACTTAAGAAAAACCCATTCTCCCACCTGGAAAGATAGCGGAGTTCGATTTCGATCATCATACTTTTTCATGTAGTCTTCCATCTTATTCATATTGTATTTTAGCTTATGCAATGCCTCATCTCTGTCTACTAACTCTCTAGCCACTGCATCCACTTTAGTTTCTCCTTGTAAATATCGAACCAAACTTGGGGGTTTCTTACCATAAACCAATTCAAAGAGAGTTGAACCCGTAGACATATGGAAATTGGTATTATACCACAATTTTGTCCATGAAATCCAATAAGATCAATACCTAGGTTGTTTAGAAGCAAAGCACCTCAAATAAGTTTCTAAGCCTGTTGAAAACTTCTGTTTGTCCATCCATTTTTGGATGATAAGAGGAGCTCAATTTAAGTATAGTGTTGGACCCTATTTTCGGAGCCCAGCTATCATTCCGAAAATCATAAAACGTGAGCGTGCGTAGTTTCCTGTAAGGTCATTTCAAAGAACCCTCATTATCCATCATCTCACAAGAGTGGAGTGCCCACACCAATCAATCACCAAAATCACCACTTGACTTTTTCATAAAAATTGTAGTTCCATGTATCTAGTTTATTTTGAACAAGAACTATCTCAATCAGAGCTCTACAGTTCAAGATATAAGTAAAATACCAAAGTATGTTTCGTAAACAACCAATTCATGATCTTCCAATCAATTTCCTCACTTTCTCTACATCAATCTTTTGCAAATCAACACCAATGAGTACCAATTTTTATGAAGAGGTAGAAAAATGTGTTAGGAATCTATTTCTTCAAGAATCACTCCATTTGGAGGTTGGATGATGAAGTTATGGCCAAACAAATCAAACATGTTTATATCCTCAATCATATTATACCTATCTTGGGACAATTGGCATAACTTTCTCTAGAAACATCGAATTGAGGCCATTCTTGGACGGGTTGAAAGGGGACTCATAGATCTACAACTTTTATGAGATTGCAAAGCAATAGTTTGCCATTTATAGGGTCAAAAATGCAAATTTCCTGTAGTTGTCTACCTAACGAACATAGACGGGCTTGGGAGTGCTTTCCAGACATAGACTGGGCTGGGGGTGTTTTTACACTCGAGAAGGTCTGTTTAATGGACCTGAAGTCTCTCTAATGGACATTGGTGATCCAAAACTCCTTCTAAAGCCTCTCCAAAGGTTCCTACATCCATTCTAACATCATATTCACTCATAATCTTCCTAAATTCACTTCTTCTAATGTAATATCACTTCTTAAACATTCAATTACCAAAATGATTTCATAAATCTCCCAAATCTCAACTCAAATGATTCATCCCATACAACCAATTCTCATCTTTCACCATAGCTGTTATGATATACATCCTATCCAACATTACAACTTATAATAATCGTATCTCTTAACTATGATGTCCAAAAATTTCATACTTCATATCGTTGGAAAGCTAGAAAGATAAACTACAATTTCTAAGAAGAAAACTTTGTCTAATTTATCCTAGATTAATGCAGTGTTTCCCCTGCATTCAGATCACAATTCCTATATTTCTTTTCTATAATATATCTCATTTATATGTGACAACAATTTATATTCAAAATTTATCATCTCAATTTGATAAATTCTCTAAGTGTACCTAATTCTAACTTAACCTCATCCTTAATTAATTTATATTTCAACTCCACCTCATCCATACCCAAATTCACATGTCAATTTGACAATCATCCATACACAAATTCATATTTCATTAACATTATAAAACAAGAGTTTACAAAGCTTTAATGGCATTTCAAGCCACAATACATTAATGTTCCAAAATCCCCAAATTACATATGATACTTGAATAATAATTGCTCAAAATGCAATTACAACCTTGTTTTACATAAACTGCTCCAAAACAAAACAAAACATGCAAATTCGGAGTGATGTCTTAACTTTCTTTCACTCGGTCTGTTGCTCATCACCTGAATAAGGGAAGGAGAGTGGGGGTGAGCTTGAAAGCTCATGGGTAACATGTTTATAACAGAGAAATAAGCAAAATACAATTTTAAAACTCATTGCCACTATACAGTTTGGAAACCCTAGTAATTTTGCATGAAAAATCACTAAACACTTATTTCTCAAAGTTCTAAATTTATCAAACAGTTCATGAGCAATTATAAATCATGTATACATCAATCTTGTTAATACTTCAAAAGAACATAAGCACATCAGAATGGTTTAGGTAGATCCATGAATATGACGAACTACACATTTCCACATAATGGTCTCGTGTAGTCACAAACTTGACGCACTATCACAATCCGACATAGTGGTTTTGCGTAGTTGTAAACTTGAGTGAGTCCATGAAGGAACTCCGTGCCACTAGCGAGCAGGTGAGAGAAGCCTTTACTGGGTCAACATGCACGTGACATTCTTGAATAGACTACACCATACCCACACAACATGCTATTCATGACTTGAAAACTAATTGCCCAAATGGCACATTTTGAAAACTTATCTTTCATAAGCGTGAAATATTTCATATGCAATTCCATCATCAGTTCAAACTTTGTTAACCAAACCAATCACATAGCCATTTCCAAAATCATTCAAAAGCAACAAATACAATAATTATGAAGCAATTCGAAATCATTCTCATATCAGTTCATAATTCATTCATAAAATTCACATACAAAAGCATATGGCACATTCTCAAAGAAATTTAAAGAACCATAAATGCACATTTTTAAGGTAGTTGGAAATCATTTAATTCCTTTTATTTGAAAGAAATTTTAACGGCTTATTAACTCAATTATAAAAATGTCACCCACCTTGATTTCCTTACTTAAAGCTTTGCTAAAAAATGTCTCTCCCCTTGCTCCTCTTCCCTCTCTTAATTTCCTTCATCAAAGGCAAAATTCTCATTCAATAGGAATATCAATTGAGAACCCAAAGACACATATTCACAAAATTGATCTTAGAAATCTTAAACCCATACATTTCTTAAGCTTTATAAACTAAATTCCTTTCAAAAATCCAAAAGATTAAAATCAAACTTACCTTGAATCTTCACCAAATGAAGAGTTTCTTAGCTCTAATGGAAGCTCTCCTCTTCCTCTACCTTTTTCTCTTCTTGAACAACCTCAAAATCTCTCTTTAAGACTAAGAAAAATCGAAACCTAGCTTGCTATTCTTTCTTTCCCTTCTTTTCTCTTTACACGACACTCTCTCTCTTCTCTTTGTTTCTTCTCTCCTTTTCTATCCTCAAATCGCATTTTTGCTTCTTCGTTAAAAGCAAGCCAACACTTCTTATTTCAATTATGCCATTAATGAATGAGAAATGTCCAATTTGCCTTTCCTTCAAAGCCTTAAGATTTTAATGCTTAAGTGATCTTCCCAAAATGCCCTTATACATATATACTCTTACCACTTAATTCAACTAAACCATATGTTAAAATCCTACCAACATTAACATAATAATTAACTCCAAATAAAATAATTAATCTAGCAAGACCTCCAAATTATTTAAATCATGCCTAACTCCTTCCAAAAAATCTAGACCCTTTTTTTTGATAAGGTAATTGAAGGAATTTGATAACACTTCCTTCTACAAAAGTGTTTCTCAATGTCTTAAATTTCTAATAACACCAAAATTATTCAATTTGGCTCAGAAATCTAAAAGTTTTCTCTTAAACTTTTTGAATTGTTCTTATGTTGAAACAATATTCTATGCTCAATTTCCATCCAAAAGTTGTTATTCTTATAGACAAAATTGAAACTTGATTTCATCAGACATTTTGTAGCACTATGCCTCTAGTTTACTCTAAATTAAAAATTATCTCATTTGGATAACTAGAGAAAACGTTATAGGCAAAACACTGAAGCATATTCAGCAAACATGTTTCAACTACATTTTTCAGCTTTTAACTTCCAACATTTCACATACAATAGTTCTAACTTACAAGAAATGTTTGGGGTCCAACATACAGTACCTTGCAGATGAAACAACTCCCTCCAGAAATGACTAACAAACAAAGGATCACGATCACTTATGATCGATTGTGGCACTCTATGTAGACGTACTACCTCTTTAACAAACATCTTAGCCACATTTTTAGCAATATAAAGGTGCGTCAATAAGATAAAATGGCCATATTTAGATAGTCGATCCACCACAACCAACTCTGCTTTATACCCTTTAGATCTAGGAAGTCCCATAATGAAGTCCATTGAAATGCCTTCCCAAATCTAATTGGAAAAGGTTACAGCAGACCCCCAGGAGATGTGGCAACATATTTTTTCCTTTGACATGTATCACAAGACTTGACAAAGTCTTAAATGGACTTCTTCATACCAATCCAATAAAGATTGCTCGCAATTCTCCTATAGATGTGCAAATAACCTGAATGGCCTTTGACAGGGGAAGAATGAAACTCTTTCAAGAGTAATAGAATACAAGTGGATTGAGCTGAAATAACCAACCTTCCCTTGTACAAAAGAACATCTTGATACCATAAAAACTCAGTTCTAGAGGTTGGATCTCGTTGCAGATTCCTTATAATGCCACTCAATATAAGGTTTTGGTGCACTCTGCTGGAGGATTCAACCATTAGCCTACAATAAATAAGAAATGGTGTTTTTCAGCTCTCCTTCTTCATACACCCATGACAATGCATTTGCAGCTTTGTTTTCTAGTCCCGGTTCGTAAATTATCTCAAAGTGATAAACTAAAATCTTAGCCATTCAGCATTGTTGATCCATATTAAACACTCTCTATTGCAACAAATGTTGAAGGCTTTTCTGGTCTGAATACACCACAAATGATTTACCCAGCAAATAGTGATGCCAATGATGCACCACTAACACCAATGCGATTAGTTCCTTCTCATAAGTAGACTTACAAAGATTTCTCTCTAAAAAAGCCTTACTAGTAGGCGATCTCCTATTATGCATCAAAACCGCACCTACCCCTTGCTCGAAGCATCACATTCAATGCCAAAAGATTAGGAAAAATCTGGTAGAGATAATATCGGAGAAGTAGTCAATGCCTTTTTTAAGGCCTCAAAGGACTTTAAAGCTGCTGAGTTCCAATGAAACCCTTCCTTCTTTGTTAGTTCGGTGAGTGGTTTTTCTATTTTATCATAGTTCATAATGAACTTTCGGTAATATCTAGTCAACCTAAGAAATCCCCTCACCCCCTTAACATTTCGAGGAATAGGCCAATTCACAACACTTGAAACCTTTGTTAGATCAACAACTACCCCTTTTTTTTGGAAATAACATGACCAAATATTCCACTATTTCCCTTCCAAAATTGCACTTCTACTTGTTAACCACAAACTGATTCCAAAATTGCACTTCCTCTTCAATATCTTCCTCCATAGCTATTATTTCCCTATCTTCATTCAATGTTTCATTGTCATCCAGAACTAGTAACCTTAGCTGTCTCTCTGAACATTGATATAGTGGATGGAATCTCTCCCCACATCAGAAACAAAGGCCTTTGGCCTTTCTATTAATGAGTTCTTGGTAGGAAATGTGATGCAACGCCCTATTTCTCTTTATTGACAACCTCCTTTCTCCCTTGGGCCTTCTTATTGGTGTTTCCATGGAAGGTGCTACAACTCTGTTATGCGTATGGGAATCAGGTTAGTACCTAAATGTTTCTTGAATTTTACCTACTCCAAATCCACCAGAAAATCTCACTCAACCCATTGGGCTTGTGTGATCCAACTCATTGGGGCTCGTGTTGACCTGAAAGTTGCCCCTAAAATTATTCTCTTAATTTTGGGTCCATACACGATGTCGAGAACCTAAGTTCTCGATACCTCCTTGCTCTCCATTCACCTCTTCTTTCATAGACCTTATGATTTTCATCATTTGGTACCTGTTCACTAGAATGAACGTATGCACCCTCCTCCAGATATCGAATCGAAATCCACTCATGAAATATCTCATAAATTGTTCTTTGGATAAACAACCCATCTGCGACGATATGAATTCGAAGGGCTCGATGTATCCTTCAACTGTATCAGTTTGTCGTAAATTTGAAAGTTCTTTAAATGGATTCTCAAACTGCCTCCCTCCATATCAATCAATTAAAGCTCTCTTAAATTATTACCAATTTAATTCTACCTACATCTCTCTCAAAAGGTTAAACTAATGAATGGTTGATCCTTCCATACTTAGGAGAGCCAGTTTAATTTTCACCTTTCCTGAGGTATTATAAACCTTAAAATATACTTCCACTCTAGTAATCCACCCCACAGGGTCAGACCCATCAAACATAGGCAGTTCAACCTTACATACTGACATCTTATATTCCTCTATATTATTAGATGAATGCTCCATCAAAGTGGGTTATTGAGGATGTTGATTATTCCTTTCACTAGCCATAGTTTGCCCCCTTCCTGAGGTATCACTCCCTTGTCTTTCTTCTGGTCTCTTACCCATCATCTTACTCATTTTCAACAGCAAAGCTTTCTGCATTTCCCCTATTTCCATCCTCATAGGTGATTGAATATCCTCAACTCCAACCTCCAAATTAGCCATACGAGATTCCAGCAAATCTACTATATCGGACATCTTTGGTGGCATCAATGTTGATCTTTCTAAATTCTTAGTTCCCTAAAAAAAATTGATTCTCCCTTCTTATATATAGTAGTTTGGACCAATGATAGAACTTTATCTTTATAAACTAAAGAAAATGTATGTTATTAAAAAGGTAAAAGGCGCTCTACTGCTATTACAAGGGTTATTCCACATGACACCCCTTCTAGAGCTGAAATGCTCCTCAGAAAGAAGGAAATTCTTTCTGCCTACAATATCTCTCTTCTTACCTTCCCATCCCCTCTCCCCTCTCCTTTTTAGCCTCAAAACTACCTACTGACGCCATTCTGTTACAACCCAACCCTTACGCCAACTTAGCCACTAACTAACTAACTAACTCACTCCTCTCTGCTCCCTCTTTCTTTCTCCTTGAGTATACTCTCCATATCCTAGGCTTAGTTTTTTCTTTATCATTCTCCCCATTCCTGAATTATCCTCGAACATATTAGTCCTAACAAATAGGAACTGCGATTTCAACATTTTTTTAGATGATTTTCATAATCCTATAGCAATGACACAAGTTCACTAAATGTCAATTAAACATACACTAACCAAATATACTAGAATGTGTTAACTTAGTTACAAGTGTGCCAAAGCCTGTAAAACATAAGTTTTATCCCCTCAAAATTATGCAATCTTTAACATTACATCTATTACACCCTTAGCCTTGATGGTTTTTAAAATTTCAGGTGCCCACTCGGAGCATACAACATAACATCACCGTAAAAATAAAAAGGTACTAAGAAATGACTAGGGGATATTTTGAAGAGATATTTGTTGACTACCAAAGACCTTAACAGGAGGAATGAAAAAGATGCATGAAATGATTCTCTAATTCCATTATACAGTAGGGTTTCTAGTCACAACGTGGCACATGGTTTTGATACTGTACGAAGTTGAAGCTAGATATGGGATAGGGAACAATGGAGTCCCACAATAACAAGGCATCTTGTATTTAACTACTTCTGGGCTGCAGTTATCCTCTAAGTTAAACATCATCACTATTCCCTTTTGTAGTATATACTTTCACCTGGCAAGTAACTATTGAAGTATAGAGTTGACCAGAGGTGAAGTATGGGGAAGGTCTATTCACAGTAGAAGCAATTTGTCCTTCCAAACTTATGTTATTAAGCTAAAACTATAATTATACTCAAGGAATCCTATAACATTAACTTAATTGAAACAGTAAGAACAATTTCTATAAATAGAAGACATTTATATTTGGCAGTTTGCTCCAGAGCTTCATTCTTACAACAATTAACATAGACTATGAAGGGAAGTTGTTGGAAGTTCTAATTAACAATTTATTGATTGTCCAAAGAGTCAAATATCATATACATATATAAGAAGGGGAAACATATAATAAAGTGCCTCATAATAGAAGTTACGTTTGTCATAAGACATATGAAGAACAATTTTCCAAAGTGAAAATTTAAGTTATGGATCAAAACATTGGTGTAAACTGCTTTTCGCACATAAGTAAAGAATTTCTATCAAAAGAATCGTCCATGTTTGAAACGGAAGCTCTAAAACTCAAGTTAAAGGTAATTAATTGTAAACTTACTTACAGGATTTCACAGAACTTAAGAGGTGCTTGGTTCACAAAGGGAAATATGAATGGGAATGAGAATAAGAATGAATATAGTGAGGAATGAGAATAGATATAATCATTATAATTGCGATGGTTGGTTAAGATAAAGGAATGATTACATTACTGTTAATGGTGGTTGGTATGTTAAAAATTTTGAGAAATTAAAATTTGTTAAAATTTTTGTTTATATCAAATTTTAAATATATTTTAATTGATTATATTTAATTTATGCACCCTATTTATAATGATATAATGTTTAAAATCAAGTATATTGTGGTATTTCCTTTCCAACATCTCTTGTAGAAAAAAACTCCAGTATTTTCTTGTTACATATCATTAGTTACATAATATCCTCAAAATATAGTTTAGTCATCCAAAATATTGTACAATTCATCAACATAACCTTATTATCCACCATCCCATTGTTATAGTAAAATCAAGTAACATAGTTTAATATAATTTATGTTCCTCTGATAATGCAAATGATGTAAAATATCATAGCTATACATAATACCTTAACCAAAAGCCTTCAATTGATGACACTACAAACTTTGTTTGCATCACAACTACAAAATTCCCAACGAATACAAAAGAACCTGATTAGGCAACATCGATTGCATCATAAGTTCATAATATTTACAAAAATGTTAATCTGCTTCCTCGAATAATTCATAGACTAGAAGATGGATAGAGGAATCTAAGTATAAAAGACCTTTTTAAATGACTTGGCAAAGTGAACAAAACCTGAACTTTAGTAGGATGATTATAGAATAACACAATAGCCTTACCAACATCCATTTAAGATATGCCAATATTAAGAAGCTTACTGGTGAGCTCTTGTATATTCTCATTAGTTAGGGAATTAGATTTAGACTCCGTAATCAAATCATTTGAAATAGTTGTATATTGTGAGGTCATTTGTTCACAAATAGACTCAAACTTAATGGTGAAGCTGTCTAACCTTGACTCAATAGTATTTTGAAGTGTTGTTGTGTTTTTTTCTTGTAAGAACTTTTCTTTCTTGGTGATAGGTTTCTTTTGCCTTTTTTTCCATGGCTACTTGAAGGAATACCCGAGGATCCTTGTGTATCAGGTACCACAACAAGTTCATCTTCACTATCTGATGAAGAACACAGTGTCATATTCTTTAGACTGTTAGCCTTAGCACTTGCTTCAGCTATATCCTCAACTTTGAGTCCCGTCACTCTATCTTTACCCCACACCATGTCCAGTTTCTGCAAATATGGGAATTTAAAGTTTCACATTTCAATTGCATTCTTGTGATTCTTAAAAAAAGATTTACAAGAAGAAGAAGATTAAAATTGTAATAACAAGAAAAATGTTATAATTATAAGAATGAAAACTACTAAAATAAGAGTTCAATCAACTTTTGAGTTAGATGTCCTTTCCAAGCACCATTCATCAAACCATTGTTTCTCACAATTAATCTTATGCTGAACATCATCCCATTGATAGCCACTTTGCATACATATTTCAGAAATTAGATTATACTTGTTTCTTAACCATTTAATCTTAAGAGTCAATGTAGGGATCGATGTCCTTATCAAAATTGGGAATCTTGCTCAACAACATCTTGTGCACTTCAACCATTTAATTGTTCTTAAATCCCCTATCAACTTTCCATAAAGGATCGCAAGCTAGTTCCCGCAAAACGTCGACCAAAGCTTCAAACACATCATCCTTCCAATACTACTTATTCTTTCCCCTCCCATGGGCAGCCATAGCCATTCCTAATAAAAGTACTACAATGTAAAAGTTATCAAAGAAATTACATATAACAAAAATAACTTTGCTGAAAATTCTAAATATAATTATATAATATAATAACTCACGAACACATAGTCAACCAAGCAGAGATATTCACATGGGTGCATTTCAAAAGTAATCCAATAACTCTCAGTTATATATTACTAATAGTAAACAAACAGAGATGTTCAACATTCAGGTACATTAATCAAAATCAAAACTTAACAATCTATTAAGCATATGAAACAAACATATCTTAAATTACTAATCTACATCATTGTCATTGGTTCTAGTTATCCATATATTATACATATTGGTTGCCACATTATTCCTAAATGTCAACCACTCATCAGTTGGACTAATTTATGTAATGTATTTCATTTCAACATCTTTATCACTCTCATCTTCCTCACTCTCCTCTTCATCTTCAATGATTGACTCTTGTGGATCAAAGCTCATAAACTTGCAAATCAAGTTGTGCAGAAGGAAACAAGCCATTATAATGTGAACTTGGGTTTGAATTGAGAAAAATGAAGGGAATGCAAGGATCTTCCATTTTGCTTTCAATAATCCAAAGCATCTCTCAATAGCATTCCTTGCTTTGGAATGTTTCATATTAAAGTATTCCTCTACCATCTCTGGTTAATAACCATCGAATTCTTTAAGATGATGGCGTTGCCCTCGATATGGGGCCAGAAATCCATTTACATTGCAATATCCAGAGTCAACCAAGTAATAACATCCTTCATAATTAAACAATAAGTTATGATTGAGCAACATAACTTAAAGAGAAGCGAAATTGGATATTGTAATAGAAATTTACCTAGAGGGACTCGTAGACCATGAGGCCTTAAGATCGCATCTCGAAGCACATGACCATCGTATGTAGAGCCCTCCTAGCTTGACAATACATATATGAATTGCATGTTTAGGCAACAAATAACTAAAACATTTGTTGAAATACATCCTTTTCTTGTGCGATACTGGGGCTTATCTTCATTAGGAGGTATAACTTAATTAGTGTCCCATCTAAGGCTCCTAGGTAACCCTACAAATTAAAACTAAAAGGTAATTTAGCACATAAAAGTTATGATATTAATGTTATAGGTTAATTATAATGTTTAACTACTTCAAAACATTTCCATCTCTCATTTTAACAATCTTGAGTAATAGGCTCCAGCTTCTTGAGCAAAATATGATGCAATCTTATAATTACATAAAGAACTTGATGGAATTGCCGACTCATGGTTTCTATACCACAGAGAAAAAGTAGGCTTATTGTCCAACTCTCTTTATAGTGAGCTAAGGTGTATATGAACAGTACTACAACCTCTTCTTTGGATGTGTTCCTAGTGTCTTTTAAACACCCAACATCTCTTACCATATCACACAATATCCTAAAGGTTGCTATATCTACATAAAGTTCACTAATGCAGGCATTATCACAATCTATAGTAAATCTAAACATCCATCTCATTTTATTAATTCTTTTTTCTTCCTTTGTTTTAATTTCACGAACCTTATCTTGAAGGTACAAATAATACATAACATAATGGATAGCAAATAAGAAAACCATCATATTATTTGTTGTTTATTGAAGTATCAAAAGTTGCTTTAGTTTGTGCTGTCGTTCACTAATAGGGGCAAGCCATGTTAATACACATTAAAAAATTTAGAAAATAATTGTCTAACATATAGATAGGGTATGTTGAAAAACTAGCTAATAGCAGTGGAAAAGAGATTAAAACAATAAGTAAAGGTAATAGAGAAAGATGATCAAGAAGAAAATAAGTTCCTATGCATACTTTAAACCAAATAGCTTATGTACTTCTAGTTCCCAACCTTGATAAAAATATATCAAGTTTTGGTTAATTGATTAATAAAGGATATGAATGAACTATGCTAGTGGTGAATGAGTGATAATTGATATTAAAGAAGCTCAAATTGATGAGAATTTGCATGAAAAACAAACTTTTTTTATTAGAATGTTAAGAAATGTCTTTTGAAGAGAATACTTTTATATATGTTGCTAAGTTGACAAAGTTAATTAACAAATTAGTAATATACTTTTTAACAAAATGGATAGTAGAGAAGATTATTAGAATCATCGTGAGAGTGACAAGGGAGTACAATGGTTAGAAAGGTAATACCTAATAAGTTTTTGATTAAAAGAGTGAATATTTTAGTATATTGGCTATACATACTACCCACCAAAACACTCGAAGGTAGAACACCAATTTTGATAGTTTAGTAAATATTGTGAATGGTGATAATATTGTGGAGATGACTCTTCACCACTTCATAAAGAGGAAGAAGTTCTAGATAAGGGTTTAAATGAACTTAACATGAGATTTCAATTAGGAAAATAGGAACCTTTATTGCAATTTATAAATGAGCATACTTAGTAGATGTTACCTTAACTATATTCAATAAGGCAATAACCAAAAAGGGATGGGTTGCATCTATGAAATGGGAAATTTTCATGATAAATAAGAGTGAAACATCACCAATAGCTGTAAAACATTAGTCCAAAGACAAAACACAACTTAAAATTGAAAGACACCCCATTGAGTTGTCGTATCCTTTTCCTTCCATATTCAATTATATGGTATAAAGAAATTCTGTTTCTTTATATAGAGAAATTTGTATTGTGCATAAAATAGGAGCTTTGAAGTCTAAGAAACACAAGTGTAAATGAAGAATTTGTAGGAACTCGATCCGGGTATTTCTTGATGATCCTGTTAGATTCTTGTAGTCGTTCACCTACATCATAACCACAAACATCATTTAATGTAAACAAATATATATGGTTTCTAATATTGACTGTCTTATTGCCAAAAAAATTAGTAGAAAGGAATAAAAGCAACAAACTTAGAGATGTAAGACCAAACAAAATTGAAAGACCATCATTGTAATAGAATATACATTATATATGTGAAGAAGGGTGTTCATAGAGAAAATCATCAAAGTAATT
>JANSVA010000002.1:22201377-22212984 GCA_025504915.1 Erythroxylum reticulatum | reverse complement strand
GAAAATCATCAAAGTAATTCTACGGTGCATGAATGACAAAAGAACATGCCTTAATCATACTCAACCACCAATTAGTTCTAGAATAGTACATTCACAGATGGACTTCAACATAAGCATATATGCACATATATAATGTGTTCTAGAATAGTACATTTAGATGAACATAAACAAAAGCGACTTCTAGGGAATGGTGGTTCTAATTCAAGCACGGTTTAGTTGTTAATGTTATACCCTTTTTATGATTGTAAAGCCCTTTAATATAAATAGAACATATGCATACTTGAAGCACAAGAAGTACTAAATTCAACCAATAGCTTTTAGTTATTGCAAAAGTAATATAAAAAATGCACATTCAAGTTTATGTCGTGCCCTCTACAATTTCATATCTGATCACATCCATTGTTAGTCGCTCTAAATCAAATTTTCATTATCACTTCTTCCTAAAGGCTTATCATTATAAGGTAAGTAGTTTCTTATTATAACATGAAGAGTAATTTCCAATTTCATGTGGTTCATAGTTTTTAGGTGTTACGAAAATATTGAGCTACGGCTGGTCTTAATGACTATGTATTTTACATCTTTAAAGCATGATCGCTCAAATTGAGTAAATAATTTAATCACAGCACTAACACTTCAAACTAAAAAATTTAAAAGAAATAAGAAAACAATAAAGTAATCAAGTAGGCTCACACACATTTCAACATATCATATTTAACATTAACTTAAATCCCAAAGAAGAAACATGAGAATACTATCCAAATTCCCAGTTTTTCAAATTTCCAATCACGAATATAAAAAAAGGATATTCATGATAAAGAAGAAAAGGCTCAACCTAACTCTTACAACAAACATTACCACTAGCTAAATCACAGTTTCTTACTAAAGTTATAAATGTGATTCGTGAAAGCAAAAAGACTTAACAAAATTTTGTCTCTAGATTACAAACATCTCCACCCCACAAGTTGAAGACATTCAATACCAACCTTACATACAAGATTGAAACCTAAGCATGTTCTATATGTACATTTAAACAGATGCAACAATAGAAAACCATAGCAAGTGACAAAAGTAGAAGAAACAAACCCAACTTAAGAGTAAGAGAGAGAGAGAGAGAGAGAGAGATTCAAACAATACCTAAAACAAGAAATGAAGTGAAGGAGGAAGGGCAATGATAGATATTCAAGAAAGAAACTACAGAAGAAAATGGATTTAGGAATCAAAGACCCTAACCCAGTGGAAAAGAAAAGAGAAATATGTAATTATATTAACCAAAACAATGAAGAAGAAAGAAAGGAAGAAAATTACTAGTGCTACTTCTTGGTTTCGGCTGTTTCCATGGTGAGCTGGAATTAGTTTGTGGAAAGATGGGACCAAGAGTAAACATTTGTGGGTCTTATGTAAAAAGAAAGCTAGATAGATGTTGGTCGATGTAGAAGTGTAGAGTTGACAGTAATAATGTATGTGTGTGTGCAATATATATATATGTGTGTGTGCACACACACACATACACACACACATGAAAGAACAACAGAGATTACATACCTATAAATGGATGAACGAATCAATCCAATGGTTGAGCAATCGAAGTGAGAATAGACAAAATACATATAGATGATTGATTGGGCAATGTTAAGCTAATCTGGAGTATATAAATGGCAATGATGATGAAAAAAGTGGATCCCATGGAAAATGACTGATAGAATAAGTGAGATGCTAATGGAAATTTTAATCCGTAAAACAAACGAGTTACAGGATCACTCTACAACAGAGGTTCAAAGAGATGACTTTGTGATATACATCAATAAATAGACTCAACAACCACAACATCCAGTTTATCATCCCAAAAGAAACGCCACAGTGACCTCCCAATCAAAATATTCTAGATTTCTGCAAAAAAAGAACTCAAATGTCAAAACCACATCGCTTACACAAAATCAAGGAAGGGATTCAAATGAAAAAGTAACTACATTCTAGGACCCCATATGAATAAACAACAAACATTAGTGAAAATGATTTATAAACTTGGCAGGTAGAAACAGAGAGACAATATAAAGACAAAGTACTTGTAAATATCTTCTCCAAACAAGCAGGCATCTCTTTTTGGAAAATAAATCGTTAGAAGACAAAAATCTACTCGAGTAATAAAAACGTGTCAAAAATCAAAATAATCAAGCAATTTGATCTCCTTGCTCCTAATTAAGCATATGTTGTTACGAGTAACAATCATTTTAAAGTTCTGGAACAATAGGAGTTAAGCTTTCTTGTGTGAAGATGAAAACCCACTATTAAAAAACAAACTTGCAAATTAAGCTCCAAAAAATACTAAAGGAATAAAAAAAAGGTAGCAGGTATTGCAAAAGCCATAAAGGAAGGATTCAAAAGAGAGAATGAACGTCTTCAAATAGACATAACTAAATGCCAGCAAAGAGCAGAAATCGAAAAAATGAAAACTTCAATCAAAGCAACAGAAAGATCCAATATAAAAAATCCAAAGATCCATTAGCAAAGACTACGATCAAGCACCAAAAGTCCAAACACAAATAATCCTCAAACCAAAAATCAACATCGAAAAAGGTAAGGAGTCTTACATTAAAACATAGGATTCATAAGAAACTAGATCGAAGAAAAAACGTGGCTTGTAAGAAACTGAAACTTTAACAAAGGTGAAGAAAAGAGAAGATGGCTACTACTGTTCTTACTTGCTTATAGAGAGAGAATGAGAGTAAAGAGTGAAGGAGGAAACATCAAGAGTTGGGCAAAACACGCGCCAAAAATATAGAGCAATGATTCTCATTCCTCTGGATTACGAGAGGAATGGAATAATACTAAAAAACAAGGAATCAAAATATAAGCTATCCAATCATAATTCTTTAACAAACTTTATTTTTCATTCTATATCCATTCCTCTTTCCTTATACCCACTAAACATACACATCCTTAATCAGAAGCAGAGTTGTACCTCACAAGCCATTCTAGTCAATGTCATTTGCAAGAAATTAAGAGATGGTCATATGGTGCACAAGCAGCCATTTAGCCATTCTCCTATAGCGCTTATCACCTTTACCTCAGCCAAGTATAAGAATGCACAAACTACAGTGATTGTTGATGCAAGTAACCAAATGGAAGGGAAAATGTGACCTGACATTGACTTGAATGCCCTATCACCATAACCTACAATAGTAAATGACATAACAGTGAGATAAAATGAATCTAACCATCGAAGTTTCTCCACCAGATGCATAACACCACCATCAATTCCAATACGAAGATCCACTACACCTAATGCCAACGCCACCATCATTCCCTCATCCTCCCCTTTTTAACATCAATAAGATAAGAACCCACATTCTCTCTTTCACCACCTCTCTTAACATTCCTCAATAGATATTCCTGTTGCAAATCAAGCACATAACTTACCATCCTAGAAAGTAAAATGTTAATAAAACCAAAACCCGCTAACAAACAAAATCGAAAACAATTGAATGGAAGTGATGTTCGGGGTAATATCTCCATAACTAATGTTGAACATTATGACAATACAAAAGTACAACGCATTAACAACTAGGTGCATTTCAATAGTAGAGAAATCATCTCTGTGATGAAAATATATGATCACGCCAAAGGCTAAATATAACAATAACAAGATTACAACTTAACAAATAATAGATTGGGTTCCAAATTGAGGCCTTGAGACTACAGGGTGCTTGAAATCATTAATGACAGCCATAGTAGGTGCTGTTTTAGACCTATGAAGATTAGTCTTTGTCTATTTATATATGAAATCAATGAACCAAGACTATTGATGCAAGAAATGTTGCTATGAGTGTGGTAGTTCCTGAACAACGACGCCAAATTTTGAATTAGGATAGGATGACATTGGTGAGGTGAGAAAGAGAGTCAAGGCATCAGTTATAGGTGAAGAATTGTAATTAGACGGTAAAGATGATCTAAAAATAAGGCAGTCTTTAAGCTTCGACGGAGCAATTAGAACAGGCAAAGAAATTTCATCGTGTCAAGTAGAGGGCACAGTACCTTAGGTAGTAAAGATGGTTTCTTTCTCAGACATAGATACGGCAGCAGAAGCTCTTTCTCCATCTTGGCATTCCGGTGAAGCCACCCAAAAATTGGAAACCTAGTATAAACAAAAGGTTTCATGTTCAATTATTGGTAATAAGCGCTTGTGGGTGACAATGATAATTAAAGAAAGAATTAGCTTCTAAGGTTTGAGAAGATGGAGTAGAATCATAATTATAAGGGAAGTTTGAGACAGAGTATAGTGTCACCTTTTAACTTCCAATTTCTATGCTCCACACTCGAGCAAAGCACGTGAAAACATTTTTTAAACACTTCTTTTTATTGATGAAAGGTAAACAATATATTGAACAAAATTATATATACAATGATCATTGGGGCATACCCCGATCAAGACAATATTCTAAAAAATACATCACATTCCCTAATACATCTGAAAAGAGGCTATAGCCAAAAATACATCAAGCTCCCCAATTCATTCGAAGTATCAAAATGTAATAAGATCCATAGGGTACAATCTATATAAGATTCTATACATAACTATTTTAATTTTGAGAACTAAATTTAAGCTTGTAGTCGAAGTAGACTCTAGTTGTATGAGATTCCTTGTCTTTCATATTATGTATATGGTATACATGAATGCAAGTCTAGCGGCTTTGCTTCTAAGATGTGCTCCAGTGTAGTGTTTCTGAATCCATTTGATAGAACTAGATAGCGTGGACATGGTTTGAGTTAATCCTAGCCATCCTGGATTGCATTCCAAACTTCACCTGTAAAAGAGCACTTGAAAAATAAATGGTCAACAGTTTCTAGTTCAACATTACAAAGCCACATGTTCGATTTATCTCCAAAAATTGTAGATTATCCTTAGTTAGTAGTCTATTTTGAAGATTAAGCCATGCAATGACAGAGAATTTTGGGGGTATGTATTGCTTCCATATAAAAGCCATCTATAGTCTTCGTGTATGCTTGACTCTCAAGAGTTCATAAATTTTCTATAATGAAGGGGTTCGATTTACACACAGCTTTTGCATGCCATGGACTACTTCCCTTCGACCTTCCAATTTTTCCACTAGTTCATCCCAAATCCATGCCAGTTTTTTCAGCAATGTGAGTCACGATTGTGTGGATTCCAATCCCAAGTGGATATACCCTTCAAATACACTTCATGTATCCATCTTATCCATAATGAGTCTACTTTAGCATGAATATTCCATAGTACTTTGGCTAACAAGGCTAACTTTCATTGCTTGGAATTTTTCAATCCCATATCACCTTCATCTTTTGGAGTACAAAAATTTCCTATACCACTTTAAAGTGTCGGCCACCCTATAAGAACAGTCTATAAATGGAGGTTAGCCTCTCTAGGACAATTGTAAGGATAGGAAATGCTTGGAGCCAAAAGGAAAACACTCCTTGGATGACTGAATTTATGAGTTTAATTCTACCTGCATATGAAAGGGATTGACCCTTTTATGAAGTGAAATAAGCCTCTATAGATTCTATAAGCTCAGAAAACTAGGTTACCAAAACCTTTATAGGCCACAATATGAAATTCCCAAATATCACACAGGAAATTCCCCTAAAGGGTACTCCACCATCAACCTTATGTTCTCCCACTCATATCCATACACCCCTGCTAGATATATGCTGGACTTTGACACATTCACCTTCAGCCCTGACACCCTTTACAATTCATCTAGCACGTCTACTAGTATGCCTATGTAAGCTTGATCACCTCTACAAAAGATCATAAGATCATCTGTAAAAGCAAAGTGGGTAATTCCAAGCTGTTAACACTTCGGGTGGAAGTGAAATTGAGAAGTTTCTATTATGCTTTTTAACAACCTTGAAAAATAATCCAGTCCTAGTAGGAATAGTGTGGGTGACATTGGATCCCCTTGTCTTAGTCCTCTTCAACCGTTGAGAATCCCATACTGTGAACCATTTATTGAGATCGAGTAGGAAGTAGTTTGCACACATTTCATGACCCACCATGTAAATTTAGTAAGGAACCCCAAACCTATCATCATGTTCTTAAGAAACTCCCATGCAACCGTATTATAGGCTTCTGTAATATCTAGTTTTATCATGCATCTTGGTGATATCCTCTTTCTTGTATAACCCCTCACAAGTTCTTAGACTAGAAACACATTATCAAGCATGTTTCTCCCTGGCATAAAAGCAGTCTGAGCTGGATCAATAATTTTCCCCACAACCTTCACCATACCGTCATCACCTTGTACACCACTTTTAGGCAAGCAATGGGTCTAAAGTCAGTTACTTTCAGTACAATCTTAGTCTTAGAAATGAGAGTGATAATGGTGTGGTTAATATGTTTTAGCAATTTTCCAGTGGCAAACAACTCCTGTACAACTAAAATTACATATGGGCTAACTCTTTCACATTGCTTTTTGAAGAAGGTTGAAGTGTATCCTTCTAGAATTTGGGCTTTTTCATTACCTATATCAAACATGGCCCTCTTGATCTCCTCATCACTGACTGGAGCAACTAAAGATTCACATGTATGCTCAGCTAAGACCATTCCATTTCTTACAACTCCAAAATGTAGCCTGTGTAGAGGAGATGTTGAACTAAGGAGGCCTTGGAAATACCTTAGGCAGTAGCTTACCACTTATTCCGTTGAAGTGGTTGTTGTTCCATCTTCCCTTATGACGTGAGAGATAGTGTTCTGTTTTCCTCTTTTCCTAACTACTACATGGAAGTATTTGGTGTTTTATCAACCTCAATGAGATGTATACACTTAGATTTTTGTTAAAAAATGTCGTTTTGTATCCAGTAGAAATTTAACATGCTTCCTCTTAGTCTTCAGTTCGTGATTTAGCATAATATCATTGGGCCTATTGAGGGAGGCCTTATATGCTACTTGAAAAACCTTTTGGACTTCTTTGACCTTACTAGAGATGTTCCAAAAGCCTCAAAGTTTAATAACTTCAGGCAGTATTTTAACTCCTTTAGTTTCCTGCACAGGGTATATTGGGTTGTCCCCTTCACTACCATCTCCCAACTACTGTCTATAATGTCCTTAATCTGAGAATGTTTCAGCCACATATTAAAACTTAAAAGGTTTCTTACCTAGCAGCTCCATATGGTTGATATCCACTAAAACTGGGCAGTGGTATGATTATGCCTTCATTTCCAAGAAGTGAGCTGAGCAATTATATCCCAAAGAGTCCGATGCTTGGTTCAGTAGGTCCCTGTTAAGTTTAGCCTATAAGTGACTTGGAGCATCTTCCAGCCCTAAAGCTAATATGAAATCTGGTAAGTATTTAAGTAAGTAATCTAAGGGTGGCTGGCATCTTGGCCTTTCACTTATAGTGTAAACACAAAATCACCCATTATGATATAAGGCACTATTGGATCTGCATTCACTTCCTTAAGTTTATGCCATAGCTCCCTTATTTTTGTGACACTGTATAAACCATAGACAAATGAAACTGTACAAGTGAACTGTGATATGTAACACTGAATCCCAATATGAATGTATTGCTCTCCTATGTATAAAACCTGACACGTAAAGAAAATGGGATTCCATATAATACACATTCTTCCTCCTGTAATGGAACCAAAATTATGACAGCATTCCCAACCTATAAATCTATTTCTCATCATCTTACTCAAACTACCATTAGATAATTTTGTTTTAAGTAGACAAGCAAATTTAAAGTCGTGTTGCCTAAGGAGGTTGACAACACTAAGTTGTCTCGAGGCCTTGTTTAGGCCTTGGATATTCCAGGATAGTAACTTCATTTTTTAGCTAGGGGAGGATGACCCCCTCTTTTCCTCTTTGAAGCTTTAATATTACTCTTACCTATATCCTCCCTATTACTGCCCTCCTGCCTTAAATTCCTCTTCTCACTCCCTATCCTATTAGGTTGTGTCATGATTACCTTCCCCTTATTAGCAGTCCTGTAATTTTGTACCCTCTTCCATTCTCCCTTATATACATTTTTGGAACCCATCCGAGGTTGACTCTTCTGTCCCCTTATTCCAGTGATCTCTTCCCTACGTCCCATTCCTTCAGTACAAACTTCGTTCTGCAATTGTTGTACTCCCTTATTAGTAGTAATTCCTTCTTGAGCTAGTTCCTCTTGAGCTATTGATTTTTCCTATATACGTCCTCCCATCTCCTAGTTAGGACGGTTTGTTTCTCTATCTTCCTTGACAGTTTCAGTATCACCTGCAATTGTAGTATTCCTCATCTGTTTCTTCTTGTTTTTTCCCTTACAAACAAAGGGGTTGTGTTTGAATTTCTTATAATGACAGTAGTATTTAGGGAAGGTCTCATAAAGTACTAGTTGAGTATATCTAGTACCTCTACGCATTTTCACTTTAAAATTTGTCACAAGTAGTTTGAAGACATCAACTTCAACTAATAGTCTTTCATAGTATATACATGACTTATTGTTGGTAATCTTATCTTTGCACAAACGCTTTCCAATTCGGGAACTAAGCTTTGACAACCCCCTTTCAAAAGTACATTTTGAAGTTGCAACCAAATGGGAACTTCCATCAAGTCTTTGTAGTCAAATGCAAAACCTTGGGAACGTTTCTTTAGCATTAGAGTTCTCCCATACACTACATATGAACCTCCTATCAATACATTGGTACGATCCCCTTCTGTATCAAATTGGAAAATCATCCAACCCTGAGCATGAGGTAGAATCTTACACTGTACATTCCGTTTCACTATTTTCCCTTTGAGAGCCTTCATCCCTAGTAAACTCCCTGTGAAGTAACCATAAGGCAGTATCCCTATGCTTTCTTAAGTTCTATTACATCCTCTTCCTCCATGGTAACTTCCTCATCTACTTAGACAAAGTCAAGTTGCATCCCTTATTTCATCTCTCTATTGTTCCTGAATAAACTAATATAAGAAGGTTTAGTGTTGCCTTCATCATGCTTGTCTGAAGTTGGCTCTGGCATTATATCAAGCACTTTTAAGGTAGGTTCTTCATTCTCTAACTCTGACGTTTCAGAATTTACGTTTTCCCCATCTGAATCCTCCTCAGATGCAGTTGACTCATCTTCATTATCAGTTCCACAGTTCCTCCCCCACTAGTACTCACATTTACACTTTTCCTTCGCAAGCCGACTCTATTATTCTCATCAGTCAACAATCCCTCCTACCTTTCTTTGCTGTGAATGTTTTCCCTCTTTTCCCTGTTTCCTCTCACTTGTTCCTGTCTGCAGACACCAGCATTGGACTCATTTGCTACTTCTATTATCAATTGATTATTTTTCTTCACCTCCATATTACCTTGAATCCTACCTTGTTGTATTGCTTTTGTTGGTTATCCTCTTCTTACTCCTAAAGCCATGTTCGCTTCCTTGTCACCTCCTGCTATATTCTGTGTATTGTCTTATTTTTTCATAGGATAACACTTCGCACTTACTTCTTTCACTTTTTCATCAGTAATGTTTAGGTTTTTCATAGACAGCTCTCGGGCTACCTGTAAACCCATGACACAGTCTACTATAATGTCTCTGTCCTTATGAGGTGTCTTCTTCTTCTTGCCCATATTTCGAACTCGAGAAGCCTAGCAAGGTTTAACCCTACAATTTCCAACCTTTGATGTCAACAAGAATTTCAATCTCAGTTCACTAGATGAAGCTACGAGTTGAGCGTATGGTGCCCGTAAGGTATACGATGCCTCGGAGAAAAATTATCAAAGGTGAGAGAACTCGCATTCGCATACTGATTGCGCTTTCTTTTTTGATGAAAGGTAAATATTATATTTTACAAAATCATATGTCCATTGATCTTTGGGGCATACCCCGATCAGAAGAGTAATCCAAAACCTACATCCAGTATAACCAAATGCCCATTACATCCGAAAAGAGGTTAAAAGCATAAAAATACATCAAAAGCCCTATTACATCCGAAGCATCAAAATGTAATTAAATCTATGGGATAAAGTCTATATAATATTCTATACATAACTATTTTAATTTTGATAACTAAATCTAAGCTCACAACAAAAGCAGACTCTAGCTGTATGATATTCCTTGTCTTCCATACCATATACATGGTGCTCAAGAGTGCAAGTCTAGCAGCTTTGCTTCTAAGATTTGCTCCAGTGTAGTCTTTTCGGATCCATTTGATGGCAATAGATAGTGAGTATATAGTACGGGTCATTCCTATCCATGCCCAGATGGCATTCCAAACTTTACCTGTAAAATCACATTGGAAGAATAAATGGTCAATAGTTTCAAGTTTAATATTACACAAACCACATGTTCTTTCTATCTCCAAGAATTATAAGTTATCCTTTGTGGGTAGTATACTCTGAAGACTAAGCCATGCAATGAAGGAGAACTTTGGGGGTATATTTTGCTTCCATACAAAAGCCATCCATAGTTTCCATGAATGCTTGATTCTCATTAGTTCATAAACTTTTTGTGATGAAGGATTTCCATTTACACACAACTTTTGTATACTGTGGACTACTTCTCTTGGGCCTCCCAAATTTTCCACCAGTTTATCCTAAATCTATGCCAGTTTTTTCAACAAATGTGAGTCATGGTTGTGGGGTATCCAATCCCAAATTGATTTTCCCCTGAAATATTCTTCATGTATCCACCTTACCCATAATGAGTCTTCTTTGGTATGAATATTCCATAGTACTTTGGATAATAGTGCATTGTTCCATTTCTTGCAAATTTTCAATCCCAGAACTCCTTCAGCTTTTGGAGTACACATATTTTCCCATGCTACTCTAAAGTGCTTGCCACCCCGTAAGAATAGTCTACAAATGGAGTTTAGCCTATCTAGGATTATAGTAGGGATAGGAAATGCTTAGAGCCAAAAGGAAAGCACCATTTGAATGACATAGTTTTTGATTTTAGTTCTGCTCACAAATGAGAGGGATTGCCCCTTCCGAGAATTAAAATGGGCCTCAAAAGATTCGATAATCACTGAAAAATGGACCATCGAAACCTTCAACGGTGGCAGTGGGACCCCTAAATATTGGACAGGGAAATCCCCTACAAAAACTTGGTCACTTCTAGAAAAGAGCATAAGATCATCCACAAAAGCAACGTGGATAATACCTAGATGTTTGCATTTCGGATGGAAATGAAATTGGGGAGTTGCTGTTCTTTTCCTTAACAACTTTGACAAATACTCCAGCCCAAGTAGGAATAATGTGGGTAACATTAGGTCACCTTGTCTTAGTCCCCTTCGGCCTTTAAACATTCCATGCAATGAGCCATTTATTGAGATTGAGTATGAAGTGATTTGCACACAATCCATGACCCAAGATGTGAATTTTACAGAGAACCCTAAACTTATCATGATATTCTTAAGAAACTCCCACACAACCATATCATAGGCTTTGGTGATATCTACTTTTATCATGCATCTTGGTGAAATCCACTTCCTTGTGTAACCCCTTATAAGTTCTTGGGCAACACATTATCCAACATATTCCTCCCTGGTACGAAAGCAGTGTTGGCCCCCAAATTCTTTTCTTATTAAATAAGTATGATTTCTTTTATTTTGAGGCTTTGTTTGATAAATTGTTTTTGGTTAGAGTTTAATTACCATGTAAA
>JANSVA010000002.1:22133620-22149305 GCA_025504915.1 Erythroxylum reticulatum | reverse complement strand
CTTCCCATTTTGTCCCTTCTTTCATTTACCTCCTAACTCCTTTAATCTTCTTAAACACCATATTAATTCTAACTTAATTCAAATCTTTCCATCTAATTTCAAATCTCTATTTATGCCCATCAAATTGATGGCTCGATTCTAAAAATAATGAAATGAATAAATAAATAATAATTGAAAAAAATTTTGGGGTCCAACATTACTAGTTGAAATTATGACATACTAAGATTTAAGTTTAAATACATAAAAGTTCAATTCTTCTAATCATTTCTAGCAATTAGGGGTTCTAATTTGTTGCATCAGAAATTATTTCTCTTAAGAAAAGCATTCAACTAGATTAAATGTAAGTCTGGATATTATGTTGTCTTGCTTTGATAGTCTTTCTTTTCGTAAAACCATTGTTTAATCAAATTTTAAATCACACATAAGGTTGTTAAGAAATATAAGTTAATTGAATTAAGTGTTTTCAATTAACTAATCCTAAGAAAAGATGGATATTTAGTATCATATTGAATATATAATGATGAAATAATTATTTTGTACCAATGACCAATCGTAGTTTCAAAAGGTGGAAGCAACCGCAAACTAAAGTTTGTTCTATTGAAAATTCTTATTTTATTACTTCCTTTATTTTCTTCATTACGAAACTCATCGACCCCTTCTTTTATTAATTATTTTTTGTAACAATTCGAGAGATGGAATTCCTCGTGCGGTCGACTCCTATATTCCTATATTACATTTATTTAATTGCAGGAATTTAGGAATTAACTTGGAGTGTCTACGACAGTTTTACCAAGCCTATGGAAGTTTCAGGTATAGGGGAAGGGCAATTTCTTACATGAAGAGTTAGTGAAAGCACCAAAGATATGTTTCACCCATATATAAGAGTCATCCACCCCAGATTTAGGTGTATACAAGAATCTAAAACTTCCTAGTTGCTCCTAGACTTGATTATATCAGTCCAAATTGTTTAGGAATATAACCATCTTGTAGCTTTTGGGATTATATGCTACATTGATACCATAAGGGGTGAATTGATTAGGGAACCAACTGAACACCAATTGCCAAACCAAAAGGAAGTGTATTCTCCATTCTTTTGGTTTACATAATATGTTGGGCTAAAGGTGGTTCCTTAATTGAAGAAGTTGTTTCATGAACCATGAGGAATATATATTAACATTTAGTTTCCATAAGCTCTTGCCTTTTAAAAAGTAAGAGTGGATCAACTTAACTTTTAGTGCCTCTTTATTGGTGACGATTCTCTAAAGTCTTGTGCATAATAGGACTTGGTTTGTGATTTTTAGTGGCTGAACTCTTAGTCCTCCACCTTCTTTACACTTACAAATTGTGTTCCAACTTACTTTGTAGTGAGCCTTAGCTTCCTCAGCTCAATTACATAGAAACCTCTTAAATAAACTTTGATTGTCTTTACTGACTCCTTTAGCTAAAAATATATAGGCAGTTCAATACATGTGAAAAGATTGCAAAATAAATTGAATCATAGTTAGTCTTCATGTAAAAGACAGAGCTCTTATACTCCAATTGAACATTCTTTGTTGGATCTACTTAAGTAAAGAAATGTAGACCCTGTCAAGATTTTTTTGGAGGATATTGGGAGGACTTGGTATGTAAATGGAGGCTTTTTGTGTTTGATGCTTTGATATAGATTCCAATGATTATACCCTGTCAAGACTAAACTATTGATTAAAATTAGTGAATGAAATATTGTCTTAATAGAGAATAAAAGTTAGTGAAAAATTAGTTAATGAAAGATTAAAATTATTGACAAAATCATAATGAAGAATTAGTGAATACAAGATTAAAATTATTATACACAAATTGGGTTATTTATTGTCATAAAATGAGTTATAAATTGAATTATGTGACTATACAAAAAAGATTAATTTATGGTTAAATTATATGATTAAATAAATAAATTATGTAATCATACAAAATGAACTATGGTTAGGACTTTGTGGTTGAATTATGTAATTATACAAAATGAGTTTATGATTGAATTATGTTATCATACAAAAGAAGTTATAGTTGAGAGTTTATATTTGAATTATGTAATTATAGAAAATGAGTTATAGTTGTGAATTTATAGTTGAATTATGTAATCATACACAATGAGCTATATTTATGACATTATAGTTGAATTTATATAATCTTATAAAATAATTTATAGTTACGACTTTATAGTTGAATTGGACTCACACAAAACATGTTATATTTGTAACTTTGTGGTTGAATTATGTAATAATAAGTTATAGTTTTAAGTTTATGTAATAGCACATTATGGAAATTTCTTTGATAGAATGTGCTTAAGTATTAATTTTTCTTAAGAAATCATTTACATAAGTTCATCAAGTTCATCTGAATGTCTATATCATATGATTGTCGAGAAACTGTTATTGCTCTATTTCTTTATGTTATTTTACCAAACTTTATTTTGATATGGAGTTATTAAGTTATTTTGATATATTTCATTTATTTTTATAAATAAATGAAGGGAACCTTACGTATTCTTGGTAATTTAGCCACTTCAGAAAGATTTGATGATCCAACTTTGGATCATGCTAGATTGATTCTTGAAATGAAGAACTATACCATTTGTTTGTATTATAATAAACATTTGAAAGGTAGATGAATCACAAAATTAAAGAAACATTTAGCTTAGATAAGAGGAGATGTTAATCTTTGTGAAAGTGAGCCATAATGTGAAGTAGCAAATGACAACTTTGCTTGAAGAGTATCAACATGAGAAAGATAGAAAGAAAAGACTGAATTTGAAATTAGTAGTGAAAGTTCTTTTCTCAATAGTTAAGATGATACTTATGATGTTGAAGGTAGTTTTCTTACCTATCAAGAAGGAAATATTTCATACGATGTGAGAAAAAGAAGACAAGTGTCTAACTTTTTTGTGCCATGAACAACTCATAGAGCTTAATGTTCAATCCGGAATTCTTTGCAATATAAACAAGTGACTCATAATGTGAACATTACAATGGTTATTCAATTATATCATTCAATGCTAGCTAGTCTTATTATTACTAGCCTATGGTGGGTACTATTAAATTTTTGACTAGCTTAATTTATGAAATAAATAGTTGTTTAGATAAAAGAAAAATAATTTGGGTAACTTATAGTTGTTTAATTATGTGTGATGGTTAAATAAATAGAAGGTAAAAGTCTATTATCAAATTTTTTGCTTTATTCTATTAAGGGGACAATATTTTTGAAGTCTGTTAATGCATCTAATCTTGCTAGAAATTATGATACTCTATTCTAGATATTTAATGAAGTTGGAAATAAAGTTAAACTAGAAAATATTATTTAATTCATTACTAACAATGATTCTACTTACAAAACAGTTAGAAAAGATTGAAAAATAGTTATAATTCTTTTTATTGGGCTCTTTGTGTCACATATTGCATTAATCTGATGTTGAAAAATAGAGGAGATGATAGATACTTTCCTATCATTGATGAAAATGTGTACAAAGAAAAAAAAGTGACCAAGTTCATTTATTATCTTGCATGGGTCCTAAACTTGATAAGAAAGGATCTATCTTTGGCAAAAATTTATGTTATCTTACTATTACAAGATTTGACACTAATTCTTATCATTTCAATGTTTTGTTATGATGAAGAAGGAGTTAACATAAATGTTTATAATTAATAAGTGAGTTACATCTCAACATGTTAAGTCTAATATTAGCTTAGAGGTTTTTAGAATTATACTTGAAGATCATAAATTTTGGTCTCAATTTCAGTTTTTCATATGAGTTTATGAACATTTGGTAAGAGTACTTCTCCTGAATTATAGTGACGTGAAGATAACAATGAGTTATTTTTTATAATGCTATAGAGAGACTGAAGGAAGCAATCAAAGTCAATCTGAAAATAAGTTTTGTTTATATACACCTTATCTTGTAGTCATCAATGAGAGATGAGAAAGATAACTTTTCTCTCTATTATTTTGTAGCTAGGGAATTTTTGAATCCTAGTGTTTATTTTATACTAAGTTTTACAAAAAAAATCTGAAGTTAATAGGAGAATGTTAATAATTAAAACAATTATTGTCTATAAGATGATGCAAGATTTCCCAATCTCAGAAATGGAAGTTTATAAGGATATTTATGATGTTTTTAGGATGCATATTACTATTTGTGAATGAAAAAACTTAATTTAGGTATATATTTGTTCACTTTTGTTACTTATTGGAAATTAATCATCACTTTATTTTGTTTATAAGGTTAATTTTGTTGTCTTATAGTTATTTGATAGGACCAATTCAGAAGTGGTATTTTAGAGTTCCAAAGGTTTGCAAGTATAATTTTGAGTCATTGTGTGAGTACAATAAGATATGAAAAAATTGGATCATATTCAAAATTCATTTATTCCAAGAAATGGAATAAATTGGAACACAACAAATTGAACGCTTAGTCTATATTAGATACAATCTATAACTTTGAACAAGGTATATTATTATCATTTAAGTTGAATATAATCTCTTAATAATTTAATTTTATTTGTTTACTAGGACTCTTACTAGAACAAATTAGTTTTGTAGATCCAATTTTTCTAGATCATATCGATTTTTTAATGGATTGGGTTTTTGAGAAAGTAGTTTGATAGATAAGAGTGACTTGGAAGATAATCTTGGATAAGAAGGTATTAATATTTCATTTGGTGCAATGAATTTGAGTGATTGTGCTAATGAGGATCCTCTCAATAATGAAATTTTATACCAAATGGGAATTGAAGTCGATGCAATTTGAACGGATATTTTATTGGATGAAGTTATAGATTTTCATTTCTTCTCTTGTTTTAATTTCATTTATATTTGAAGCATATGTTAAATTCTATATATGTATATAATATAAATATAAACTTTTAATTGTAAATATTTTTGTTTTAGATTTTATTTCTAGTTGGTTATGTTCTTCAGCACGAATTCTTATTATAATACTTATGGATTAATGAAGCTTTATTCTTTTATTTGATGTTTTGATATAATTATTCTTTATTATATGATGAAATTATAACATTTTAAGTAATTTTTATTATCTTTAGTTTTATATTTGTAAAATGATCAAATTACTTTTTTTCATATTAATTTTGATTATTTTTATATGTGAAAAGTAATACTACTAGAAATAAATAGATTGTTGTTATTTTAAATTTTTATTAATATGACTTTTGCAAATATGGTTGATGAAAATTATGAATTATATAACACAATATATTGAGGAACTATTTTGTAATTTTTAAAAAATTAGGTTCAATTTTATAATTTTTAAAAATTACTTGAAATGATACTCGATATTGACTAGTATAAGTACAATACCATACCAAAACTAAATCTGATATTAGTATTAATATGGTACTTATAACATTGGAAGTGACACATTGTTTGATCCAATTGATAAAAGAATAGGAGAATTTAAAAACCTTAAGTATATGGGTGGTGAAGTACAAGTTATTAGAATCAAAGCTTGTGAAAATTAACATTAATTTTATGAATTTGTAGCCCATTCTTCCTATCATTAGATTTGAATAGCTCTTGAGCCAATAGAATGTTACCCTCAATCAATTTGTTATGAATAAATGCTCCTATAGGATTTCGTATTACCTAGCCCACTACTGCGATGAGTCTAATGGCTAAGATTTAGAGATGATTTTGTAAATAATGTTTTGATATGAAATAGGTCTATAATATAATAAAAAACTAAGAATTGATACGTTAGGGACTAAAGTAATGAATGTCCTATTAATTTCCTGTAATATAGTGCCCTTGTTAAAGAATTCTAGGACTAAATCCTCTACTATTGTACTAACCCATGGACAAATCTTTTGAAAGAACAAGGCATTTAGACTATTAGGACTTAGAGATTTGTTGGGGTTTAGGTGAAATACAGTGGATACAATCCCTTCTTTAGTGACATGCTTAGTTAAAAAATTGATGTCCTCTTTTGAAAATTCATTGAAGATGAATTCTCTTAGTTATTTTATTGAGTAGTAGTTTACAACTTGCTCTCTTATTGATATTTTGAAATAATTATAAACTTCCTCCCTAATTCTTCTTGCTCCTTAATAATTCCACCATTTGGTCTTTGTAGTGAGGCAATTTTGTTAATATTTCCCCTTATTTTGACAAATTTATGAAAGAACTTGGTATTTTCTATCTCCCTTTTGAAACCATAATATCTGACGTAGCATGTCGTAACACTACTCAAAATAACTAGACCTACAACTATAGCAGTGATGAGTCTAGTTCGATCCTACAGAGAGTGTTCAATTAGCTTTTGTTATGAAAAGAATTTGTGTTTAGGTCATAGGGGATTTTATTTTGGTTTAAAATAAGAAAATAATAAAAAATAACACAAATAAATTGAAGAAAACATTCAAAAAATGATGAAAGTGATGAATTCTTTAAGGACTCAATCATCGGTTCAATCTCAGCCTACACACAATTAAACATACTGCACTGAATTGTTGTTCTCATACCTCTCCTAGCAAATATTAATCATAGGTTAACAATAAGCTTCGTTAACTTTGGTTTTCTCATAAGTCATGTTTAATTAAGAAGAGCTCGTTAATTAAACCTAGTTATCAAACAAACTAGACCAAGCCCTCTAGATTGAATTGGAAAGTCGCATTAGGAGTTAGCAAAATAGATTAATCAATGCAATAACCACACAAACTCTGGTTATTTAACCTAGGATATGTTATCCCTAATGGTTAAAAACCCTTAGTTGTCACAAATGAATCTTAACATATCAATTACGAAATATATTAAAATTTTAGCAATAAGTTTATACATAAAAACAATCAAATAGAGCATTTAATCACTCTTATATAACACCCAGATAATATACATAGGATAACATAATCAATCCCTAAGAGAGAAAGAATAACAAACACAACGAGAGAAATGCTTAACTAGGTTCTTTGGCATCGATATCACCTCCAAACTAGTGTCAAAAAGCTCAACCCTTCATAAGTCTTTAAAGGAATGGAGATTTGCTCTTTTACTTCTTAAAAACTTGAGACTCCATTCTCCAGAGATGATTCTCTAAATGAAACACGCCTTCTGCCGCCACAACTTGTCCATTTATATTAAAAACTATTAGGGGGAGCTGGCAAAAACTGACAGGCATGAGTTGGTGTGTTATAGGCATGATAAACACTCTCACGGCTATGAAAATTTTGTTATAGGCTGACAACACTCTCACTGCCATGGCTAAATTGCCGTGGCTGTAAGACTTGTCTCAGACATGACAATGTGTCCTTCATTCCTTTTCGCATTCTTATCTCCTCTTGCAGTAATCTTTCTTCTTCTCATTCTATGAAGACAAGTGAGTTTTAATCTCAAGAAGATGGATCAAAGATTGTGCTTTCGACTCACTATAGCTCTTTCACTTTCGAATTGTCCCTAAAACCAAATATGAACTAAAGTGAATGTCTTAAGTATTTCATATTATTAATTACTAAATGTTATGGAATAAATTTATAATCAATTCAACACATATCAATTTCTCTCAAGCTTAACTTTTGACCGTTCTTGGGCAAAACATAAAAATCAAAGGTACAAACCCAAAACACTCACTCATTTTCCATATTTTTCAAGAATAGATAGCCATAAGTAAAGAGAAACAACTTTCAAAAATCATAGCAAGAACTCCACATTCAATGCTTGTACTTATGATCAATCAATATTCATTACCTTTAGAAACTGAGCAATCTAGAGGTAGACTTGAAAAAAATATGTTTAAATAAGATATATCCATATGTAAACTCAAAAACTATTAATGATCATGACCTTTCACAACTTTGCAAATCATTTCATTTCTCCACCACTAGGATTCACATGCATAATTATCAATTAAAGGACTTTTTAAGGTTGTAATGTGGGCAAGGTTAAGGTGAGATATATTTAGATTGTGTAGTGTAAAAATTTTCAAAGCTAGTGAAACAAGAAAAATACTCAATATACCATCAAGAACAAAAATCAACATTTACTCATAATTGTTATATCAACTATGATGACTACCGAAACTATGTTTTATAGCTTAAATTCAAGATCTCACACCACAAACTACATGAAGCATAGTCAACTAAAAGGAATCACTCATATAATTGATAACAATATATTGAAACTACAAGTAGTGATCCTTTAAAGCCACATCTACTTTATATACATCATAATCAAATTACTTATTCAATACAACTTTAGGAGGAATGACTAATTATAAATAAGTTTGTAAAACATATGCATTTCCTCTTTGATAATTTTATTTAAACATTTTTTTTGTTTTCTTTCTCTTTCCATTTTTTATAAAAATTGAAAGAAGCTATACCAATAATGGAATTCATAACATGACATTTTGACTAATATAACCAACCCACAAATATACACACCCCTACACTTAGACTTTTTTACATCCACAATCTTCATCAATCAACAAATGCTCCACTAGCTTGTAGGGTTGGGTAAGACATTTGGTTAGGTTTAAAGCATGTAATGTGGTTGACACAAAAAGAGAAAGCAAATAAAGCTTAAGGAGGCTTGTCAAAAGAAAATTCATATAAATAGGTAGGCTATTCGGTTGATGTAGCTTATAAATCCAAAAATGCCCATATCATTTCCATATTAATGCATATGATAAAAATGTGGTCTTCAATAGAAAGTCAAAGCAAAGCCAAGATGATATTTCATAAAGGTCATATATAAACAAAAGACAATGAGACTGATGTGAATGTGTCAATTTAATAAGGCTCAAAATCTCACTGACTACCATTAGTCAATAATCTTATAAAGATAATGCATATTGACCAATCATAAGAGAAAAAGTATATGCTAAAGTTTCCTTAGATTCTTCTAGTCAATTCAGTCTCTAATCATAACTATATAGTCCTAGAAGTAATAGAAAAAGAGAAAATGTTTGTTTGTTTGATTATCTCTCTATTTAGTTGAAAACTTGAAAACATGTAAGAAAATAACAAACTTAAAAATACATATGCATATAAGAAGAAATGTGAAAATGAAAAGGAAAGGAAATTAACTTCCTATGGGTTGCCTCCTATTGAGCGAGTTTTAATTCTATAAAATCCTCAATGTTTTGCAAGTGCATAGGTCCTAAGTGCAGTAGTTGAGGTGTCAATCCCATGAAGAATTAATGAACTAATTAAATCCCAACTTTGTCTAAGGTATAAAAATTATAATTAAAATGAAAATAAAAGTGAGAAGAAAACTAAGTAATTGAATATAAATTAATTGAAAATGAAATTATAAAATTAACACAAAGAAATTGAAATTAAGCATACCCGCTTAACAATCAAGAAATCGTACAAGACAACATTAATCGATTATAAGAAGATGGGATTTATCTTATCGTCAATTGCTACTTTAATTACTTTTGAGTTAATAGATATCAATCCTAGAATTTCAAAGGTTTGATTATCCTCTCTCAAGACTTAATTATTAAACCCTAAATCATTATCCCTAATTGAATCTAATGTTCTGAAATTGCAATTTCTCAATTAATAAATATCTTACATTCCAATTTGTTTTAAGCACTTTAATAAATAATCGAGTCCTCACACACGATCTTTTATTGTATAATTACTGATTTGATTGTTTATGAGATTTATTAGGTTGCTAACTCTTATTACTCAACCTAATCAAGTATCGGTTCACCCTCTCGATTTGTTACTGAAGTATTCAAAAATGATAAACAATCTACCCAACTCATTAACATCAAAAGAAATCAAATCATAATTGATTCAAGAACAAATCCCAAATGAATTTTGGGGCATCCTTAAACAAATATTCATCATCCTCATATCCATCTCATATATTAAATGAAATAAACACAAAGATGAAATGAGAAATTAACTTGGAAATAATGGCTTAAGGTGGTTGCAACAACTCCTCCTCTTTCTTATTCTCTTATATTTTCTCTTCCTTAGTTCTTTCTTGAAATGGTAAGATGTAGGCTCTCTTAATTAGGTCATTTCCTTTTCCTTTTATGATGTTTTTGTCTTTTAGGGTAAAAATTAGGTTTTGCCTAGGCTCAAAAGTCCAAAATGACCCCCCCAAAAAAAAAATAAAAATAAATAAGGAAGTAGATCCTCGAGTTTGTATTGTGTCTGTTACATTCTTGACAGGTATGTCATGATCGTGGCCCTTGAAAATTAGATAGGCCATAATCGTGACCCATGAAATTAGTTTTTATTATGATCGTGGTCTATTCAGTCACGATTGTGGCCATGTTTGGGTTGCTTCTGGCACGATTGTGACAACTTCTCTGATCTTCTTTACCTAATCTCAAACACTAACAAACACATTAAAACACTTCAAACGCACAAAATTAAAGCTTGATAATATGCTCTAAACCACATAACATTCAAACTTCAAACGCAAAAAATTAAAGCTTGAAAATATGCTCTAAACCACATAACATTCAAAAACACAAATTTGTATGATTTATTTATTAAAACACCATTTTGTTAATTTTCTTTAACATTGACCTAGTCTTTTGATGTGACAGCAAATTTTTGTGATGAACATCCCCCGATTACTCAACTAGGTCATGTTTTTATTAATAGGTTTGGTTGGAATGTCATTACAGTCTTTTGACAAGAAAGTAAACATTTGTGACGAATGTCCCCCGATTACTCAGCTTCATCACATTCTCAACTGTCTACTAGCTTTATTCATAATTTAAAGGCCAGCAAAATATTTATTTACTTAAGATATACATTTTTCATATTTTAATGCCTACCTCATTTCTTTAGATAATCATTTCCATGAAAATATACTAATAACATTACTTATTTAATTGACTTATGATTATAAATGTATGTAAGAAAATTCCCTAAGTGAGAAATTAACATAAGATTCTAATAAAATTTCATATTTAGCTAAAGATACCTAAAACATGAATTGCATAAGCTAACAAATCTTTATAACTTAGAAGACTATGTTCAAAGCTAAAATACTTCTGTTAAGTCCTAGCTATTAACACATCCACATGATTACGCAAAAACTAGCATACAATATGTAAAATTCACATTGAAAATAAAAGTACAGTGTAAACCTCCCCAGTTTTGGACATCACATTGTCCTCAACGTTAGAAGAACCAACAACATGTAAGTTGGGAATAAAACAAATTTAAAAAACTAAAATCAAAAATAAAAAGACAAGGGTTAGAGTATAAAACTGTCACGACAATTGAGATGGTGATGGCAATGATGTCAAAGGTTGGATTTATAAATCCTTCCATTTAGTTTCTTCCTCTTCTCTGTATTCTTCACTGGTTGACTCCTCCTCATGTTGTTACGGTAATGTTGAGCTGGAACTGGGCTGCCCTGCCCTATTGTTGACAAGTGATTTTGCACTGACATCTTGAAGTTCCATATTGTAGGACTTCAAGATCTCAACTCATTAAATGATGAGTGTTAAGAAATTGTGGGTGGATGTATAAAGTTCGATGCTGTTATTTATGCACCATAAAATAAATAGCTCCTTCATTGAGCACTTGTTGCTTTCAGTTTTGTCAAACATGGGTTAACACATGAATTTATGTAGCAGCAAATGTTCAGGGCTATGAATTATGTTATTATGTACATATTTAGCATCAAAGTTGTCCAACCTTGTTAGTTGGGCCAATAATGTGTGACACGAAAGCCATTGTGTTATTCCACTATAGTTGATTTTAGTAATCCACCAATTTTATATAAAGTTTCAATATTTAACTCATACGGTCCACTCCACAAACAAAACCATGATTCTCTTGAGTTACCTTGCTCAAATTGGAGGGATGTGAAAAATTCCAAGGTGAGTTCTTGATAAATGACAAAGTTAAAATGCATAAACTTTTCCTATTGAATTCTCCTTCCTAAGTTTTCAACCTTTTCTCTCAATCAAACTCTTTCTAATATTTCAAAATCTAAATATCAAGGTACAACAATTTTTTTAAGGTTAAGGGCTTGAAAATGGTTACCTTCCTCTTTAGAGTAAATCAAAAAGGGTACTTCCTAATCTCTCACTCAGTTTTGCTATCTGTGCCCTGCAATTTATGCTTTGCCCTTTCCTTAAACGCACTTAGTCATCTGCTTAATTCACAGACCTATTTGGAATGAGATATGCTTGAAAGGTTTATAGGATGAAGAATGTTCAAGTGGATTGTAGAGAGAAGTGAGAGGATTTGAGCTTTTTCGTTCTAGAGAGAGAGTATTGTGGGTAAGAAAACTAGGTTACAAGAAGAAAAGAGGGGCAAAATTAAGAAAAACACTTAAAACTTTTGCATTCCCACTTTTACCCTTCTCAGGTCACGATCGTGACCTTATGGGTCACAATTAAGAAAGAAGGGATTTTTAAGATAATCATGACCAACTGGGAATTTTTATACTCCTTTTTAATTTTTGGTTCTTTTTTTTTTAAGTCACTCATGAATTCCTTCCCTACCTTATATTTTCATCATCACCTTATTTTCTTTTTTTTCATAACCTTCCAATCCATTATTGAAAAGAGATAACAAATTCTAAAATTCTAAAGAGAAATCAATCTACCAAATGTGTTAATTTATAGTCATTAGCTTGAACTTGTTGTTGGATTAGAAAACAATATCATACTAGATTTGGTAAACGGTAGATTTCCAAAACTTTTTCCGAAATCAAAATGTAGTGGAAGCAATGATAACCAAATCAACATGTTTTAATCCATACATGATACGGTATTAGAAAAATAAATAACATAAGAACATGGTCAAAATTTTATCGACTCCTTTGTAATAACTTTAACTCCTCATTATTGTATCCTTATCTAATCTGATCTACCACTTATTCTCCTTAGACAACTTGGTTAACAAGATCTTTTAGTGGGAAAGGAGAAGAAATATTATAGGCGTTTTCCTTTTATGATCAACTAGTTGAAAGAACCAAAATGAGGCCCTCTTATTCCTAATTTTGACTAGATTATGAAAGAAAGGAGGGGAGAAGGGAAGAGCAACCAATGCACCACTTCATTCTCTTAATCAAAATGAAAGATAGGCCAATAAATGAGACATTCTCATTTATTTAATATGGCTAGACGAAAAAACAATAAACAAAAATAAGACATTCTCATTTTTGGTTAAATGATGAAAAAAGGGAGAGAGAGCAACAAATGCACTACTTCCTTTTTAACCAAATGAATGCTAAAAGGTTTATATGTTTTTCTACATGCCAACATTACATGAAAACCTTAAACCATTTAATGATGATGAAGCATGATAAAAACCCACCTTATATTTAGCAATTCAATGTTAAATGTGAAGCTATCCATTTAGCTATATAAAACCCAAATCTACATCATTGTAGATTTCAGTTTTGCCCTCCTTTTGTCTTTACAAAAATTGTTTCAATTTAATTAATCAAATCAAACTAAAATATATCCCAATATTAAATGTTCATTTTGGGCTTCTAATTAAAAAATAATTATTCTAAGTCCAATATTTAATTATCGGCTTAAAACCCAATTTAAGTAACTCTTAATTAAATTGTTCCTTTATTCTTATTCTGAATCTAATTCAGCCCTTTCTTTTTTTATTTTCTTTATGGTAATCTCTATTTGTTTTTCTTACTTTGCTTGATAATCTTTCTTAGGAGCCAAATGGGGAATCTAATTGGACTTATATAATTCAGGCGTCAATAAGCCCAGAATTAACTTAATCTCATTAGAATTAATTCCAACTTATTAACCAAATGTTATTCTACTAAAGATAATTAGTTGAACTCTTGAGATACTAAATATTATGAGAACACATGTTCCAAATTAGATGTCCACTTGCAAAATCTATTTTGAACCATATTATAGCCATCCGCACAATAAAGGGTAAAATTATCGTTTTGCTCTTATTTTGGTTTTTCTTTCTATATCTCTTGCTTCACTCCATATGGTGATTAACACACAAGATCTCATCTTATTGTTAAGAATTGATGGGTAGCTAGTCCACCAAACTACTGGCACCAGTTTAATCACTAATCTCTGTAAAATATCTAACAGTGATGATATTACTATAAACTCTTTATTTGAGTGAATGTTCCCTGATGCATGTTTCAATTAATAATTCCGGCATGTAGACACTATATTAATAATTTGTAAAAATACATTCCATCATATCAAGAATTATAATTAAACACATATGAGTTCCCACTCATCAAGATTGTGGTTTGTAATAAAAGAATGCTAAAGTGTATTCTTTAAGATTAAAGAAACAACCTACTTTATTCTTTAAAAACATATATGATTCCAAATTCATTTAATAATGCCATTATCAATAGTCAACTATTATTGTGATATGAAACTCATCCTTCCCTTGAAGTAAACTCCTTTACTTACATGGAGATAAATGGCAACACTACAGTCTAAGCCATAATTAAGTGATGAACTTGATTATTCAATCGTGAATCAACTAATTTAGATTATAATAATATACATGTTTCCCATACATCTCCACGTATATGTATATTAATTACAAAAGAATCTTGGTAACTTATGACAAGTGATATTATGCTTATACAAATAAAACCAAAATATTTGGCTTTATTAATAATAATTATTTTCATTAAAAATAACTGGAAGACGTTAAGTTATATGTAAATACACTTGCTTTTCAAGGCACTATATTTACATAACCCCAAAAATCTTCCAGTTGCCCTAAAGTAAGTTTGACATATCCCTTATTCCCATCCCTTCTAGGTGACCCTCAAAACACTTTTGAGACACCGTCTTCGTAAATGGATTAGCAAGGTTTTGCTCTGTGGGAATCTTTACCATATTCACCTCACCACGTTGCATTATCTCCCTTATGAGATAATACTTTCTCTTAATGTGTTTGGTAGCTTTATGGTCTTGAGGTTCTTTAGAATTAGCCACTGCCTCAAGAACTACCTCTAAATCATTTAGGAATCTATGAAGCCAGACTGCTTCTTTTGTTGTTTCATAAGCAATAACACGCTCATCCTCTATAATCGCATCAATAACACAAGATTGTTTGACATTCTTCCAGAATATGGCTCCACCTCCTCAAATAAATATAGAACCAGAAGTTGATTTCCTTGAATCAACATTTGATTGGAAATCGGAATCTGTATATCCAGTTATAATAAGGTTACTTCAAGAGTAAACAAACATTAATTTCTTCATCTTATGAAGATACTTTAGTATGTACTTAACTGTAGTCCAATGGTCCATTCCTGGATTGGACTAGAATCTACTTACTAGTCCCACTTCGTAACATATATCTAGTCTAATGCAAACCGTAGCATACATTAAACTTCTAATTGCTAAATCATATAGAATGTTGTGCATGCGTTCGACCTTCTCTTGGGTCTTGGGTGCTTGTTCCTTTAAAAGTTTGATTCCATATTTAGTAGGTGTGAAACCCCTCTTGGAATCCTGCATGGAAAAGTTATTGAGCATGTTCTCAATATAGGTTAATTAAGACAAGGCTATCTGTTAGTTTTATGATCCCTTATAAGCTTGATCCCTAGAATATAGTTATCCTCTCTTAAATCCTTCATTGAGAACTGTTCATTCAATCATCCTTTGACCGTAGATAACATTTCTACATCATTCCTAATGAGTAAAATGTCATCGATATACAAAATTAGGAAAATAACTTTGCCTCTTGTA
>JANSVA010000002.1:22096556-22111581 GCA_025504915.1 Erythroxylum reticulatum | reverse complement strand
GTGAAGGAAAATACGTTGGAGAAGTTTACTGAGAATATTTTAGTATGGGAGTTTTAGATAGTGTAGTAGAAAGTTATAGTCTTTATAAGGGGAAGATGTTCAGGAGCACATGTATCGTCTGTAAAGACGTATCTTCTGTGATGACGGTATATCGTCTGTAATGACGTCATTTCATCTGTGAGGATGCATCGTCTGTAAAGATGCATCGTCTGTAAAGATGCATCGTCTGTAAAGATGTATCTTCTTTGATGACATCACATCATCTGTGATGATGTCATTCGTCTTAAAAGTTGTATCGTCTATAAAGACGCCTTGTCTTAAGAGCAAAATCGTCTTAGGTTGACTTTTACTTCGTCTTAAATTGACCATCTGTATCGTCTTAGGTTGGCTTTTGCTTGGTCTTAAGTTGACCATCCGAATCATCTGCTCTTCCCATTCATCTGCTTTGTCATTTGTTTGCTTTTTGCTTCGTCTGCTTTTCCATTCATCTGCTTTGTTTGGTGGGCTTTGCTTTGTTTTGTCTTCCCTTTAAATTCATCTGCTTTTTGATTGGTTTCGTCTAATCCTATCATCTGGTCAATATTTGACCCTTCAGACAATTGAATTTGTCTTCAAGGTCTTCATAAAAGTTGTAGACCTTGAAGCTGAATTTCAGATAATCTAAAGAACACTTTGATTCAATATTTATAGAGAGAGTTATGCCATTTGTCCCAAGATAAGTTCAATATGTTTGAGGATAAAACCTGTGTTTGATTCTTTCGGCCATAGCCTTGTTATCCGACTTCCAAATGAAGTGATTATTGAACAGATAGTTTCTTAACACATTCTGTCTCTCCATAGAAACCATAGCTTTTGGTTTTGACGTGAAAAAGATTGATCTAATAAAATTAAGGGTATCGGTTGGAAGAGCATAAACTAGATATTTTACTGAGCATGTTCCTATATTTTGATGATATCCGAATCTATAGGATTCCAAATGAGATGATTTGATTTAGAGTAAACTAGAGACATAAGACATAAGGGAACATGTTCTAGAAGAATGTGTTGCAAAATGACTTCAGTGTCGGGGTCAAGAAGAACATATATAGTTGACCCGAATGAATGTGTTGTGGAAAAATCTGAAGGTGAGTAAGAGGTTATGACTTGTGATTTACTAAGTCATAAACTTAAGTATAAATTATACTCAAGTGAGTTTTAGTAAAGGGAAGTGGATAAGTAGATAAGAAATGGACAGGTATCCTAGCTAAAGATAAGATTTTTGTTGCCTTAAAAGGCTAGCTGCTCTCCTTATCCTTATCCTTCTTAAAACTTCTTTCGATAGAGTTCCTCCAACCTAGAGGTCTCATCAAATAGTCACTGAAGTTAAACCTTGCTTTTCTCTATTTGTCCCCACTTCCACTTTGATATGTCTTACTTCTATTCCAAGAAACACCGAACCTCCCTGTCAACTTTCCAGAAGGGGTACGTGAGTTGTATGAAAATTAGGGCTTTGTGATGCTTGAAGATTCTAGAGCTTCAAACAAGTCAAGTGTCTGCATTCATGTGTTTTCAAAAATTGAAGCAAATTCTTTATTGGAGCGTACTGTGAGTAACCTAGACGGTCTCACTTAATTACTTGATTGCTTAATTTATGTTTTGAATGATAATTGAATGTGTTTAATTATGGATTCCGAACAGAAGGTTCGATGAATGTGATTGGGGATTGAGATATAGAAGTGCTAATTGAATGTGAATGTGAAGACCAAAGTGCTTTATAATGTGAGTGATTGTGGTACATGCATTCCATACATGAATGCATAATCAGATAATGGTACCAGAGTAGCCACCGAAAGTGAAAAGAGCCTCGAGCTCAAAAAGTGATTTAGAGCCTAAGGCTCACTGTGTATAATGAGCCCTATATTCTCATCAGATAAGGGACAGTTATTAATGAGCCCGATATCTAAAATGGATACGGGACAGTTCAGGCACTCGGTCACAACAATGTAATAATTGGAAAGTATCTCATGAGCACCTCATATGCATATTGTTAAGTATAGTTGTTGAAATGAAATGTTTATGCTTTAGTGAAAATGAGAGATTTATATAAAGTGCAGTATGTGATTTTATATTATGTGAATTGTTATGATACATGAATTGAGTGAACCATCGATGATGGTTACCCCACTGAGTTCGCAAAACTCATCAAAATTGCAACGTGACTTTTCAGGTTTTATGAAGATCTTTGGAAAGGCTTCGAGTAAGAGTTCTAGGTCAAGATCAATATGCAACTGCATATGTATTTCTTTATATTGTATTGAAAGTGTAGTCTTAAGTGTTGTAACGGATGTAAAGACATTATGAATGTTAATAATTTGTTTATTTCTGAAATGGGCCCAAATGGATGTTGAATACTAATAATTGTAATATTTGTATCTGTGAATGGAAAATGTTTTTAAATAAAGTGGGTCAGTTTTGATTAACGATTTTCGCTTGGGAATACATTGTTTTAAGCATATCAAAATTTTGTAAGTTTTTGAATGATTGAGTGTCCTAGTACGCCACCCTCGCGGGTCACGAGGTCAGACATCACCGATCGATGTCAGGTTCGGGTCAAGTGGGGGTGGGGTGTTACATCTAAATAGGCGTAATGCTAAAGGAGATTAACAAGACCTTTATCTGCCCAATCCCTAAACACTCTAATCCTACCTTTTGGACTGATTTCAAACCTATTTCCTGCACAAATTTTCTCTACAAGATTATTACAAAGATTTTGGAAAATAGGTTGAAGGAAGCTATTCAACCCCTCATAAGTGAAAACTAGGGAGCTTTTATGAAGAATAGGGATATTGGGGATAATATCCTTATAGTTCAGGAGTTATTAAAAGGGTTACAACCGCAGGAAAAGTCCTCATAATTGAACAATCAAAGTGGACCTACAGAAGGCTTTTGATAGTGTGAATTGGAGTTTTTTACTACAAACAATGAAGGTTATGGGTATTCCTCAAAGGTTCTTAAAGTGGATTTGTGAATGCATTACAACTACAGCTTTTGGAATTCCAATAAATGGGAGTCCTACGGATATTTTTAAAGGAAAAAAGGACTTAGGCAAGAGGATCCATTGTCACCTTACCTATTACTAATTTGTATGGAGGTGCTAACGGAAGCTTAATTTGACAGAAGACCTAAGCTTCAAATATCACTTAAAATGTAAGAAGATTTCACTAACTAGCTTATGTTTTGCAGATGATCTAATTCTCCTTAGCAAGGCAAATGTTCACTCAATCACACTACTGATGAATACTCTTAAATCTTTCAAGGACAGGTCGGGCCTGAGAATAAATTTTCAAAAGAGCTACTTTATCCTTTCAAAAAGTGCTGGTCATTTAGTAGATGCTTTGAAAATAGTCACTGGAATGGAAATAAAGGAGCCTCCTCTTCTTTAGTTGGGTATATCAATCTCTTCTAGAAGACTAAGATGCTGTGAATGTATCCCTCTAGTTGAAAAAATATAGAAAATATTGGGGTTCATGGACAAATAGAGCTCTTTCCTAAGGAGGGAAACTTCAGCTATTAAAGTTTGTCATCTCATCAATGAACAATTACTGGTGCTCCTATCTCTTTCTTTCCAAAGGGGTTATCAAAACCATTGAAAGAATGATGAAACAATTCCTATGGGGGAATAGGATTGGTGAATAAGGGAAAGCAAAGGTCAAATAGAAGAGTATTTGTCAACCAAAAGAAGAGGGGGGATTGGGGCTGGAGTCAATTGCCAAAAAGAACCACTTACTCATGACTAAAAGGATTTGGAGAATTCTCAGTGACAAGCAGTCTATGTGGATAAAATGGATTCATGTTTACATACTGAAAGAGAAGAGTTTTGGGGCTTTAACCTCCAAAAATAGTTATCCTTGGTTCTTCAATCAAATCTTGAAAAAGAGGGAGGATGTATAAAAACATATTTCTTACCGAGTAGGTGATGGAGAAAGATTATCTCTGTGGCATGATAATTGGACTGGACAAGGAGCATTGATCCAAAATCCGTTGGCAAGAACCTTACTGGAAAGATTTCCAAGGAATACCAAGGTTAAGGAAATCATGGCAGATGGAAGATGGTTATTATCACTGGATGAAATCAGAATATTGTCTATCCAACAGATCCAAAGGCCTGGAGGAAAGGATACTTATTTATGACAGGGGATTCCAGTTTTAGAAATCACATTGCAGGAAGCTAAGAAATTGATTGTGGGGACATTGAATCGAGTAGAATGGTATTTTATGGTTTGGAACAAGTTTCTCAGACCTAAAAATAGTTTCTTGCTTTGGATAATAATGCTGAATAGACTCAGTACGATGGACAGGCTTCAATTCCTGAACCCCTCAAGGATGTGCATTCTTTGTAATCTAAAGGAAGAGACTAGAGACCATATTTTCTTTGAGTGTGATTACTCTAAAGATTAAGTACTGAGAATCAATTGCCGAACGGACTCTATGAGCTACTACTGAAGATGCCCCACCTATCTGTATCTAAATTCAACAGAGCAGTGATCCTAATATCAGCAGCTACTTGCACTCAAGAAATTTGGAAGGAAAGAAACCAAAGAAGGTTTAAGTAAAAGACAAATCCCCTATCTTTTACTATAGAGCTTATCATTATAAGCATAAGAGAGCAACTGATTACAACCCAGTTGAACTCCAGCTGTAGTAGGGGAATAGCTCTCTCATGGAGAGTCTAGTCCCTGATTCTTAGTTTCCAAGTAGTATTCTCAGCTAGATATAGAGTTGTAAGAAGAAGACTAAAGTAGAAGAAATGTGCAAACAGGAAAGTACTTCTTACCTCAGTGAGATATCCTTCAGCACCTCTTGACCATCCGACCATCCATCAGGCATGTCTAAAAAATTAGGGCACAACGTAAGATTTGAGTTGTAAATTCAACATCGAGGAATTACATACAAGAGGACTTATCATAGGTAAAACTCTAAGTGTGCGGAAGAAGAAAGAGATGGCGAGAGAGCCAGTAGCACTGTCCCCTCACCCGTCCCAATTTTGCCTAATCGAGAAGCTTCAGGGAGAGACACGAAAGAAATGTTTCTTTATACCCTAATTGGAATTCATATTCGTTACCTAATACGTAGCCGTTTTGATTGTTATTCTAACTCCTTATGCATTGTCGTTTTGTTTGAGCTTTAAGTGGGATTTGAATTAGACAGTAGGGATTAATTATGAAGGGTTTTGTAACCAAGGGTTTGGTAGACCATGTATTCTTCAATATTCTTTAATACAAATTTAAATTTTCAAAAAAAAGTAAAACGTTAATCTAAATATCCAAACTAGCAGCATACGATTAACAAATAGTTGGCACTCTCTCTTTAAAATGAAGATGATTTGATGTTCAAATTCCTGTTTTAAAATTACTTTTAAATTTTAAAGAATTATATAGAGTATATTAAATAAAATTGATTTAGGAAAATGACTTATTGAGATCAAGTATCTCTCCACATATAACATTAAAATGGAAGGATTCTAATAGTTGGAGGTCAATCTCTAATCAAAATTATCACCCCAATGGAAGGATTCTAGTTATCTATAATAATGACAAGATTGACACAATAGATTACACCACCATTAGTGACTAATTGATTCATTTATAAGTCTTTTCTAATCATCTTTGCAAAGCCTTGGATATTTCTGTCATATATGCTCTCAATCGTAGCTTTCAAAGACTTTGAGCAAGCACTTGGTATCAACTCCCCTTAGCTCTTGGTTAGTGATATCAATTCCACCATTCATCAAGATAAAGTTAAAGGTCATTACTCTATCAAACCTATCTATCATGATCTTAAAAATTGCTTAGCTAAATTACAAGTTTTTGATTTACCTTGGGGTAATTTTTTCAATTGGAGCAAGAAGCATAATAATGAGACTTTATTAAGGAAAAAAAAACTTGATAGAGGCTTATCCAATTTGCTTTAGCTGCAATATTTTCCCAACACTGGGGTCTCTTTTCCTAATATAAGCATTTATCATCACTCACATCACTCACCTATGGTATTTAAGTTTAAATCAGGGTGTGCTCCTTTCAAGTATCCTTTTTGATTTAATAACTTCCTAACTTCCATGTTTCGTTTTCAGGATGCTGTTAGAAGAGATTTTGCTTCTCATTTCCACGGCTTCAACATTATGTGAAAATCAAAACCATTTGAGATGAAGTTAAAGCCTTTTACAAGACAAAGGTGGAAATGTTCATCATTTGTTAAACATTGCCAAATCTGCTCTTAATAAAGCTCAAAATAATATGTACATCAATCCCACTTGTCTAAGGCTCCAAGAGGTAGAAAATATTGCAATGAGCAACCACTCAAAAGCAGTTAAGTTCGACTACTCTATATTGAAACAATATCTAAGATTAAGTAGTTACAAGTTGGAGATAAAAATAAAACTTTCTTTCACAAATTTATCACTATAAGGAAAGCTTAAAAAATAATTCTTACACTTGAAAGCAATTGATCTTTGCTTCAAAAATGAAGTTAATTCATTCACAAAGCTACAACTATTTTCAATCACTTATTAGGCTCTCCTTCTTTTGCCTGCTCCTCTATAGCATTTATTAAGGAAATAGTTCAACAAATATTGTTTGCTCAGGAAGTGGAAACTGTAGCCTCTTCCATTACTAGATTTGAAATTAAAAATGCCTTAAGATCTCTAGCTCCTCAGAAAGCTCTTGGACTAGATGGCCAACATACATTTCTTCATAGAAAGTAGGTCCATTGTAGGCAATATGGTCTCTGAAATAGTCTTAGAATTCTTTGATAGTGGCAAGCTTCTTAAAGTCATAAACAACACATTCATTACCTTTGCTCCTAAAAGGAAAGAGCATAAGTCTTTAAAAGATTATAGACCATCTCTTGCTACAACTCTACTTACAAAATCATCTATAAAGTGATTGCTTTAAGATTACAGCCTATACTTCCTTCACTTATTGATTCATCTCATTTTTCTTACATCTTTAAGAGATAAATTGAAGATAACATTGCATTAACTCAGGAACTATTCAAACACTATAACAAAAAGAATAACAGGAAAAATTGTGCACTCAAAATTGATTATGAAAAAGCTTATGACAAGGTGGATTGGTACTTCACTTCATTCTCAGTGTTCTCAAAGCCTTTGGTTTCCTTGATAGTTTCGGACAATGGATTCGCCAATGCATTTCAATTATTTCATTCCTAATTCTAGTAAATGGTGAGTCAACAAAACATATCAATGCTACTAGAGGTATTAGATAAGGTGACCCCACCTCCCTATACTTATTCTCTTTAGTCTCTAAAGTTTTATATAAAGTATTTAAAAGGAATGCCACCAAAAAAGGAATATTCAAAGTCCATTTTAAATGTAAGAAGCTTGATCTAGTTAGCCTGAGTTTTGATGATGATATATTTGCCTTCTCAAAAGCTGACATCCCCTCTGTGACATCCATTTACAAATATTTCAAAATTTTCAATAGCATGTCAGGCCTTATTATCAATAAGGACAAATCCAATTAATTTACTTTAGAAAATGCAACTCGATATGTAGCTAAATTGTCACTAATTTTTGGCTTCAAGCTAAATCACTTACCTATTAAGAATCTAGGTATTCCTATCTCCTCAACTAAGCCTGTATTATCATAATTTAAGCCTCTTATTAAAAAATCAGAAGTAGGATTGAAAGTTGATCCTTTAGATCATTTTCTTTAGCTAGCACTTATCAAGTATGTACTTTCTTCTTTAAGTATATATTGGGCCTCTCATATTATCTTCTTTCAGTTGTTATCAAGACTAAAGAAAAATGTTTCAAAACTTTTTATGGTCAGCTAGTAGCAGTAAAACCAAAAGTAGTAGATAAGCTAGTCTGGTTTGCTTGCCTAGAAAGCATGAAGGTTTTAGTATTTTGCCTATCAAAAACTTCAATTATGTTCTCTTAGGTAAAAGGCTATGAAGACTCATCCAAGATCAACAAATATTGTGGGCTAAATGAGTGCATACATACTACATTAAGGATTAAAACATTTCGGCTATTAAGGGTCCAACAACTAGCTCTTCCCTTATAAATCACCTATTTAAGCTAAGATGGAGCATTAAAGACTCATCCAGTTCCATTATCAAGAATGGTAAGAGCACCTTGTTTTAGTATGACAATTAAACCCTTTTGGACCTCTATATTGTATGATTAAATCCACTCCCCTAAAAGCTTTTATCTCTAACAATGCTTTAGTTGTTGATGGACTATCATCTAATAACCTTGATTCTCAATCCTTTTATAAGAATTTCTCAATTCCTCCTTAGCTACACTTTAGATAAGTCAGCTAAAGACTATTTATTGGAAACTCACTCCCTCTGGTATCTACATGAATAGATCCTATTGGTCTCTCTTTAACAATCATTATTGTGTTACACCTTGGCACAAAATAATGTGTATCAAGCATCACTCACCTAGATCGTTAGTCATACTATGGCAAGCTATCAAACATAAGCTTCCAACTTCTAAAAAAGTATCCAAATTTTCTCGTTTTCCAAAATAATATATACTTTATAAATCTTCACTTGAAAATTTAAAACATATATTCTTTTAATGTCATCATAACAGGTGCCTATAGTGAGTAATTCTTCAACTCTGGAATGTCAACATTCCCTTTTCTCTTTGAACAATTATTATTGAATGGAATTTGAACACCAAAATGAAGTTTGAAGGGGATTTTTGGATCTTCAAATTAGCTTTTAGCTACTTAGTTTCCAATTTATGGGATGAAAGAAAACAAATGATTTTTGTTGATAACGTCATTACCAAAGAAAGCCTTTCACTAGCTATATATGGAAAAATTAGAGTACACATCTTTGACTCTAAGAAGAAGCACTCATTTAGCCAACAACAACTTACTGAGCGGAGAATCAGTTTATGCTTTCTTTTCTTACACAAGACTATTAGAATCCTTTTTCACATACCAGATTTTTTATTTCTTGTGACACTTGATATTCATCCTTTTTTTATGCTCTTGTATTTATTGAGAACACTATTGTTTAGCCTTTTATGGCACTAACATATTCATTATTAAAAAATAAATTATTTTTAAATTGAATTAATTAATGAATTCAAGGTTCCCTTTAGTCTTATATCTAACATCTTGGAGATTATTATATAATTTTTTACAATAGGAAATGGGTCAATCGTTTTGTAATAAGTTAGGATTATGCATCTTCGGAATGAGAAATACAAATTTCTTATTAATTTCCTTTATCATTTTAACCTTAGAGAGGAATTCAAAGACTACATTTAAGACTAGATTGTCAAAAAAGTGTGATGATTTATAAAAAAAATATATGTATTGAATGTATATGGTCTTGTTGTCATATTTGGTTTTAAGTTAAAAAGTGTAATGGTAATATCAGTTATAGTGAAAGGTTTAATGAGTCACTTAGCTTATTCTATAAAGAATGAGTTACATATGAAGTCTCTCAATTTTTGTATAAAAGAAACATTGTTATTTGATTTACTAAAGTACTTTTAAAATGTTATAGGTAATCGTTTTAAATTAAATTTGTTCTAATGAGTCATTCCATCTGAATCTAGTAGTGAGCATATATTGTTTAAGTTTCTTCTTTGGTGTTTCTATCTCCATCTTATAACCATCGAATCCTTGAATTTTTTTAGAAGAGAGTGGTGATCTTCTAATGCCTAATTATGGTGAGTTAAAGCCATTCTTTCCTTTACATTTGAGTTATCATTTCCTATATTCAGTTTCAAATCACTATATGCTTAATGTAAAACTACACTTGTTACTTAAATGATATTTTTTGTTTTCTATTATTTAGTTTCTTAAGTTCCTCTATGGCAATATATAGTTCTTGTCTTACATCTAAAAGATTCAAAACCTTCTACATTTTCTTTTAATCCTTTTGCTATCGTTTTCTTAAATCCTTCTGACTTGTGACCTATAACGTTTAATATATGAATCTCAAGTTAATAAGAATCATACATTCATTCAAGCTAGAAAAGCTTGTAGGCAAGGGAGATACGAAAAGGGGCTTCAATACATTGTAAGTATTTCTACTCTAGTGTCAAAAGTTGCTAAAGATCTATTAGAGAGTGATAAGTTCTAATTGCATTATATTTTTAACATGAATTTGAAGGGCATTAAGCTTTTTTTTAATGTTTGTAAATGGACTTGGTACTTAAAAATGAGTTATATTTAATTTCCTGTCTTGCTTTAATCCCTTAATGAAGGAGCAAAGTTAGGAAGATTTTAGTCAAGTTGGAACTATTTTGGCATATTTTAAGTAAAGGACTTAGAACATAGTGCTATCATGATACCATATTGCACCCTGTATTCATCCATGCTACCTTTTATTTCTGGGTAAAGTTTTTTCTTATTAAATACGGAACTAACACGGACCTATGCTGAATAATTTTTATTAAGGTGCCATTATATTCTACAGGCATCTGTAATATCCTATCGTATTTTACCTATATTTTCCAACATACAAGAAAGACAAACTTGTGTCCAAACCTATGTTGGTTGTGTTTTGTTATGTATAAATATTTAGGAGTCTTAAGCAACATAAGATCCCAACACATTCTTGTTTTTAGGTCATATTGAGAAAAAAAAATTCTAAGGCTTCTTATTTTAAGAGAGATAATAGGACATAAATGGGAACTTAAAAGAGCTTTTTAGAGATTAGTTCTAGAGTTAGCAATTTAATTTAGGAGCTAATTCAAGCAATAAGACTAAGGAAGGAGTTTCTTAAGAGTTTTCATTAGAAAGAGATTTCAGTCATTCAACTTAAGAGTAGGAGTTATATTTATTAAGAGAGAATATAATAGTAAAATCAAATACCAACCAATCAAAGAATTAAGATTAATCGTTATATCTGGATAAATTCAAGGTATGGGAAGGTTCATAAGGAATCCGTACCTAGATCTTAATCTATTTATTGCTTTATTCTTATTCATTACGATAGTACAAATGACATCTTAAGGGGGAAACATTTTTTTCCATACCAATTTACATCAAGCAACCTTAGTTTGTTTAGATCTAATAACATATCTAAAGGAATTGGTAGAGTAAATCCCTAGAGAGTTTAAGTTTCCAAACAATATTATCCTAAATATTAGGTCAAGATAGAAAACAGGAGCCCAGATGGGAATAAAGTCTGAGAATCTCTCTAATCTGATGCACTCACTTAAGTTGCTTAAAGACTTGACTTTTTCTTCTTTTAGAAAGAACAACTTCAATGTGTTGTAGTTAGAAAGTTGGTATAAGGAACCCAAATGTCTACAACTGTCACACTAAAGAGAAGAAGTAATGTCACGACCTAGAATCACATCAAGCATATGACAACCACCACATACCTAGGCTAAGGATACTCACTATACCCTTAACATGACCTTACTATATAAGGCTAACTGAATATCCTTTGAAAACATTTGGACAGCACAATGACTGTATATTGAAAATCCTAAAATTCAATTAAAATACCTGTAATCAGTTTTAAACGCACTTCTATATTCACATTAAAACTTTACCACAACTTCTAAACTTTTAAGTCAACTCAAGAGCAATCTCAATAACAGTACAAAAGGTATACACATAAGGTCATTTACAAACCACAAGATAGTCAAAAGTTAATTTACAAAATCATAAACCATATCAACATAACCAACTTAATGAAAACAATTCACGAGCCACTATACAATTAAATACAAAACAGAGACTGCCCACATGCGGTAATGTCTAAAAATGTCAAAAAATCGCATGATACACTCAGAGCTTCAAGCTCACCAAATTAACCTGCATGATTGGAAAGCAGAGGGGGTGAGTATACTATATACTTAGTGAACAGGAAAAACATATATCGCAAATAGAACACGATACACACCAAGATAGTCCAGATAACCTCAGGATCAGTTTTCACGCATGTAGTATGCACATAAATAACTATAAAGTGAATATACATGACATAGAAACACATAGGCCTAGCCTATAACTCATCATATACTGGTTGGGAACCACATAGGCCTAGCCTATTAATCACTCATCTAGTGAACATAGTTTCTAGTTATAGTACACAAAAGCAGAAAAGCATCACATGTATAAATCAAATCTTATAATAGGCCAAAACAATCATGTATATCGCCACTAGTTGACCAAACTAGTGTGCACATCCACCGATTCCCATTATTGGCTTGACATTCATCCGTGGTGAGTCTAGACTATGGTCGATAAGAGAGTCATGTTCTTAGGTGATGACCTCGTCGGTGACAAGGCCTCTAAGTGTGCAATCACCTACAAATCCCATAGCAAGGTGTCGATACGGGGACTTGACTTTTATGTACTAGCATTAAGAGTACAAGGGTCACTTAATCTATTGTGCCTAGCACACGAATGGCCAATCGTTACCTCATCATTCACAAAATCATATAAAAATATTAAGTACAAAAATCAAGTAAGGCACTATGCCTTTATTTATCGGTCTAACCGATAAAATAAAACCTTGTTATAGCTCTAAGCTAAAAGATAACATATAGACGAAGCATACATGACTCAGTTATGCATATGTAAGTTCCAAAATATTATTTCATGCAATAAAAGTCATCTTTTGCACTCCAAGTGCAAAGTTCTTCAAAAATGTAGTTTCAAAAAATAAAACGTTGTCCTTTGTACTTCAAGTGTAGATTTGTTGAAAATAATATCATTTCTCAAATTATATAATAAAAACATTAGTTGCACTCCAAGTGCAAAAAGTTATAAAAGTATACTAGCATCCATTTGAGATCAATTTTACTATGCAATACCTAGGTTCAAAATTCACATAAAAGTCATCATGCATATTTTGGGATATCTGTCGACCCCTGAATTTTTTGTGTGAATTAAGCATGGTTTAAATTGATGATGAGGTTTGGATAGGTAAATTTTTGGGAGTTAATTTTTTTTTATGTCTATATTAGTAGGATTTATTTCATGGGTTAACTGAAATTAAAAGTGGTAAGAATGTACAAGAGCACTTTTGGTAGGCCAATTAAGCATTAAAAGACATAAGGCATAAATGAAGGGCAAAATGGACTATTGGCACTCATTAAGGGTAGAATGGGAAAAGGGAAATGTGTCTTGCTCTGGAGAAGGAAGGAAAAACGAAAATAGAGAAGGAAGAAGAGAAAATACGAAGACAAGAAGAGAGAAGAAGAGAGTTTCAGTGGTTAAGAGGAAAGAGCATAGTTGAGCTAGGGTTTCATCTTTTCTAAGCATTCTAAAGAGATTTTGAGGTTGTGCAAGAAGGAAAAAGATAGAGGAAGATAAAAGCTTCCTTTTGAGCCAATAATCTTTTCATTTGGTGAAGATTCAAGGTAAGGTCTTATTTTAATCTTGTGAATTTTTGGAAGGTTTTGGTTTATGAAGCTTAGGAAATGTATAGCTTTGAGTTTTCTAGAAACAATTTTAGTGAATTTGCTTTGTGGGTTTTCAATTTTGTAACCCTATTGAATTTGGGATTTTTGCCTATAAAAAGGAGATCAAGAAAGACAAGAGGAGCAAGAGGAGAGACACATTTGAGCAAGTTGAAAGCAAGAAATTCAAGGTGGGTACATGTTTATAATAGAGCAAATAAGCCACTAATGTTTTCTTTTAATCAAGGAAGTTAAGGATTTAAATTGCATCATAAATGCTGGATTTATTACTTCTTGAACGAATTGAGAAATTGCTATATGTTTGATATATGATTTATGTGGATGATTTTTTTAATAAATAACATGCTTATGAAATCATGCTTTCAGAAATGATTTTCGAAATATCTCATGTTCATGAAAAACAAGTTTCCAAAATGTGCCATGTAGGCAAACTATTTACAAGTTCATGAATTACATGTTATGTGGGTTTGGTGTAATCCATTCAAGAATGTCATGTGCACGTTGACCAAGTTAAAGGCTTCTCTTACCTACCCACTAGTGGCACGGAGCTCCTTCATAGACTCCCTCAAGTTCATGTCTACGCAAAACCACCATGTGGGATCGCAATAGTAGGTCAAGTTTATGATTACATAGGACCATTATGTGGAAATGTGTAGTTCGTCATGTTTATAGATCTACCCAAACCATTATGATGTGCTATGGGCTTATGATATATTATCAAGTTTGATGCATACATGATTTTTAGTTTGTAAATTTGGTTATGAAATTGAGAACGATATGTTTTAGGACTTTATTTAGAACTGTATATTGACAAATGAACATTTCAAAGGTTTTGCTTACTTTTTCGTTATAAATTGTTACCCACGAGCTTTAAGTTCACCCCGCTTATCCGTCCCATCTTCAGGTGAAGAGCATGTGATCGAGTAACCGAGGGTTTAGGCGTCACTCCACTTTTGTAACGTTTTTGTATTTTAAGCTAATTTTGTAAAACAAGGCTTTAGTCGCATTTTGAGCATTTTTAATGTCACGCCGAACTCTTTGAGTCCTTTTGTATTGGTCTGTACTTGGAGATGCTACTGTATATTGATATATACATGGTTTTATATGAGTTCAAAGATTTATTTAAGTCATTTGGATATACATGTAATGATTTATAATGTTATATTTCCTCACATAAACTTAGAGTTCTTCGGTATGCGAAATCTTAGAGATTTCTGACATATAAGCTTCTAAGTGTGTAAAATCGAGTCCACTAGATGGATATGACCATGGTAGTTAAGTTAAATGTGTTCTAATGCCTTATAGGTGATTAAACAAGATTTGTAGACTTATTGGACACTTAGAAAGCTTAATTGGAGAAGCTGATGTACATAAGGGCTTAATTGCAAATTGTTAAAAGTCAAAGGACTTAAACGTAATTTTTCAGTTCTTGGAGAACCAATATATAATTTTATAAATTTAAGGGACTTAGTTATTATTTCCAAAAGTCCAAGGACCAAAATAAAAATAAAATTTTTGGAGATTCCTAAACTTCGGGCTTAATTGCAAATTTAGGAAAGTTTGGAGGGTAAAATGGTAATTTCATACAACCTAAGGGCAAAATGGTAAATT
>JANSVA010000002.1:22075763-22092691 GCA_025504915.1 Erythroxylum reticulatum | reverse complement strand
TTCCCAAAAATCCAAAAATACTTTTTACACACTTTTCTTATAATTATTCAATTTTGTTAGTTTTCTTTAAGAACCAAGACCCCCCTCCTAACCAATTTTAGTTGCATTTCATGACATTTTGGCTCGCTTAGGTCCATTGCATTAGGTTACAATTAAGTGAGACGACTCGATGTTGCATTCTATATTGCAATCCTTGGAATTCAATTTTTAATTCGACCTCTAAGGGTAAAACTGAAGCACAAAGTGGATTACGCATTCATATCACATTCATTTTCGTTCCATACCCTGAAATATATCAATTGAGTGCATATATTATCTTGCAATGTTTTCTAAATCATGATTGATATGTTTATGTGAATATTATACATGTGAATGAAATACACCTTGTAAATTCTTAAATGAAATAACTCATTTGACTCAATCTAACAATTTAATCTCTTAACAATTTTAGGAGGCAGGATATTATAAGTAAAACCATTTTCAATCTAGATTTTAATGAATGTTTGAATGGAGGATTCGATTTTTATTATTATCAACATTAGCCAGGAAGAATCATATCTAATTTTATCACTGTAAATGTTCCTTCCTCTTAAATCGAACCCATTAACCCGTTTAACCCAAAGTGAACATTTTTCTCTAACAATTCTCCATAAGTAATTTTCTAGTAGAGTTATGTTCATGTCCTATAGAGAAATCACCCTAATACCTCCTTCCTCCTTAGGGAGTTGCATTTTCAACTAACTCACCTTAGAGAAAGGCTTAGAACATAGGTCTACTATCTAGAGGAAATTCCTCTTCATCTTCTTTATATTCTTCATAAGCTTTTTTGATTACAGAAAGTGAGCATCCCAGTAGGAAACTAGGTAAATAGGATTGAGAAAATGAGTTGAGGCTTGTTAGAGAATGAAAGGACTTTGCACTCCTAGCTCCCTATCTTACCTCTGACCTTATCTAATAGCACATGGCAATCCTCATAAGAAAGCTTCCTAAAAGTGAATGGTTCCCTAAGATATTTAATAGGTAAAGAAGAATATGGGATGCTAGTGATCTCCATCAATACCCTCCTTAGGTAATCATAATCTCAGGATAGGATGAGTAATTTTTTCCTTTTCAATTCCTAAGACAAAAACTTTGTTGAATTGATACAAAGATTCCATCAATTATTAAATGGAAGCCTTGTTATCATGATAGAACAGTAAAACATCATTTATAATTGAGAGGTGAGTAATCTGCTATTGAAAACATTTTTTATAGAATCTAAATCCATTCTACCTAATTCCCTTTTGCATTATTATCAAAATGAGGACCTCTACAACTATAGTAAAGAGGTAATGGGAAAAAGGGTCCCCTTTCCTCAATCCTTTATCTCCCTAAAAAGTATCATAAGTTTCTCCAATTATCATTGCACAATAGGAAGTGGTGGAGATGTAGGCACTAATCCAAGAGGTAAACATTTTAAGATATCCTATTTTGTGAAGGACTTGAGGTTAAAAAATCCCAATCCAATATACTAATTGCCTTATGAATATCGACTTTAAGTTAAACATTCTTTCTAGACCGCTTAACTTTATATTACTCAAACAAATCCTAAGCAGTTTAGGGAAAACTATTGATGTCAAGCAGAATGGACTTAAGTCTCTCAACTAGAAGCATAGAAATAATCTTATAGAAGGTAGTGTAACATGAAATTGGTCGATAGTCTTTCATGGTTGTTAGGTATGAAACTTTTGGGACTAGGTATAAGAGGATTCTGTTCCATTCCTTTAGCATCTTAACATTGGAAAAGAATTTTTGAACAGCTCTATAAACATCCTCTTTGATCAGGGGCCAAACTTTGTTTGAGTTGATACTGAAGACAACCTTATAGATTTCTTCTAGAGAAATAGGTTTAACAAATTGTTTATAGCACTAGGGGATAGGAGCATAGTGAAGTTAATATCTAATGTGGATATGGACAAAAAAGATTTTTCTTTTGTTCCTAATATACCTACAAAATAATTCCTAGCTTGTTTGAAAATGACATTTTGCTTGGTTATTATGTTACCTAATTCATCTTAGATAGAGTTGACATTCTTCCTATTCGTTCTAGATAAAAAAAATCTTTTATAGAAATAGCTAGTCTTTAAATCACCCTCTTTTAGCCTTACTAATCTTGTATTTTGTCATAAAATTAAGTTATGGTTTTGAAGGGAATCTAAGTATATAAAGCAACTTTCTCCAATACCTTGTAGGTTTTATCCCCTGGATGATTATAGCTCTCCTTTTGTCTACTGATTAAACTTTTATTAGCATTTTGGATGCTTTTCTTGGTAATAGAAATGCATTAACAATTCAGCTTTTTTAGCTCCATTTTGATGGATATAATATAAAGTTAAAAATACTTAATTGCTTGTATTTAAAGTCTAAGACCTTGACGAATGGCCTCATTGAACCTTCCTTTTCAGCTGAGTAATTGAAAATTTTAAATGGAGTTATCCTAGCCTTTAGTTCCTTTATTCTTGATACTAAGATAGGATAGTGATCAAAGCAAAGATACTCATAAAAGTGAGCCTTATAGCTAGGAAAATTAAGAAATCATTCCTGATTAGTAAGGATCCTATCTAGTTTCCTTTTTATGTTCCAATATCCATCTTACGTATTACTCCATATGAAGTGAAACCACTAGAGTCTAAGTCTATTACCTCTATAAAAGATATATAAGATATTAGTTTCTTATTTGGCACTAGGTTACACCTTATGCCTTCAAATTTTAGCTAAATAAGCAATACAATTAAAGTCCCTCACAATCAACCATGGACCATTTACCAAACTTCTTTGTTGACTTAAGTCTTTCCATAAAGCGTCTCTCTAAAATGCATGGTTTAATGTATAGATGAAGTTGATCCAAATGATCGCAAGTCCCTCAATGACTATTTTTAAATGTATACTTTGCATTGAGCTATGTAAACTAAGGATCTTTACTTAATTAGGACAATAAGCTACCACGATCTTTCCAAGATAGTGGTGAAAATGATTTACAATAAGCTTCCATGAGTAATTTAGATTTATAGTAAGGTTTAGCTTTAAGTTTAATTTCAACCAGACCAAAAATCATATGATTAACATAATTAACAAAATCAATTATAAGAAGTTGCTTCTTGTGATGATTCATAACTCTAGTATTTCATACTAAGATTGACATATTAGGAGGGGATTGAGGTTTTCTTTTTGACCTTACACCCTAATCTTCTTCTTTCAACTATACTAAAACCTTCATATATTTTTCCTAATATATCAACTTCTAGAGTGGCACTATTGTTTACAGGGGATTTTGAAGGCAATTAAGTATCTAATTTGTTAGCTTCGTAATTTTGTTTTTAGGAATAAACTTTAGTTTTTCCACAGGTATTTACTAAAGGTACAGGTTAAGTAGATGGAGTTAGGGTTATAAGGATATTGTCTTCTCCTTTATGAATAGTAGGAAGGGATTCATTGTTTCCCATCTCCCCATAATTCTTCTTTGTGTTCCTTTTAGATCTAGAAATAGCCATTAGCTCCTCATAGTCCATTTAGTGAATGTTTTTCCTATTAAGTGCCATTACTTTGCCATTATATAGAGAGAATGTCACCATCGATAGGAGATTGTAATGTAATCATGCACTAACTAATCCCCATCCCCTAGCCTTAGTAAAGGAATTAATTTAGGAAGGTTTTTAGTAAATCCACATTTACAATTATCCTGGCATACTTGACTTGTTTCATTAGTGAAGTAGCCTCATTCATATAAATTAGCTTGTAAATGGATTTGGTAAGCAAGCTCAAGTCATTTATACTCTAGTATTCTAATAGAATTTAGTGAAAGTTAACTTATAAAAGAACTTGTTTATAATGAATATCTTTAAGCTTGATTCTTGATTTTTATATTTAAAGAAAGAGAGGATAATTATTGATGTGTCAAGGTTATGTTTATATTATTTTTTAAGCTAATGAGAAGCTATAGAACTGAAATAAAAAGAGTTGATCTTTGTTAAGCATCATATCAAGAAGACCTAAGCTTCTTCATTACCTAAGAGCACATTATTTAACTAAAGGAAAGGGAGTCCCTTTCCTAAGAAAAACCACACGATATAGACTATGAAGCAGCCCCTTATTTAAAGTCTTTAGGGATGGTTTGACAATCGCTATACCATCTTCCAAGGCAGGAGGATAGTAGTGTAATGATGATAAGGAGTCACCTAAATTAGATTTCTAGGAGTGGACATTAGACTTTGTAACAGTTTCAAATCGAGTAGAAGAGTTAACCTGAGCTGGCAAAGGAGACTGAGTAAGGGTTATAGCAACCAGGGGAGTGGCTTTACAGGGTATAGATGGAAATTCCATAAAGGAACTCTAACCTACTTAAGAATTTTAAAACTGATTTTCCATAAAAGAGTACAAAGTCTTTTAAATAGCTATTACCATAAATGGTAACGTGAGGTGGAGGAAAAAAATTAAAGGACCAAAAGACACTGAGAAGATAGTGTGAACCTAAAACAATAAGGGCTAAGAAAGGATTTGAATGGAGAAAGGAGAATAAAGAAGGTAAGATAAAGATGTTAGAACAAAAGAAGTATTTCACAAGGAAAAGCAAGGAAACCCGTGAAAGGAAATCAAAAAAACAAGAAGCCAAAGAAAAGGAAGACTCTAAGTAGTAAGCCATATAGAGAGGAGAGAAGGAATTGCCATTTTCTCTACCTGACATTTCACCTCATTTAATCAAGTTGATTACCCAATATCTCAATTTAATTAAAACCATGATGAACATATTAGAGTTCATCAAAATTACAAAAGGTTTAACCTTAATACCCAAGAATTTATGTAGGCATATCTATAGTACCTCATACAACTCTTAATATCTAATCCATGATCTATTCATATGTAGGTTCTGTTAAACCATCCAAATGCAAATTAATAATAGATATATTAATTAAATTAGTTAAAATATCATCAAGAATATTTGAAGTTATTTCTTAGAACTAAAACATAACTTTATAAATAAAATTGGATCAATCTATACAAAGATAATATTATGGTTATCCTTACCTAAATATATGAAGAAACTAGTTGCTCATCATTTATAAAACCATAAACATAAGAAAATTCAAAAAATCAAAAGCAGAAAGAGTTACAAAGTTGTTCTTAATATTCTAATGCAAACTCTAAATTATTGGGATGATTTTAATCCTTTTTCCCTTGAAAATAGTTTCTATAAACTCCTATATGGTGTTTACCTCTCTCTTGGTAGCCAACCTTAAGTTTAGAATGAAAAAGATGAAAAAGCCTTTTAAGATCTTATTTTTTTCCATATTTAAATAGGTTGACTTAACAAAAAATGATCTGAGACACGATCGTATCTCAGAACATATATTTCTTATAAGCTCAAAAATCTCAAAGCATAAATTTTTTATGACTCTTTTTTATGTTTTTATAGCATCTTAAATCATTTTAACTAAAGTTTGAATGAGAAAGATATGACTAATTTACAAAGCAATGTCCCATTTACTTTTAAATCTTTCTAGAGACAGAAAAGGGCACTGACAAGCTCGTGTCCTTACTCCTGGATCTTCTATAACTTTTCTGATTGGAACTCAACTTCAAAAATAGTCATATGTAAGGCTATTGTGCTTTTTGGATATTTTCTCGAACATATGGTCTCTCTTTAGGCCGTTTTTATGGCCGACTTTTCATGTCCAAGTTGTCTAAGAGGGATAAGGGCTAGCAAACTTATGCTTAGCCAAAAGTTGAGATTATAAAACTTATGAATTATTGGAAAAACTTATCCCAAGTAAACTCATTAGTGGTTGTTACTCAAAAGAGCATAATTTATTAAATTAGAAATTTTCTTCAATGCAGGTTACAAAATATTTAGAAATGACTACATTATAAACATAAAGATTATGTTAGGAGGAACCTTTGTCTAGATGTTTTATCTAAGTAACGTTTTCTCATTGATAATTACTTTGTATTTGTTAGTGGAAATTAGGATAATTTTAGGATTAATGTTTTTCTATTAAATAGAAAATAGTAAGAGAGCTAAACTGAGTAATTAATAGGTTCTCGTGGGAATAATATTCTATTCATTTTTATATTACTATAACCAATAGGTGCACTTGCCTAAATTTGATAATATAAGGATTAGAAAAGAGAATTGTCACCATTGTAGGGCTTTAATTAATATTAATGAGACTTAAAACTTATTAATCTAGTCATTTTTATTTCTTCTTATTTAGTTCTAATTTCCTTTTTTTAATTTTTTAAGACAATCCCAAAATTAAAAGGGTACTTCTTCTAATAATTAAAGAATAAAATAGGAAATTATCCCAAGAAATTCATGAAAGAGTACACTAATTAGGAATTTGAAAACATGTTACTATAAAGTAAAAGCTCAAAACAATGTTGGATTATGTAAAGCCATAACATACAAGAACATAATCTAACATAGCCAAATCGATGATTATAGCAAAAAAATTTAGATAAAGCCAAAAATTGTTAAGATGTTGCAATAATTTCTTCAATTTAATGTTTTCCTTGATAAGGATCTCAACACACATATAACTAACATCTTAGAGATATATATATATGTGACATTTTTAAGATCAATAGTGAAGTCGATGACGTCATATGATTAACATTGTTGTTATTTTCATTGAGGGATCATATAAAATAATGGTTGAAGCTATTACTTGTAAATTTATCATTAATTAGGATAGTTTAATAAATATTTGGCTAAACATTTCTCACTAGTCAAGACTACTGAGCTTTATAATGATATCTCTACCTATTAATATTATGATAATGAAACACTTTACAATATATGTGAGAGATGTAATAATCTATTTAGGAGGTGTCTAAATCATAGTTTGACCACATAGTTACAAGTCTAGACATTATATAATAGTTGAAATTATACAATAAAGCAGACGTTAGCAGTAGTTTTGGGGAACATCAAATAACAAAACTTTAAAAGCCATCCAAAAACCAATTAAAGAGATGGATATGAAAAATTATCAATGTAAATCAAGTAAGGAGAGGAATAATAAAGTAGTAAGAATGTGAAATATAGATGTTTTCAACACATTAGAAGCTCAAATGGAACTGTTGATAAACAGAATTGATATTGTGAGCTTAACAAAGGAATCAACACAAGTATTATTTTGAAATATGTGTAGGGAATGAGATAGAGTCATAACTATCATATTTGCAATCCTTTTGCCAAACTAGTTAATTTAAATACTTGGAGAATTTTTTAATGATCTTAGAACATTTATGACTATGGTAAAAAAATAATCTTAATTTCTCACAGAGTAATCAGGTAGCTCAAAGGCCACCTCTATTAACATATCAATAATAACACCATAAAAAGAAACTAAGCTTGAAAGAAATAATGAAAATTTATATGCACATTTAAGGATCAATTTTAAACTTAAGAAGTTTCGAATCAAGAATCTTTAATTCACAATCTTAAAAACAAAATTGATCAGCTAGACAAACTAGTAACTTAGAGACTATAAAGTTTATTGTCAAGTGACACATAACCTAATTATATGAATTATGAGAGGGCAATTACTTTGAGGAGTAAAAAGATGAATTATGATAAGAATGTAGAAGTTAAAAAAGAGGAGGTTATTGTGAAGGAAGAAAGAAATAAAGATTGTAAGGAGAAGAATGTACTCAGATAGTAAAAACCCACAATCCTATTATAATTGCTTAATGAACTATATTTTTAGTCTTATATTTAGTGCATTTTTATTGTTTATTTAATATTTTTATTGCATACTTAATTCATTCTTATTATGTATTTAGGTTCTAATTACCTTTATGGATTAAAAGGGGAGCAAATCAGGCAGAGCCAAGGTAGAAAACTGAAGAATTGAAACTATTTTGGAATAAGGTGGACATACCTTTGTGGGAATTGCACATGATCATGAGAGGGAATGTGTAAGCCTTTGTGACTATGTTTAGGTTTGAAGGATGATGTTTCACCTAAGTTTAGGCCAGACACACTCGTGTGGTGATGGAAACAGCATGTCCATTGCCTGTGTAAGTTTCTCGAATCATGTTTCTATGTGAATGTTGAGTTTTGAAGTGATATTGAGGAACACACTCATTATATACAGTCATTTGGTGATTGTGTATAGTGTAGAAACCCTAATTTCAAAGTATAGAAGGAAATTAAGAAGGTTAATTAAAGGAGTTTGAGTTAAACACAATTATAAACCATAGAGTAGTAGAGACTTGGAGAATGACTTATGGATCTAATGGAGAGCATATTTGTTGGACCCCGCTTCCAGAGCCCAACATTCGGAGTCATAAGACGTGAGTAAACTCATTTATTAAACTTATACAATTAATTTCATTCATTAAAACTTTTTAAAATTAATACCAAAAGCTATAAAGCGTTAGGAACTATTGCTTCAAAAATCAAGTCATTTGGAGGTCGGACGGAGAAGTTATGGCTAAAAGAATCAAACATGATTTTGCCCTCAATCACAGTGTACTTGTTTCGGGACAATTGACATAACTTTCACTAGAGATATCTAATTTAGATCATCTTAGGACGGTTTCAAATAGGACTTCTAGATCTAAAACTTTCATATGGACCTTGAAGATATATTTTTCCATTTAGAGGGTCAAAAATGAATCAGAAGAAGTGATTCAGTCCTAGACTAAATCAGACGAAGGGAGTCAATCTAAGACTAAATTAGACGAAGGGACTCAGTCTAACACTGAATCAGATGAAATGACTAAGTCTAAAACTGAATCAGACGAAGGGATTCAATCTAAGACTAAATCAAATGAGGGGACTTCTATGGGGTCTTCCTCACATCACGAAAAGTTCTAAAGCAAAATGAAGTTCATACATAGCTTTAATTACATATCACCATTACATCAAAGACTTAACAGAAGATACCAAACACGTTGGATGCTTAATGTTTGATATGCTTATAAAGCTATCCAAAAGTCTAGTCACTAACTTAGTTACAAAAGTCTCTAACTATCTTGGAGTTTTTGAATGCCTTGCAAGGATTGCTAACCTTCTCGTTCTGTAACTAAGGAGTGGAAAAATATTAGGTTGAGTCACAATGCTTAGTTGCTAATATATTTATAACCATCGACAATTTACCAAAAATTCAAGCATATGTATATATATATATATATCTAGCAATTCAATCATTCACCAATTTAGATTAAAACTCATAATTAAGCAGTTAATACATATCATATAACATAGAATTTAGCCATTAAGCGAATCATTCAAATGCATCATACTTCACAATTCAAAGATGCAATACACAACAAATAGCTCAAGGGTTCCCATGGGTATGAAATGGAGAAACCGAAGTTTACACCATGAACAAATTGAGTCCATTTTTGGAGTTCATATGCCATAAGCGGGCAGCCAAGAGAAAGCTTTTGTCTACGTGCATATGACGAACAAAATGGTTCCTCTCTCACCTAAACAAAAGCACATATTCATTTTATCATATGCTCATACTTTCATATTTTTTCCTTTTTTTCATTTAATTTAAAATGTTATAATCTCTTTCAAGGTATAACATAATCTTAATGCATCATACATTTCCCATCAAATCACATCAATTCAATTTCAAGCAATCAACATACACACATATAGGCAAGAATTTGCCTAATCACACAATAGTTATAAATAAATTACCCACCTAATTTGCTTGCAAAAATCCAACTCAAGGTTATCTTCCCTCTTGCTCTTGGGTAGAATTCTCTTGGTTTCCTAAAACAACCAAGGTTCTATTCAAAAAAATATTCAAATAAAATTCTTAAACTTTAATAATCACAAAAATGCAATAAATACAAATTAAGCTTAAACCTAACCTACCCATAGTTCATCGAAGCTAGTAAAACCAAACCCTAATTCCAAAACCCACAAAAATCAAAATGGTTCTCATCTTCTTTCATCTCAACCCATTCTCTACTTCTTTCTCTACCTAAATAAGAAAAAAAGATGAACTTAACTTAGACAAGCTTGATTCTTTCTCCTTCCACGTTTTCTTTATCCTTCCCTAGGTTCTCTCACGACTCTCTTCTCTTCTTTCTTTCTTCTCTACATTTTTCTCCTCTCTTCTTTTCTTCTCATGATTTCTTCTTCTCTTCTTTCTTATTCAAGACACATTTTATCCTTTTCTTCAAAAAATACCCCTCTTCTTTAGTTGTCCTTCCAATTTTTACCCTTCTTTCATTTGATCTTCTAACTGTTTTAATTCATTAATCACCATACTTTACTCTAATTTAATTCTAATCTTTCTATCCAAAATTATAATTTTTACTCATGCCCACTATATTAATAACTCAATTCTAAGAAAATAAAAATAAAAATAAAAAATAACACAAATAAATAAATGATAATTAAATAATTAAATAAAAAATCAATAAGTTTGAAACAAAAGGTTTCGAGGTCCAACAATTCTCCCCCCTTAAAAGTACCTGAGTTTACAAAGAGGTGTGAATACTTCATTGCTTCCAAAGGCTTCCATGTTGCCTCCTCTGTAGAATAGTTCTTTCACATGACTTTAACCAACTTCACTGTCTTGTTTCTTAAGACCTTCTCCTTCGAATCTAGAATCCCCACTGGTTGCTCCTCATATTTCAAATCCTCCCTTAATTGAATCTCTGAATGTTGAACTATATGTGAAGGATTTGATTGGTACTTCCTCATTATCGATACATGGAAGACATTGTGAATCTTAGACAATTCCAGTAGCAAAGCTAACTTGTAGGCTAAAGGCCCAATCTTCTCAATGATCTCATAAGGGCCTATATATCTTGGACTAAGCTTGCCCTTCTTACTAAACCTTAAAACCCCTTTCTATAGAGAAGCTCTAAAAAACACTTTGCCTCCAACTTCAAATTCCATCTCCCTTTTATGTGCATCTGTATAGCTTTTCATCCTATCTTGAGCTGCTTTAATTCTCTATTTCACCAATTTAATCTTATCAATTGTTACTTGCACCAACTCAGGCCCTAAAAGCCTCCTTTCACCTTCCTCATCCCAACAGATAGGAGTTCTACACCTCCTACTGTACAAAGGTTCATAAGGTGCCATTTGAATTCCTGAGTGATAGGAATTATTGTAAACAAATTTAATTAAAGGCAAATGATCATCCCATGAGCCTTTGAAATCCATTGCATAAGCTTTTAATATTACTTCCAATGTCCATATTGTCCTCTCTAATTGTCCATCGGTTTATGGATGGAAAGCTATACTAAAATGCAACTTAGTTCCCAAATCCTCCTGTAAGCTTTCCCAGAATTTGAAGGTGAATCTGGGATCTCTATTCAAAACTATAGAGTTTGGAATCCCATAAATTCTGATTATTTCATCCACATATTTTTTGTCCAAAGCATTCAAAGAATCTGTCTGTCTAATTGGTAAGAAATGTGCTGACTTAGTTAGCCTATCAACAATCACCCATATTACATCATGCTTCCTACTGGTCCTTGGCAATCCCATTAAGAAATCCATTGTTATCTTCTCCCACTTCCATTCAGGAATAGACAAAGTTTTAAGCTTGCCTGAAGGTGCCTGGTGTTCAGCCTTAACTTATTGGCACACTAAGCATCTTTTAGTATACTCTGCAACATCTTTCTTCATTCCTTTCCACCAGAAATGCTCTTTTAAATCTTGATACATCCTCGTACTCCCCAGGTGCATTGCATATGGAGAATTGTGTGCCTCATCAAGAATCTCATCTTTTAGCTATAACATGTCTTAAATACACAATTTGTTGCCTATCACCATCAATCCATCTTCTCTTATCTCTATTTTAGAAGGCTTACCACTTTTAATCTCTTTCGGAGCCTACTCAAATACTCATCTTGCTTCTACAATCCCTTCATCTTCTCATTCAGCACTGGCCTCACTCTAAAATTAGCCAATACACAATCAGGCTCGACTTGCCTTAATGTTACCTTAAGCTTGGTTAATTCCTAAAGGAACATACACTGTCTCCACATGTGCCATGGTGGACTTCCTAATCAATGCATCTGTTACTACATTAGCTTTTCCTAGGTGGTAGTCTATCATCAATTCATAATCTTTCAACAGCTCTAACCACCTTCTTTGTCTTAAATTCAACTCCTTTTAGCTCATCAGATACTTAAGACTCTTCTAGTCTGTAAACACGCTGGTAGTGACTCCATATAAGTAGCGTCTCAATATCTTCAATGAAAAAATTATGGCAGCTAACTCCAAGTCATGCATAGGATAATTCATCTCATTAAGGCTTTATTGCCTAGAAGTATAGGCAATCACTTTATCACCTTACATCAACACACAACCTAATCCCTTCCTTGAGGCATCACTATACACTGTATATCCCTTACTACCAGAAGGCAAAGTCAAAATTGGTGCAGTTGTAAGCCTATTCTTCAATTCCCTAAAACTATTATGGCACTCCTCTATCTACACAAATTTCTAATTCTTCCTTGTCAATTTGGAAAGTGGAGCTGCTATCATGGAAAAGCCCTCCACAAACCTTCTACAATACCTGGCTAAACCCAAGAAACTTCTCACTTTAGCTACATTCTTAGGTGCTTCCCATTTCACAACCACTTCTATCTTCCTTGAATCCACATGTACTCTTTGCTTTGAAATTATATGTCCAAGAAATGTCACTTCCTTTGGCCAAAATTCACATTTTTCAAATTCGACATACAACTCGTTCTTCCTCAGTGTCTCCAAAGAAATTCTTAAATGTTCCTCATGCTCCTTATCACTCTTAGAATAGACCAAAATATCATCAATAAACACAATAAAAAATTGGTTTAAGAAAGGATTAAAGACTCTATTCATCAAGTCCATGAAAGTTGCAGGTGCATTCATCAACCCAAAAGGCATGACTAAGAACTCAAAGTGGCCATACCATGTTCTAAAAGCAATCTTTGAGACATCTGACTCCTTTATCCTCAACTGATGGTAACTCAATCTCAAATCTATCTTGGGAAAGACCCTTGCCCCTTGCAACTGATCAAACAAGTCATCTATACGTGGAAGTAGATATCTATTTTTGATAGTGACATGATTGAGCCTCCTATAATCCACACATATCCTCAAGGATCCATCTTTTTCTTTACAAAAAGGATCGGAGGTCCCTAAGGTGAAGAGCTAGGCCTAATGTACCCTTTCTTTAATAATTCTTCTAATTGCTCCTTAAGTTCCTTCAATTCTACTGGAGCCATTTGATAAGGCAAAATTAAGATCAGTGCAGTACTTGGAAGAAGTTCAATGGGAAATTCAATTTTCCTAGATGATGGTAGTCCTAGTAATTCCTTGGGAAAGATATCCGGGAATTCCATGATCACAAGAATTTCTTCTAACTTTCCTCTATTTCCCTTCGTGTCTACCACATAGGCTCAAAATGCTTCACTTCCTTTCCTCATCATCTTCTTTGCTGTAAGAGTCAAAACAATTCTAATCGGACTTACTTTTCGACATCTAATCCTTTGAACTTTAATGGCATTAGATCCACCACTAATTGTTCTCCTCTAATATGTATCTCACAGTCTCTATAAACTTGACTAATCACAATATACTGACCGATTAGAGTACTAACTATTAAAGGAGTATCTAATGGGCTTAATTCTCTACCATACACAATTCTACTTGATGACACAAACGAATGGGTAGAACCCGGATCAGTTAAAACAATTACATTATCATCAAATAATTTAACCGTACTAGTCATAACTTCTAGAGTGGTATCTACATCCTCCCATGTCATTGCAAACACTCTAGCTGGTACTTGTCCCCTTGATCTCCTTAGAAGACTCACTCTCTTAGCTGCCTCAGAGCTGTATCTCAGTTCTCTTTGAAGCTTGCATCTAAGTTCCCTCTCTTCTTGCGTACTTCGGACACTCTCTGTCCATGTGCCCCTTTTCTCCACAGTTAAAACATGCTCTAATCAATCTGTAACATTCCCCTCCATGGAACTTGCCGTAATGATCACAGTTAGGGACGGATGACTTGTCCCCTTCTCCCCTTCTATTGCCTCCAACCATTGAGGTTTTGTCTAGACTTGCTGGCACCACTGCTTCTCTCCTCAGACTGCATAGGGAAGGTCTTGGCACTCCTCTTTGGCATAGAAGCACCACCTCCCTCTTAAACTATTCTCTCCCCTTTCTCTTTTTGTTCACAACACACTTTATGTTCTCAATGTTTTCAATCCTCAATGTCGCTTCAACCAGCTGTTGAAAGTCACAGAAGTTCTACACCACCACTTTTTCTCTGATGGCTCGATGCAGTCCTGATTCAAACCGACAGTAATTAGCCACCTCACTCAGCATCATCTCAGCTGCATACTAGGATAGCTATGCAAACCGGCACTCATACTCACTAACCGTCATCTCCCTCTGGGTGAGACTAAGAAATTCCCTCTTCTTTTACTGAATTTACACCTCAGACAGATACTTCTTCTTATAAACAGCGATGAAGTCCTTCCATGCCAATACTGGCAGTTTCAATTGACTTCCTGGTACACATTCCCACTAATGCAAAGCATCTCCCTGAAGCAGACTTGTAGTATATACATCCTTCTCATCATCTTCACAATCCATCTGCTCCAATACCTATTCCGCCTTCCTTAGCCATATCTCAGCTTCTTCTGGGTTAGTGGTCCTATAGAAGTCCACTGCTCTATACTTTCTCATCTTTTCAAACTGTTTCCCTTCTTAACTGAGGCCGGAGTAGCAGTTTGCAACATCTGATCCATAAAATGGACAAAGGCCTGAGTAAATGCCTGAAATAGTCTCAGATCTAAGGTAGGCGCTTGCTTTGACAAAACAGGTGACTCCTACGTCTGTGATTGAGAGGGCCCAATGTCGTGCCCTACAGAAACCTCAACATTTCTTGGGGCTACTGACTCATCAGTATTCTCCTCCCTTAGCGGAGAGTCAGGTGCAATTGATCCTTGCAATATTCCTTGTGTCCTTTTATGAGGTGACATCTTACTCTTTCAATGTAAACACTAACAAACATTTCATTTTAATCTTAATTCCTACATATATGCATGACATGCATGTCACTTAATGAAATCAATCAATTCACAATGCAACAAATAATCATATAACACAACAATTCATACTATTATGCATTCTAAACCTAGGAATAACCCAAGCTCTAATACCGAATAATGTTGGACCCCACTTCTGGAGCCCAACATTCGGTGTCATAAGATGTGAGCAAACTCATTTCGTCAACTCACACACTTACTTTGATTCATTCAAAAAATTTTAAACTAATACCAAAAGCTATAAATTCTATGGAGAGATATAAGAATGTGTTAGGAAACTATTGCTTCAAAAATAAAGTCATTTGGAGGACGGACGGAGAAGTTGTGGCCAAAAGAATCAAACATGATTTTGCCCTCAGTCACAGTGTACCTTTTTTGGGGACAATTGACATAAATTTCACTAAAGATATCAGATTTAGATCATCTTAGGATGGTTTCAAAGAGAACTTCTAGACCTACAACTTTCATGAAGACCTTGAAGAGAGATTTTGCCATCTATAGGGTCAAAAATGAATTAGACTAAATGATTTAGTCTTAGGCTGAATCAGACAAAGGGAGTCAGTCTAAGACTGAATTAGATGAAGGGACTTCTACGAGGTCTTCCTTACATCACAAAAAGTTCTAAATCACTTCATTTACTATAGTTGTTCTGTATATACATCCTTTGCAACATCCTAACTTGTAATGGTCATAACTCTAGACTCCGATATCCAAAAATCGCATACGATATAGCGTTGGAAAGATAGAATGATAATATACAACTTCTAAGAAGATAACTTTGTCTAATTCAGCCTAGATTAATCCAATTTTCCCCTGAAGTCAAAACACAATATTTACACCTATGAAAGACTTGAAATAGTAAATGTACAACCACAAGTCAATTCTCAATTCATTTCTAAATCAAAATAAAGTTCATATATAGCTTTAATTACATATCAACATTACATCAAAAACTTAACATAAGATACCAAATACATTGGATGCTCAATGTTTGATATGCTTATAAAGTTATCCAAAAGTCTAGTCATTAACTTAGTTACAAAAGTCTCTAACTATCTTGGAGTTTCTGTTTGCCTTGCAAGGATTGTTAACCTTCTCGTTCGGCACCTGAGGATTGGAAAAATATTAGGTTGAGCTACAACGCTCAGTGGCTAATATATTTATAGCCATCGGCAATTTACCCCAAATTCAAGCATATGTATATATATATCTAGCAATTCAATCATTCACCAATTTAGCTCAAAACTCATAATTAAGCAGTTAATACATAACACATAACATAGAGTTTATCCATTAAGCAAATCATTAAAATGCATCATACTTGACAATTCAAAGATGCAATGCACAACAAATGGCTCGAGGGGTCCCATGGGTACGAAATGGAGAAACCAAAGTTTACACCATGAACAAAATGAGTCTAGTTTCAAAGTTCATATACCACAAGCGGGCAGCCAGGAGAAGGCTCTTATCTACGTGCACGTGACAAACAAAACGGTTCCTCTCTCTTCCAAATAAAAGCACATATTTATTTTATCATATGCTCACACTTTCATGTTTTTTGCCTTCTTTTCATTTAATTTAAAATGTTATAGCCTCTTTCAAGGTATAATATAATCACAATGCATCATACATTTCCCATCAAATCATAACAATTCAATTTCAAGCAATCAACATACATACACATAGGCAAGAATTTGCCTAATCACACAATATCTATAAATAAATTACCCACCTAATTTGCTTCCAAAAAACTAAATGAAGGTTGTCTTCCCTCTTTCTCTTAAGTAGAATTCTCTTGGTTTCCTAAAACAACCAAGGTTCCATTCAAAACAATATTCTAATAAAATTCATAAACTTTAATAATCA
>JANSVA010000002.1:22050069-22065823 GCA_025504915.1 Erythroxylum reticulatum | reverse complement strand
AGACAAAATATCTAAGTCTCTGAGAATCAGACGAAGCTATCCAGTCTGAATGGATCAGACGAAGCTATCCAATCTGAGCGGATCAGACGAAGCTATCCAATCTGAGCGGATCAGATGAAGCTATCCAATCTAAATGGATCAGATAAAGTAATTTAATCTAAAATGAATAAGACAAAATAACTAAGTCTCAGTTAGATAGATCACACGAAGTGATTAAGTCTAAAATGAATCAGAAAAAATTACTAAGTCTTAGAGGATCAGACGATGTAATTATGTCTGAAATGAATAAAACAAAATTACTAAGTCTCTGAGAATCAGATGAAGTGATTCATTTAAGACGGAATCAGCAGTCTTAGATGGATAAGACGAAGTGGTTGATCTAAGACTAAATCAGCAATCTTAGATGGATCATACAAAGTGGTTCATTTAAGACTGCTTCAGTCTTAGATGGATCAGACGAAGCAGACACATCTAAACAAGACAATAAAATTGGAGAATATATTCAGACAAAGGATTTCATCTAAGTAAGACGATGCAATTGGAGGATGCACTTAGACAAAAGGATTTGGTCTAAGTAAGACGATGCAATTGGAGGATGCATTTAGACAAAGGGATTTCGTCTAAGTAAGACGATGCAATTGGAGGATGCACTTAGACAAAGGGATTTTGTCTAAGTAAGACGATGCAATTGGAGGGTGTACTAGAACAACAGTCTATTGGAGTTAGTTACTGGACTCCACTAATAACAGACTCTAGAGATTTTAAAGGTTTATATCCTAGACGATTTAAAACAACTCCACTTTACTCCATATATCTCTACAAGTCTCAATATCATCTTCTCATAATTTCTAAAGTTATATAAAAGTTCTTTCAATATTATTATTCTTATTTCTATTTCCATTGTCAATTCCAGTAATACCCCACATTTTCAGGAATATTTTCCTAAAATTCTCTAAAAGTTCTAAATCACTAAGCATTATCACCAATTATTCTTATTCAGCTATTCATACTTCTCCAAATAAATTTTCAACACATAAAAACCACAATTCTATATAACAAACACTTTTAAAAATAATTATACCCGAAATGTCCGTGAATGCATGTACAGTCATTTTCATGTGCAAATATTCACTATTCACGTGCATGTGCATGTTATATTATGCGTGAACATGATATGCATTTTCTAATCTCTCAATTATCTCTCGTAGATGTTACAACAAAAGTAACAAAAGTGAAGAAATTATATCTAGATTAAGTTTGTATCTTTGTAAATTTTCAATAGGCATCCCACAGTCACAGCACCATCCTTATATGCCTTTATTTGTGAGCTGAGGAAATCTTGTATCATCTTATGCGAAACAATTTTTTGTGATAGTTAATAGCATTCCCTTATGAACTTTAACCTTTTTGTAAAGCTTGATCTAAAAGAGACATTAAGATTCATAAATGCCCTAACAGTAAACAACTGAGAGTAAAGTTGTCTCCTTATCATAATAATAATAATAATAATAGGTTCACGTCTTATATTTGTCCAACTATTACATATAATTAAAAATCCATAAGTTACCTATGTCATTCTTTTTTCATTTAAATAACTTTTCATTTCATAAACAGAGGTACTCAGAATATCACTTCTGTAGTCATCAATTGAAGGACTTTTATATTCTAAATCGTAAAAGGAAATAACATTCACTATATCGCGTAATAATAAGACTGAGCATAATTGAATGATACATTTACATCATACCACCATCTGGTCTTTATCTTATCTATATCATAAACTACTTCTTTAGATTATTAGGCACTACGAATTAAAAGTTGAGCTCAAGAAGTTGTCTGTGGAGTGAAAAAGTTAAACATCTATCTTCTTTTCTTCCTCACATCAATTATATCAATCCCTTCTTGTTGGGTAGGAATAACAACCTTAACATTGTCAGTATCATCCTAGCCATTGCAACAAGAACTTTCACTATCAATTTTGTACTTTAGTCTTTTCCTTATGTCTTTTTTGTTCTAATACTCAAGCAAAGTTTTCATTCGACATTTTACACAAAGTTTTTAGATTTTAGTAGCTCTGAAAGGTATGGAGAGGGACAAATTACAACTAGGGTTAGGATTGAATTGAAGGATTTTTTTTTCTTTTTTTGCAGTCTAGTCTCCCTAACGTTTTAAATTTATAATTTCAGATGATATTAGCTAGTATTTTGGGTACTAGCTAGTATAAAATAAAATCTTTCTGTACAATTTTTCGATCAATACAAGATGATATCCCATTATTAGGTGACATTGTTGAGAAATTGAATTGGGATCTAATCTCACGTACAGTAGAATAATTATGAAACTTTTTCTATTTTTGATTTCTCATAAGTTAAGATCACTTTAAATTCTATAAATTGATTAACACATAAATCATAATAAAACTCGAATCTTAATTCGTACCTTATTTTAAAGCTTAATCTTTTTTATCGTATCACTCGACCCTTTTTAAAATCGGTCCCTCTTAACCACTATAACCACATAAATGTTGGGCCTTTAACGATATCTATATAACAAGATGAGAGAACTCTATAACTAATGTAGAGAGGATAGGCAAAGAATACTAGCTCCCTTAAAGCTTAAGTCTATTTATAGTAAGTTGTAAACATTTTGATAATTTAATTGAAATTAAAATCTAATTTCAATTAAACTTTAATTATATTTACAAACAATTATAATTAAATATCAGTTATATCCAAATAAGATCTAATATCTCATATTGATATTTATTTATTAAATATTTCATATTTAATCATAAAATTTCTCAAACTTTACAATCAAGTCCAACTTGATTAAAATTTCTTTTCTCTATTTAACCCTTTCTTTATATGACCCATTAGTTCCAAATGTGTTAGTAATGAATACAAATTATAACCCTAAATTGTATTTTAGATTAAATAAATTAAACTTCTTTAATTTATTTGTAATTCTCTAATTAAACAATCAAGATTGCGTCTAGCAATACATCATGAATATCCAAATATTTAGAAATGTTAAAATGATTTTGACTATCTTTTCTATGCACGATTTGTTCGTAAAATTCAATTCTTTCATTATATAATGTTATGATTAGACATAGAGCATAAAACTAATGTTTACTTTATTTTAAATCCAATCATATTAGTTCTCCATCATTAGCTATTAATTCAATTAATGACATCTGTAAACTATTTACAAAGTTTTATTCTACCTTGGTTAAGGATTTTTCAAATCAATATTAATCGAAAATAATCAAAGATTTTCCCTAATTATATTAAGGTGATGAATTATATCTTGATTACTTAATTACTTCCATAAAATCATACTACATCCAATAACAAGTCATAAGGAGTATCAAAATATAGCAATCCTTATACAAGATAACTATATAAGTCTCAGATCAAAGAATCACTTATATATTTATCACAGTAAGAATTTCCATATACATAGAAGTAATGTTTTAAATGAATTTCTCATATTAATCAGTTTAATGAACTTATTCTCTAACAAACACTCACACTTTTGTTTAAATATCTCCACACTTTAGTCAATGAGATCGACTACTTTTTCATAAGAAAAAAATATAGTATATGCTAATCCTTTTACATTCTATTAATATTCAATCTTAATAAAAAAAATGACTAGGAACAATTTAGAGGATAATACATAAATATAATATGAATTTCATAATTATAATCTCATTATAAATTCATTTGTAATATATAATTATCATATGGACTTTATCATATATATATATATAATGTCTTTAAATTATTTTACCACTAAAGTATAACTAATCAATTAACCGTAAAGTCATAAATCAACAGACATCTTATTTGAGAAATTAAGTATGCCTTGTGTAAATGATTTTTTTTTGTTTCGTATCCGTATATATTTACTTAATAACTTTATTTCATTATAATTAAAAAAATTCAAACCATGGTCTACAGTCAGGTTTGGCCGTTCCAGGCTTGCGTCCGAGGGGTCAAAAGTCAAACGCTTGCAAGTGAAAATGGGGGGTAATTAACCAGTCAATAAATCTGCTGGTCTTACTTTAAGTAAACACATATTCACATCACCTGCATTTTTATTTATCTTCCTTGATCCCGCTGCCTATAACAATTCCTTTACACGGAAATTCTGCAGCTTCATTTTCGCTCAAGATTTTGACAACCAACATGGTCAATCTTCTTGTCTCTCTGTTTCTCATTTTTTATAGTAAACACGTCGCACGAATTGATTGCTAGCTACATCGTGTGTGTAAATTTGCGGTTTTTAATTGCTTATTCACTTCATTGTGGTCGTGTTTTATGGGAGTCACCTGTCCGGTTTTCCTTATTCGGTTTATGTGATATGGGGGCTTGTCAAATTGACTGCTTTTGTAAGATCTATTATGAGTTTTACTTGGCTGAACTTGATCTTGATCTTTGCAGTAAGATCTACCCTTGTAGGTGCTGATTTCGTTATCGATTTGTAAATGTTAGATTTCAGATCCTGGTGTTTGTCATTAGTGTTCAACTTCTTCAGTTATTGAAGCGTATTATCATTTTGATTTGGCAGATCCTGGTGTTTGTTATTAGTGTTCAACTTCTTCAGTTATTGAAGCGTATTATCATTTTGATTTGGTTAAACTTTTGATCTAAATTGGCAATTAAGGAAAATATTACTGAAATGAAATGATTCGTTTGCTGCGTGTAAATGGGCCATAACATTAAAACTTTGTTTCTGGATCATTGTGCTAAGCCAATTATTTAGGTGATTGGAATAAGTGTGCAGAATTTGTTTTTTATTTATTTATTTAGAAGATCTCCTGACCCTTTTTGGTTCAAACGATAATTGACGATAGGAGCTGCCTCCTTCAGTAAAAAATATCCTTCTGTTGGACTCTGAAGGACAACGTGTAGCTGCAAAGTACTACTCTGATGACTGGTCAACAAACAGCGCTAAGGAAGCTTTTGAGAAGGCGGTATTCACCAAGACACAAAAGATAAATGCCCGCAATGAAGGCAAGTTATTAGCATTCTATTGATTTTGGTATTAATGCTTTATCTTTTTGTCCTAAATTTTTGTCCTTGTGCCTATAAGTTATTTTTTCTGGTTCAGATCTATCTTGCGGTGGAATGTCACTTGTGGACTAGGTTTAATTTTGAGTTAATATGCTAGGCTTGAAATCTTCGTTGTTTAATTATTTTTAATAATTAGTCTTATTCCTTTTGGCTTTGTCGCTGCGGAAACTGATTATCAGTCATAAGCACCTGTCATCAAAGTTTTAGTGGACATCTTACCCTTGGTTAACTACTACAACTATGCTCCTAACTATATGCATCATGTTCCTTGCAGCTGAAATAACATTGTTTGATGGCAATGTAGTTGTTTACAAGTTTGTTCAAGATCTACACTTTTTTGTTACTGGAAGTGAAGATGAAAATGAGATCATTTTAGCCACAGTCCTTCTTGGCTTTTTTGATGCCATCAACCTTCTATTCAGGTTTTATTCACATTCTCCCCATTATATTTACTTGAGCATAAACTAAAGACTATTATGGTTATTAAATCTAATAACTATTAACCAATCTACTAAGGTTTAACGTATCCTTATTTCAGAGGCAATGTGGACAAGAGAGAGGCACTGGAGAATCTAGATCTCATTCTCTTATGCATTGACGAAATTGTTGATGCCGGGTATGCAACTTTCATGTTAAGTAAATAATACAACTTTGCCTTCTCCATTCACTCTATGCACAGTGCCTTAAATCCAGTGATTATTTAAATAAACCTCTGTATTTGTAGACGAGGAGTAGAAAATGCCAGAAGATTTAGGTCATAGGTACAGGGTACTTGTTTTGAGTTTTATTCCTTGCGATGTATCACTTTTTCTTGCTTTATTTCTTATCCTTCGTGCTTACCCTTGGACTTGATACCTCTTGAAGTTAAAATTGCATTACTTATGGGTAGTAGTCTTTACGTTCAGAACTCAAAGATTCGAGTTTTGTGAACTGGTTATAGTATAATAAGAAGTTTTAAGTACTTAAGGATTTTGATTTTCAAATTAAATGTGTTGAATGAATGGAGCTTTTTACATTTGGAAGTATGAAGAAGATTAGTGCATCCCTATAAAACATTATGTTCCATTGCTTACATAGACTGTTGTGGTCGATGTCTGAATATTTCTCCAAATTTCCAAAGAGAAAAACACTACACTGGTGTTGGACCAGTAGAGCTTGTTGGCATATTCTTAGAGATCCAATTCATTATAAGTTTCTCCAACCATTATACCAGATTTGACTTTTTCATGCCTAGTGCAGCATCATTCTAGAAACTGATGCAAATGTCATTGCTGGGAAGGTTGCAAGTCATGGTGCTGATACTGCGGCTCCATTGTCTGAACAGGTTCACCCCACTTGTTTTGAAACAATCAAAATAATTAAAACATGGCACTAGTTCAACAAATAACTTTTCGTTTCATGATTTGTTAACAAATGAATAATTATTCGAAGGCTTCTGACAGAACTTACCTTTTTTGTTCTTCTCTTGCAGACATTAACACAAGCCCTAGCTACAGCTCGTGAACATCTAACAAGATCTCTTCTTAATTGAAACGTGCTCAAAATAAAAGAAGAAAAACAGACATGGTATCATTTCATTTCTAATTTTAGATATTTGGATGATATTGCTAAATTGGCTGAAAGCTACCCCTCATGTTACTTCTTTTTAAAATAATTTTTTAATATAACGTATACAGTAATTGCGTCGGAGATTGAATGAAAATGGTGATGTGCAAGTGAAAAATGATAGATATCACGTACTCATTATTAATAAAAAAGCTTAAAACATTCACTTAGAGGCCTTAAGTTCAAAGTATCTGTGGCATGCTTACACACTGAAGAAGCCAGAAGGCTTCCTTTTTAAAATTTTGATTTTGCAAAAGATCTCTAGACGAGGATAAATTAAATCCTGACGGATAAACCTAAAGACACTATTAAGCCAAAATAGAAAATGAGTGAAGTGGAGGGCCAAAGATATACGCACAAACGAAAAAAAGAGGGAAAAAAAATCCCCAATTAAACGTGTACGAGCATGGGTTGGCGTAAATTTACACCGGGCAATATCACCGATCGAAAAGCAGTCTTAAATTTGCAGGCGATACTCACTGTTCGAACATCAATCCATACACGAGTTTCTGAAGTCATTTTTCAAAATTGCTTGGTTAGTTACAGGCAGGGGGCCGTCTGCTTGCTTAATTCCACAATGATCTGTTAACAGAAATGGTGAGTTCTTCAACTCTTCTAGTGTAAACGCTATCAGACCTTAAGTTCTCACCATTCCATAGTATAAAATTGTTTGGAAAGGTTCCTTATTCCTAAAGCATCCTTTATTACTTGGCTAGCTGTCAGAGAGAGATTAAAAACCAATGATAGGCTTAAGGACATCAATAATCAGATCCGTGTCTTATGCAAATGGGCTAGAATGCAGCATAACATGAATCTGATTTGCTAGGATAGGATCTTGGTATGGGCGAAAAGGCAGTACAAAAGAACGGGGAAAGAAACCAAAGAATCTTTAAAAACACTAAAACTGAGAACCATACACTTGCACATACGACCGACTGCTAGATTAGAGAAATACTTGATGTTCACAAAGCCACCGAAGACTTAGCTATTCACTCAAAAGTAGATGGAACTTCTGGCTATTAGGTTTCTAGTAATTTCAGATATGATGGGCTGAAACTTTATTTATTTTATTTGATTCATCTTTGTTAACACGGCCTTGGAGTATAACCTTATTGCTGCCATTAAGGGCTAATCAATAAATTCATTTAACTCTCCAAAAGAAGAAATCAGCCAAACTCGAATGCAAATTATCATGTACACACTTGAAATACTAGTATACACATCGTGCAAAGAAACTTGAAAATTTCATTCTTCCCCATATAAATAGGTGGTGGTTAGGCGATCAGATTTAAACTTTTTGATTACAGAGGGCTAAGCATCAGACAAAAACAAGTTCCACTATAACGAGCACAAAACAAAAGAACCAAAAAGGAAGACGCAGTTCACTAACTGGAATTAGCAAATCTGTTCCTACGTTAACCAGACGTCAATAAAGCACAATAAGTTTCCAATACACCGCATGGCACAGGGCAGTAACAAGTTTAGGTCTCTTCAGACCACGAATGCCACTGATTAGATCACTTCCGAGCTTGCCACAAGACCTTTCAAATACCGGAAAGCTACAAGACAAAGGTTTAGTAGCCATTTTGCCACAACTGTTGGGTCTGCTTTGAAGGTTGGATTTGAGAGCCCAAGGACCCCTCCCTAGAGTTTTGTTGCTGATGTTCCAGGGATATGCCTCCTTGAGAATGATAATAATTTGGGTACCCAAGAGCTCCAAACTGTTGGGATGGTTGCTGACCTTGTCGAAATCCACCAAGTTGCTGATTCTGCCCTTGGAAGCTGTAATAGTTGCTGGCAGGGGCAGCAGACATAGTTCGTGAGCCAGGCCCATGAACCCATGGGGCTGAGTTTTCATTCTGAGAACCAAAAGACAAGAACAATTGAGTTTCAAGGGGTAAAAAAAGTTATGGAATGCACAAATCACATCAAGAAATGAGAAATCACAGGAAAATTATCTATACTAAAAACAAATGAATAACCTAGACATATTTGTCCAAAAGTCTTGAATCAACTCCAATTCTTCTCAAGCACAAGTAGACTAAAATATTTCCAGTGTAGAAACAGTTTGTAAGATTACTTCCCAATTCACCCTAAATTACAAACATACATGCAGAACTCAAGAATTGCATTCATGATAACTTGCAAACTCTTAGAAGACAAATTACCTGTTGAAGTGACACCAAATGGTTACTGTCCTTGTACTGAGAACTCAAAACATCATCATAGCCAATGGTTGTACCTCCTGAAGCAGTGGGTGCATTCAGAGAGAAATTTCCTGCAGCGATATTGGTTGAACTTCCAAATCCATATCCAGAAGCAACAACAGCGGACTGCGGCAAGCTGTTAACAGAAACATTGTTCTTGTATTGTGGAAGAACTGCTGCCAGAGACTGGTGATATGCACTATTACCTGCAAATGTCTGCTGATAAGCTGATGGCATATAAGGGTAGCTTTGTGGTAGGAACGGATAGCTAATCATGTTGGCAAAATGTCCCAATGGAAGAGTAGGCTGCGAATAAGCATGAACAGCAAGGTGCTGAGGAAGAGCGGGCCCTGTGGCAACACTTGCACCAGGAAGCGTTTGTGGGGTTGGTTGTGGGGCAGAAATGCTACCTGCTCTTAAAGCCTAGCATTAATGGGAAAAGAACAATCAAACTGAGAGTCACTATTATAGAAGATCAATTACTGATCTACCAACATCCCTATAGAAAAAATTTAGTGTTAGAAAAATTGGTTACGGCCAATTGATCACTACCAAGCCTCAGATAATTCACACAACTCAGTTTCTAGACTTACCAAGTTTTCTTTTATGTACTTGGACCCATACGCTATTATAGTTGGTAATTGCAGAAACATTTCAATGTTGACCAATGAGAGCAATCGTTTAATAGTTGTACTACAAAGCTTTTAATATTTCCGCAAAGTGATTCTTTGTCAATTGAATTATTTTCAAGAACCATCTCTTCATAATCATCATATTCAGAAATCTATTGCTCCCAACACACAAATTTTTTTAATTGCATAGCAAAGGTGAAAAGTGAACACAAGCATTATCCAATTCAACAGATTTTTATAAGAAAGTGGCCACCATATGACTCAACAATGGCTTTCTTACAACATTATATGAAATCAGTAAAGCTGTCAAGGAGGTAATATGATAGACTGCACCAGGCCCAAGATCTCACATTATCCTAAGCAACTTGATGCTTGGTTATAGATTGAATATAAATTAAACTTATTAACAGCAAAAGTATCAAGTAATAATGTCATACCTCTGGCATGGAAATGCTTGGACCACTGATCGAAGATTGTGCATTGCTGTATTTGGTTGTCAGTGATTGGGTCACAGGGAATGGCGAGTATGGGAGGTCAGGCTCCTTCACAGTTTGAACATTTGAACCCAACAATGTGCCCGACAATGAGTTGCTATATGCATGCTGTAATAACATCATGTCAAAGGGCAAATTCAACCAAACAAATGATCTAATTGGTTGATAAAGTTCAACTATGATAACTGAAAATTCACAAATGTGTTAACTGTAGAAATGTCACAGATACATGGCAGCACACATGCACACAACCAAAAAGACAGACAGCAATACATACAATAGGATTCCTGCACGAACTATTTCCATTTGAACTTGCAAATTATCCAAAAAGCCATCATAGAAATTGAAGATTTTAACACCCTTTCCTCTTCTTTCTTGAAATTATAAAAGTAATTTGGTTACACAATTATTATTGAGATAATAAAATGGATATCCAGAAGAATACACGAGTTCGGATTTTCTTGAAAACATAGTCATTTCAACAACATAAGTGAGAGCTGCTAACAGATATTTCCCGTTCTTATGACAAAAATCAATGTCCTCCGTTCATATTTGTGCATAATGTCATATTCCATTGAAAAATTAAACTTCAAGGAATGAAGTGCAGTAATAGTTTGAAATATTACCATCACACTTGATAAAGAAGCAATATTCTGCATCTGGGAGCTTGTCTGTGGGTTATTGAACATAGCATTCATCTGTTGTGGGTTTTCATAAGAATAACTAGGAGCAGCCGAAGGAAACACATATTGATTCCCTTGCAGAACTTCTGTAGTTTCCTCCTTTAACCCCTCTGGTTGTGAGACTGTAGGAGGGTCAAAAGTCCTGGTATTCACGCCTTCTCTATGGATTAAACTTTCATCTGCAGTGTTTCTGAGATGCTCTTCCCCACAATACTCGGGATTTCTGCAGGGAATGACCCTTAGACCAAGAAATATTGTAAATAAGGACGCAATAGTATTGTGAGATAGGTATACCTAGCATCTGATTGTCCAGTTGATGGTACATCCACCAACTCAGATGTCTTCTCCGAGTTATTTTTTGTAGGCATTGAGGCAAAAGGACTAGAAAAACTAGAACCTACTGCAGATCCAAAACTACCAAAACTCAAGTGTGAGCAATCTTGAGCATTAACTTGGAGGTGATTAGGAATTATTACAGAAGGATTATCATCTTCAGTTAATGCTCCTTGATCACCATTGTCCAAATTCAAGTGGTCGAAGTTTGCAGTCACTGATGAAGGATCATTATCAACTATTACAGAACAAAATGAAATACAATCAGTAACATGGACTGAAATTAATAATAAGTTTGTTGCTTGAAATGAAGTTTATATGATTAAGTACTAAGAGAAAAAAATCACGTCCACAAAGCACTGGCCACTCAACAACTGTAGTATTAAAGAAGTATTCAAAATTTGTGCTAAAACAAGCTGGTGCAGAATGTGAAAAATGTCTCTAGGCTACTTTCACACCTACAAATTACTGACACAAATATCAAACCTCCTAGACAAATATGCCTTGATTTCCTAACATTGGAACTGTAACATCATTATCATTATCTTTCATTGCAAGTAGATTAGTATAATTTATAAAAATACGTAAACCAACACAACTATCACGAAGATATTTGAGAATCCAATGGAAAAAGCAGACGCAATTTGAATGGAATTTGCAAAGGAAAAGTAAACTTAGAAAAGTCCATTCCAAAGAAAATAGAAACAGATGCACCAACGTCACCTTTATCATTGTCAAACGTATGACTATGGGGTTGGTAAGAACTCAAGTTCCCATACAAATTATTGTCAAAATGTGTTGAACCTCCAGAACCTTCCTCTTGTGTATTTGTACTAGATACAGATGCAGATATAGCATGGTCCCCACTGAGAGTGTCGACATGATCATCTTCTGTTGGCTGAACATCATCTACTTGGGACCTCATATACTTACTACCTCTACTCAATGGCAAGTTAGCAGGATCCATATACAACTCAGAATCTGCAGGAATCTCCAAAACAGAGGGCACACTAATAGGTGGTTGGAGCTCAATGGATGGCCATTCATCTATGGAATGCGTATGCTGCTGACTTCCAACAACTTCTGGCATTGAATTTAATTCTGTCACATTTGAAGCAAAATTATCCGATGAATGCAAGTCCTGCTGTGATGCAGCTAAAGGATGCTCTGCATCACTATGGTGAGATGCCATACCAGATCTTTTGTTATGTGGCTTGCCCATCTTAACAATGTCAGCCATGGACAATTGGCCTGGAACCCCTAACCATGCAGATTGAAATCCGGAAGAAGGCTGTGATGATGAAGAAACTCCATCACCTGCACTTGTAGCTGATATTTTACTTTCTGTGCCCACAGAATCACTGAGACAAAGGTAAAATAACAATAAGAAACAACAAAATCATACATCATATGTAGATTGATACTGCCAAATATAACTCAAAAGCAGGAAACTTGTCTCCTGAGAAAAATATTGCCCAAACTAAAGAAGGCAATATGAAAAGCAACTGTCTAAAGAATTTAAAGCCGCTTCACACAATACCAGGAGAAGGATATATTGGATACGGGCACAACAGTTCATAGGATATACATACCAAAGGACCAAGCCAAGCACTTAGCCCTAATGCCTCATAACTATGGCTAAACATCAGCAGGTTTAGCAGTTGTTTCAAATGTGATAATATTTGCTTAAATGGTAATTTCAGAGTCCTAGATTATAACCTAGAACATCTGGTTTAAGTTATCCTTTTTAATATTTACTTTGTTAAGACTATCTAATCTCCTCTCTCCCAAGAATAGCCATAAACGTCAAAAAGAAATGCATCTATGTCGTAAATTTTGGACAAGTTCTGATTGCTTTGTCTAATCACTCTCCTCTTCCCATTTACCCTACAATAATAAATGTTGAAAAAAACTGGGTTAAAGTTGCTATTTGCTGCTTCATATGTATGCAAATTTATAACCTCATCCACAACAAGTAAGGCTAGCAGGTCATTCCCTTCGCTGATCGAATTAGAAGGCATCCACTGTGAGTCAGAAATTGCCTAAAATTTCCAGCTGTGCTCAGAAAAAAGATCCAATATATTTCCAATTGTTTCCATTTAAGAAGTATATGGAAATCAGTTTGCATAAATTACATGTCCACAGGCCAACAAGCTGCATCCACTGAGTCAGAAGATTGCCTAAAATTTCCAGCAGTGCTGAGAAAAAAGATCCAATATAGTTCCAATTGTTTCCATTTAAGAAGAATATGGAATTCAGTTTGCATAGATCACACGTCCACAGGCCAATAAGCTACAGAACATCTATTTCATGTGAACCAAGATATCGATTAATTATTTTAAAAATAAATTGAAGCAATGTCCTATAAGTCGTTAGTATGATAATTTACATTAATCCTAGTATGAAAACGTGGAAAACTAAAAGGGATGATACTATGCACAATAATTCACAGGTTCCCTCGTACAATTCTAAAAAATTGTAGAACTTCTCATATAATTCCAGTGTCATCACCGTGTGAAGTAATCTGTAAAAAGGGACAACCTAAACGGTGGAGGACAATGGTTGCTGTCACTTCCTCCTGTACCAGAAGCTGAAGGAGATAAACCAGCATAAGCATGGGCTCCATTTTCCTTCTTGTATGCTGGTTTACCATATGAAGTACTAGAATCTGAGAGAAAATCATTAAATTAAGTGCAAAGCCAGTGGAATTAAATGCAAAAGAACACCTTAACAGAATGATCAAGGTTATGAGAACAGTATACAGCAAAGAATAGTCAAAAAGTATGGGACAATGCTCAAAACAGAGGTGATCTAGGTAGACTGACCTCGAACATAACGATCTGCACCACCTCTACCGCCTCGGGTTGTCATATTAGCACCACGAAACCTAGGATCAATTGAGTCCTTCGTCTAAAGCAACATCAGAAAGGCATATTAAAAAAAATGATTGGACCATTTTGTTACATGAAGACGCCAAAATGAAAAATACAAAACAGCAGTACAGTTACAGATCGTGATCATAGGCATAGAAGTAAAGAAAACATTTGATGTCACCAGAATTCATCTATTTTGTCTACACACCTCTTTTTTCTTCTCTCTTTTGCTCTTTACCTCATGGAACGGATCTGCAAAAGATGATGTGAGAGTTAATAACAGGCGCTTCTCAATGGGATTAAAGAATGTCTAACAGAACTGTAGCAACTTGGCTAGAGCATATTTCACAAACTAACATAATACAAAAATAGACTAGCCAATGCGCATAGGATCAGTTGATCCATAGTGCATAGAAGTTGGGTATACATATACAGACACTTAGGACAAACTAACAAACCATAATAGCACCTTGGAAATCATAGAATAAAGTAGCATTGTTGGATAAATCTAAGCTTATAAAGTCCATGTATATCAAATATACAATACACAAAAGTAGATGGGTATATTCAGGCAGTTGATGCACTAGTTTCAAATTAATTCCCTTTCATGCATTGCCATTAGCTGTCGGAAAGCAGAATTGAATCACAACATGCGAGGATGTGAACACCAACACATGATCTATCCCATAACATACTGAGGCAAGTGGGCACACAGGTCTTGCAGCTAAGTTCAATCACTCAGGAGCTACCACTCCATAGACTTCACCCATTACTAAAAATAAGTCAAGCCCTGTCATCAAGTTCACTCTAAAAGTCCACAAATTGAAGCTATCACCTGAAGACCTTCACTTAAAACATCCACTGTCAGGTTCTCAAACAGCTTAGTACAAAAAGATCATGTATTATATAGAAGCAAGTCAAAACAGGTACTAATCCCACAATTCAAAGACAGGATTCCATCTTACAGCTACAGATTTCAATAAACCAAACTACTATTCTCCCTTATACTAACCACAAACTTAAAACAAAATAAGTTCAGCTCTTTCGATGCTTAAAGATTAAAGTTCATAATCAGAATAAATTATAAAGCAAGCAGCGTCCATTACGCTATCGTCTTCATTTCCTTCTCTTCTTCCTTTAAGAGAGAAGATGAGAATCTACTTCAAGTTACAAAAGACACACACACAAAAAAGCTCACTTGTACATGCTAACACACAAAAATTTCAAGATCCATTGAATAGAAATTTATTCTCTTTTTCATCCAAGTTAATAATCTGCTTCCCTTTACTCGGTACCATTCAGAAAGAGAGTAAACTAGGAAGATTTTTTTCTTTTTCTTTTTTTTTGGGAAAAAAGAGGACCTTGAGATAAGAGGCGATTAACGGCCTCGTTCGGGTCCATGTTACATTCTTTAAGCATAGCATAGATCTCAGACTCCGGACAGTTGACAATCTCTTTCAAGCTCTGTACCACTTTCCTCGAACCCACCGGAATCCCTGAAATTCCACTACTACCCTTACTGGCGCCGTTGGTACTAGTGCTGCCTCCTCCTCCGCCCTTGCCACTCATTCTCTTACTTTCTATTTCCCTCTCCTCAGATCTGAGAAGAAACGTTGGCGTTATGGACGCTCGATAGGACTCTCTGTCTATCTCTCTCTCTAGAATTCAAGAAGAAGAAGAAGCTATTAAGGTGTCCACTACCTGCTTTAGGCACCGAAAACCCTGTCTCTGCGTTCTTTTCATTTTTATCCCTTTCTAGTTTTTTTTTTTGGGGCGAGTCAATCCCAATCCTTCTACTGAATGAGTGAGCCGTAGCGAGCGGAGCTAAGCGAATGTTTATTAATTC
>JANSVA010000002.1:22030812-22049867 GCA_025504915.1 Erythroxylum reticulatum | reverse complement strand
CTATTCTATTCTACATGATTTATATTTAAAAATAATTTATTTATATAGAAATATATACAAATAATTAAAGAATAATTTTTATATATTTTCTATTTTCATTAATAAAAATTTTATTTAAAATTTTATTTTATTATTAATTACATACAATTTATTATTAATAATATAATAATATTATTTTTAGGGTATGGAAAAATAATATAAAAATATTATTAATTATATCTAATTTTTGTAGACCTTAATAAATAAGTATGAAAAAAGGGGTTTAAGATTAGAAGAAATAATTCGTATTAAAAAAATTATTGAGAGTATATTATGTAGTATGTATTTATTAATTTACTTTCCATCCTAAATCTTCCAAATCAGAGGTTTTTTATTTTCACTTCTTAAGATAAAATGGAACGTAACATGAAACTTTCCACTTGTATCCCATTTTGTTCCATTTCATTATGAAATTCCCAACCAAATTATGGAAGTGTGTTATGTTTCATCTCGTTTCATTACCACATCCTCAACTAAACAGACCTAAAGGGTATTGATTAACCTTGACATTGTTAGTGGTTTCTTATTTGGCTTTTTAAAATGTGTTTGACGTATTTTATTACATATTTAGCTTCAATTGCTATGGGTCGTTCCTTGTTAGTATACTTTTTTATTAAGAGCCTACATGCTCCTACTTACTCTAATTCTTGATTCATTTAATAAAATTCAAAATTTGAATTTGAATTTTACATTTAGAATTTATAACTTTCATTTATAAGACTAAAATCATCTTTGAATTTTAAGCATATGTTAATTTTTTGAAACATTAAAAGAATATATTAAAAGAAAAGAAAAGAATTATGAGTCAAAACACAAAACAATCATGATCTTTCTATACTCTTACTAACACCATCAATCATCATCAATGCAAAATAATGAAATTAGAACTTAGATCATTCTGTATTTCTTCATGGTATTACACAAAAGGAGTTAATTGAACCAAGTTCTTACAATTTACTTTTCTCAATTTGGTATTTATAATTTTGTGATTTCGTTACCACCACTTCCAATTATTCAATTAGCCATTATCTCTGTTGTTGTCCAAGCTTACAAAGTATCTTGAATTCCTCTTTTCCCATATCTTATTTATAATCCTAGGCTTACAATCTATATAAGGATGTTGCCTTTGGAATTTTATCTTCATGCAACCATTTTAGGAATTCAACATCATTTAAATTGTAGTGTTATAAGTGACATAATTCCATAACTTTCCTCTATATGCTAAATGAATAGGAGTAACCAAAGAAAAGATGCTTTAGACTTTAAGGATTCAGCTTGTATAATGTGCATAAACTAGAGAGGTTAAGGAAACTTACTCTGGACATTCTTGGCAATCTTATCATTACTATTATCCACATAAGGAAAGAAACTTTAAGAAATAAGAACTTGTTAGATTACTCCATCCCATGCCATTTTTCACCTCTTGGACTTAAAATTTCTCTGCAAGATTTATAATTAAGCTCCTTATTATAGTTTCACAACTAGTAATGCTATCTTCTCTTCCAAAATTAGGATTATAATTGAGAATAACTTGAGCCAAGCCTATAGGAAGTTCACCAATTAGTTAGAACACATAGTTGGAAGGTCTTGAATGCGAGCCAACATTGAGGAATTAATTAGTGAACTTATATTACTTTAAGTATCAAAGAATAATGAGGCCTTTTCTCCATTACCTATTTTACATCTGATGTAGCTTGCAAGAGTCCTGCTCAGCTTAAGCAATTGAGATATGAAGCAAGAATGTGTAGGCTTTGCTTTAATTTCCTATATACTTTTCCTTCTTAAGAAGTAAGTATAGACCCATCTAGTCCATAAGGATTCTTTTTCATTTAGCAATCTCTAAAGCCTCTTTCATAGTTATAGGTTGCATTATGTGTTAGTGGGTAATTTAGTATGTTTCCAGTTATTAATTAGATGATTTGTGCATATTTAGGTTTAGAATTGTGTTAGTGTGATTATGTGTTTGTGTTTTTGATTGTTATTTGGTTTTGAGCATGATATCGGGCTTTAATTTTGTGTATTTTAGGTGTTTGGATGAGTTTGTTAATGTTTGAGATTAGATAAAGAAGACTAGAGAAGATTTGGAGAAAGCTCGAAGGACGAGCCAAGGCCACAATCGTGATAGAAGTAACCCTACACAGGCCACGATCATAATAGAAGTCGAATTTTAACTGTCACGATTGTGACAGGAGAGATGATGGACGTGATGACTACTTCCGAACTTAACTTTTTGAGGGTTATTTTAGACATTTGGGCCCAGGTAAAACCTAGTCTTTATCCTAAAAAACCTTAGGACTATAAAAGATAAAAGAACAACCTAATCTAGGAGAGCCTCCATTTGTTACATTTGGAAAGAACCAAGGAAGAGAGAGAAGAAGGAGTTACTGCTGCTGCTACCACTCCCTGTTCACTTTAGTGAACTTCTTCGTTTCATCTTGTTATTTCTGCAATTTGATGTATAAGATGGATATGATGATGAAGAATTTGGGTTTAAGGATGTTCTAAACTCTTTTAGGAATTTGTTCTTGAATCAATGTTAATTTGATTACTTTTGATGTTAATGTGTTGGGTATTATGATAGTTTGTTGTATTTGCATGCTTCGGTATTGAACCAGGAGAGTTAACCGATAGCTAAATGATTAGGTTGGATAATAAGAGTTAAACAATCTAATAGATTTTACAAACAATTAAATCAATAATTTATATGAAGAGAGATCTCATATGAGGACTCGATTGTCTATTAGAGTGCTTAAGTTCTAATTGGATGTGTGGGTTGTTTGCTAATTGAGAGATTACAAATTCCTTAATTCAATTCAATTAGGGTTTATGATTTGGGGTTAAAGATTAGAACTCGAGAGAACATAATCCACCTTTCGAAGGTCTAGGATCGATATTGAATTAACTCAAAAGTACTTAAGTTAGCATTAGAGGATATGATAAATCCCATTCTCTTATTGTTGGTTAATCTTTCTCATGTGAATTTTCAATTGTTAATTGGTTGTGCTTAATTTTTGATTTCTTTATGTTAATTTTACAATTTCACTTTCAATCAATCCATATTCAATTGCTTAATTTTTTGTTCATTCTGATTTTCATTTTAATTACACTTTTAAGCATGAGGTAAATTAGTATTCTATTAGTTTACTAATTCCTCATGGGATCGATATCTCGTATACTACGCTTACATCTCATGCACTTGTAAAATATTGAGGGTTTTATAAGATTAAAACTTGCTTAATAAGTTTTTGGTTTCATTGCTAGGAAATTAGTTTAGGACTTTGTGAATTCCTTTGTTTTAAGGAATTATTATCCTTTTTTGTGATTGTGGTATCCAATCATAAGAAATTAAAAAAAAGGAATTTTGGACGCAAAGTTGAAGACACATCAATGTGGACATCATAAAGCAACTATGAGGAATCCGAAAAGTTAAATGCCAAGAAAAGATGAAAAGAATGATGATGGAGGAAATACATCATAGAGAGCCAAAGACCCTTATGGACTTTACGAGCCCAGGGTTCAATGCCTATTATCAAGGATTTTCATGATCACCATTGCAAGCGACACACAATTTGTTTAAAGGGATGTCAAAGGCACAATTTGGTCAGGGAATTAGTCATCCTTATTTAAATTCTTACAATCCAGGTTGGTAGAACCACCTATATTTCTTTTGGTTTAACAATGCAAGAACTCAAATGGGAATTCAAAGCCTGCCAGGATTTCAGCAAGATGAGTCTAGTTTATAGAATTCAAAATTGGACAAGATCATGGACAAGACTGAATGAGGCCCAGAAAAAGGCTAGAAGGAAAGTTCAAATGAGTAATGGAATATTCTGCCTCTTCTATTCACAACCTAGAGGTTCAAATGGGCTAACTTACCAATACATTTTAGAAGAGAAGTGTGGAAAACTTTCTGAGCAACATGGATGTAAATTTAATAGAGTAATTTAAGGTTATCACACTTTGGAGTAAGAAAGAGCTAAAATAACTAACAAAAAAATAAACTAAACCCTACCTTGTAGAAGAACAAGAGAGGAAGAATGAGGACGAAGAAAAGAATGAAGATCTTCTAGACATTCCTTCTCTGCCTTCTCTACCTAAAATACCATTCCCACAAAGACTTTACAAGAATGAACCATTCATGAGGCTCGTGGAAAAGCTAAAGAAATGGTAAAGTTACTTGTCTTTTATGGAAGTGTTGAAAAGCAGGCCTAAATACGCAAAGTTCTTTAAAGACATAGTATCTGTTAAGCGAACTTTGGATGATAGTCAAATGGTAGCCATGACGGAGACCTCCAACTCCTTAATTACCAACCATATGTCCTCACAATTAATAGATCTAGGGAACTTTACTATACCCTGTGTAGTTAGTAATTTATAGATTTTAAAATGTTTATATGACTTAGGTGCAAGTATAAACCTTTGTCAAATTTTAGGAAATTGGGGCTAAGAGATGTAAAGCCAAGATCTATGTGTATTCAGTTGGTAGATCAGTTGATAAAGAAACTGTTTGGCGTGGTGGAGGATATCTCCATAAAAGTGGACAAGTTTATCATGCCTATGGATTTTGTCGTGCTAAACTTTGAAGAGGATCAAAATTGTCCACTAATTCTAGATATACTATTTTTGACCATTAGAAAAGCTTTTTTAGATGTCCATGAAGACAATCTCTTTCTTCAAATTGGAGATGAACAAATGAAATTCAACATGAATAAGCTATTAAAGAATTTGAAAGAGAGTAACTCATTTATGAGAATTGATGAAGTAGAATCTTTAAAGGGGCGAAAAGAAGAAGAACGGATGACAGTGGAAATTGAGTTTGAAGAATATAACGAAGTCTCGGTTCAAGAAGATGAAGAAGAAGAGAATGAAGAATAGAGGATACATAACATAGAGGTTGAAGAAGATATGAAAGTCTTTATTCATGAAGTGAAAGAAGAAGAGGAGACGGAGTGACTGAGGAAGAATAAGAACAACTCACCTTCTTATAGGACAAACCGCTGGATTCAATAAAAGATTTAGGGAGTTTTGTTATTCCCTATTTTATTGACATTTTTAAGTAAAAAGAACATTACTGAACTTAATTGATTTTCTTAATTTTTTCAATATTATCCTTTTGATTATCTTGCAATTTGTAGCTTGTTTATAAGCAACAAAATTGAAATTTGGTGACACAAGTGGAAGCAAGCCACTCATAATTAACTTAGGTTAAGTATGGAAGGAAAAGCAAGTCAAGCTAATGATGTTAACTAAGCGCTACTTAGGAGGCAACCCAAGAATTAGGATGATTTTTATTTGTTTTGTTATATTTTATTAGTATTTTTTATTTTTGATTTGTAGGAAGTGAATTGTTGGAACTTCATGGCCAGAAGTATCTCAAAATTCCAACACCATCACCATCTCAATTGCTATAACGAGTTCTTATGCTCTAACCCTTGTGATGTGAGCAGGAGTAAGGAACACCATGAAAATGATGTCTGCGATGGGGGTGAGTTTGTCATTTCAGTTAGACCTATATCTAGAGCTAGGACTGAGAGACTCAAGGAGACTCTCTATGCACATGTGGACCAATTTATGGAGAGGATGGAGTGCACCAAGCCTATTAGAGGAGAGCTATCTTAATCACAGCCCAAATTGATTTGTTTATCTCAAATCTTTCGATTGGACTCACTTGGAACTTGAAGACCATTGTATTAGGTTGCACATCATCACTTAAGCCCAAGAGGAGAGGCGCACCCATGGTTAGACTTGGGAGCGTGTTGAAACAGGCCTAGGCGTGTATTCATTATTCTATTTTGGACTTGTTTTAATTTTTATTTATTTTTGGTTTCCATGTATTATTTAGACTAAGTCTTTTATTATTTGACCTAGGTATAAATACCCTCTTTAGGGTTAGGGAAAGACAACTTTAATCATATTATTTTTTGTGTGGCATTGGCCATATTGAGAGGAGAAACCCCTCTTGTTCTTTTTAACTTATAAATTAAACATAACTTATCAACCGAATCAGATTGTGGAGTGATTTTGATCCTAAATAACTTTCTTGGATTGTTCTTTACCTATTATCTAAGTTGCTCAAGACAAGTTCTTCATAAAGTCTAGTAGGTAAATTTGAAACCTTGCCTATTGGAATTAATTTTGGTCAATTCGAATCTACCCTCTTCTTGTTACTTTGAATTTGAACTTTTCAATCCTTCAATTCTGTGGTTTTCTATCAAAGTCGATGCTTCCATCATCATATTAAGGAGTTTCGAACAGTCCCTCTTCACTTCTTACGTGTGTGCGCATTATTTGGTATCAAAGCATTAGTGTGGAGGAGAATTCTTATTCAACTCTATCGAAATTCAAGAAACCACCACCCATTACCATCCAATTATTGTCGGTTCATCAATTTAGGTGTGAATTAACTTTTGGCCTAGGGTTTTAATCTTTCTTGTTATTCTTATTTTTGCTAGGGTTTTCAATTATTCTTCTTAGTTATTTTGTTGAAAATTTTGGCTTATATTGAAAAAAAAGTCTGGAAAAAAAGTCAAAATTTCCCAAAAAAATTTCAAAAAAAGTCTTAAAAATTCCAAAAAATTCCTAAAAATATAGAAACACCAAAATAAATTTTGTTTTGTTATACTCGTACTTTTTAGTTGGTTCGAAGTTTTCACACCCTTTTGATTCTTTTGATTGGTTATGAATTGGTTCTGAGTGGTGATTTGAATTTAAAAGGGGACTAAGTGGTAAAAGGCAAGAGTGTGTGAGCTTATTTGAGGGAGTCATTGCTATGACTTAAACATGAGGGGAGTGACATCATTTGAGTAAAACACGTGAGGGAGCATGTGAGATTGTTTATTACTAACCTTATTTTGCAGGTATATCATTTTATCTACAATGTCACAGGGAGGTAGTAATGGTGATAACCAAGGGAGAGATAAATATCACTTTCAATTTGATAGCCATGCAACAATAATTTGAGAGGTTCAATATAACCTTAACTGAGATTAAGGGACAGATGGATGAGCTCAAATAAGGGAGACATGAGGAACCTCAGGGGAGGCATGCAGGTGTACGCCAGTAGCAACCACCACCTCGGTATGAGCCAGAAGAGGATGACTTTGAGGAGGAGGAGGAGGAGGAGGAGATATGCAGACCGAAGAGAGTTCAGAGAATTGAGCCATTTAATAAGATAGATGGATACCTCAAATCCATTAAGATGTAGATCCCAGCCTTTAAGGGAAGGAATGATGCAGATGCTTACCTGGAGTGGGAAAGGAAGGTGGATTTGGTTTTTAAGTGCCACAATTTTTCTGAAGATAAAAAGGTAAAGCTAGTCATTATTGAATTTATAGATTATGCACTAATATGGTGGGATCAATTGGTGACATCTAGGAGGAAAATGGAGAGATGCCAATTACTACTTGGGATGATGTGAAGACATGCATGAGGAAGTAGCTTGTGCCTTCTTACTATTATAAAAGTGAGCAATAGCTTAAGAAATCAGTGAAATCAGCCCACGGAGTGGTGATATTTCCTAACTCCTTTGCACCAGAAACTTCAAAGACTCACTCAGGGGTTTAAATTAGTGGAGGACTACCATAAGAAGATGGAGGTGGCTATGATCTGAGCCAACATAGAGGAGGACCCAAAGGCTACAATGGCCAGATTTTTTAGTGGACTCAATAGGTAGATAGCCAATGTTGTGGAGTTGCGGCATTACTTAGAGATTGAGGACATGGTGAACATGGCTATAAAGGAGGAGAGACAGCTCAAAGATAAAATGACAGCGAGGAGTAGAGCAAGCTCCAGCTACTCATAGAACTCCAAATAGCCTAGAAAGGAGGAGAAGTTCAAAGACAAAGGAGTGGACTTCAAGGAAGCACCTAAGAAGCCGACTGGGGGATTTGAACAGAAAGGTACTTCCAACACCCAAGCTACTTTTAGTAAACATTCATCTATAAAATGTTTTAAATGCTTGGGCACTGGCCATATTTCATCTCGATGTCCAAATAAGAAAGTCATGATTGTGAGGGATAATGGGATGATTGATTCAGAGGATAGTAGTAATAAATCTGAACTTATTGTTGATAATGATTTTGAGAATGACAGTTGCTTTAAGAGAGCTGTTATAGGGGAGGAACTAGTAGTTAGGAGGGTACTGAGTGCTAGGGCCACAGATGAGGTTGTAGGTTAGAAAGAACATCTTTTCCATTCTAGGTGTTTAGTTGGTGGGAAATTATGCAATTTGATCATTGATAGGGGGTAGTTGCACTAATGCAGCTAGTTGGACTATAGTACAAAAATTGCCTTTGACATGCAGGAAACATTTGGAGCTATACAATTTATAGTGTTTCAATGATAGTGCTGGTGTGAAGGTGACTAACAGGTTGTAGTCCCATTTTTAGTAGATAGATATGAGGATGAGGTGTTGTGTGATGTGGTACCAATAGAGGCTGGTCATATGTTACTTGGGAGACCTTGGCAGTTTAACAGGAGGGTAGCACATGATGGGTATACCAATAGGTACTCCTTTAAGTTTAAGGGTAAGAATTTCATTCTACTACCTTTATCACCTCATGAATTGTACCTGGACCAGAAAAAAGCAAGTAAAAGTGAGGAGAGTTCAGGTAGTGAGAACAAAAAAAGTGAAGAGACGAAAAGGCCCAAAAGAAAAGTGAATTTGGCCCAATGGTGAGTGACTACACAAGTGAGGAAAAGAAAGTGGGATGTGTAGGAGAGAAGAGCTCAGAAAGAGAAAAGAAGAGAGAAAAGAAAGAGACAAAAGTGAGCTTGTTGCTAAGGGAAAAGACTTCAGGAGAGTAACTGGAGAGAAAAGAGCAAAAGTAGTGATGAGATACAGAGAGTGTTTAGTTTTTGACCCTAACCCTCTTGACGCTTTGCCTAGTGTTTTTGCTTCTCTTTTGTATGATTATTCAGATGTCTTTCCTAAAGTGATGCCTAAAGGACTGCCACCTTTGAGAGGCATTGAGCACTAGATTGATTTTGTGTCTAGAGCTCAGATTCCAAACTGCCCAACTTATCGGAGTAATCCTGAGGAGAGAAAGGAGCTTCAAAAGTAAGTGGATAAGTTGCTAGAAAAGGGACATGAGAGGGAGAGCTTGAGCCCGTGTGCGGTGCTTATGTTGCTAGTGCCTAACAAAGATGGAACCTGAAGGATGTGTGTACATTGCAGGATTTATGTTTGAGGTGTTTTGATGAGTTTGTTAGTGTGGGTTGTTTGCTAATTGAGAGATTGAAAATACCTTAATTTAATTCAATTAAGGTTTACGATTCAGTGTTAAAGATTAGAAATTGAAAGTGAATAATCCACCCTTCAAAGGTCTAAGACTGATATTGAATTAACTCAAAAGTGATTAAATTAGCATTAGATGATATGATGAATCCCCTTTCTCTCATAATTGGTTAATCTTCCTTGTGTGAATTTTCAATTGTTAACTGGTTGTGCTCAATTTTGATTTTTCTGTGTTAATTTTGCAATTTCACTTTCAATCAATCCATATTCAATTGCTTAATTATATGCTTATTTTGATTTTCATTTTAATTACACTTTTAGGCCTTAGACAAATTAGGATTTGATTAGTTCATTAATTCCTTGTGGGATCGACAACTCATATACTACGCTTTCCTTTACATTTATAGCACTAGCTCACAAGAATAATTAGCTCTTATTATCATTGATTTCTAGCCTTGATAACTATTTAAATAAGTGGACAGTTACCATCAAAAGATTCACAAATCTATCATGTGCTTTTGCAAATAAAAATATTTCATTTACAAAAGATAGATTCACCAACCGAAGCCTTCTACACTAGCTATGAAATTTGAGAGCTGGTTCTAAGGCAATGTTATTTTTCATTATTTTGGATATAACTTCCATATAAAGAGTGAGAACCTAGGGGAAAAAGGTTCTCCCTACCTTAATCCTTTGCCTCCCTTGAAGATATTAGTTAGTACATTATAACCATCACACTAAAGGGTGTATTGATAATGCATTGTTTCAACCAATTCTTAATTCTTATTGGAAATTCAAACGCTTCAAGTAATTATAGGATAAATCCCAACTTATAAAGTCATAAGCCTTATTGAAGTCCACCTTTATAACATAGTTCAGTGGAGAATTTTTACTTATGTACCTTTTAAAGAGTTCTTAAGCTATTATGACATTATCCCTTATTTGCTTGCATTCAAAGAATGATCATTATGTTTCACAAATTGTTGGTTTTAAGACTTTCCTTAATCCAGTAGTCAAGAGTGTTGTAATGATCTTATATAAGAAGTTATAAAAAGATATAGGCTAATATTCGTTAAGTGAGTTTGGTTTGGGAACTAAGTTTATGAAGGTTTTATTAATTTCCTCTAATAGCTGTCACCTTTTAAATAACTCTAACATTTCCTTAATTACCATATTCCCGATTAATAGCCATTCTTTTTGGAAAAAGATAACCATTGAATTTATTTGGACCTGAATCCTTATTGACATGTAACTCAAAAACAACCTTATAAGCATTTTGTGTTATGAAAGGGTTATATAGGAACACCATATCCTTATTGTTCATTTGATATCTTATAAAGGACATGAGGAAATTCCCTATAGACCTACTAGGATCTAGTTTCCCAGTGAATTTACAATGAATACAAATGCCCCTATATAAGCTCCTCTTATGTTGAAGTAGTAGAACCATCTTGCTTGAATAAGTTGGTTTATTCTTATTCCTTCTGGCTGTTTTGGAGTTATACAAAAATTTTTATGTTTCTTTCCCCCTTTTTATCTAGTACATCTTTTCTCTTTTCCATAAGATGGATTTATACATCAATAAAACCTCAACATAAACCTTAACGGTCAATTTCTCCTTTTTCCTTGATGTAGTATCACTAGGATTACTAAATTCTAAGCATTTTATCTTTAGTTTGGAGAAACAAAGCTCAGTATTAAAGCTTTTTTGTTATTCATTTTCTCTAACTCTTATTTTATCTAATATAGCTTTTTGACATAGTTAAAATCTTTTACTCCTTAGTTATGGACTTCCATACCTTTAAGAATAACTATATTAAATCCTTTTAATTCTATAACCAAGTCATTGAATCTATTATATGCTCCAAGGATTTCTTATCCAAAAATAGGTGAGTAATATGAGAATTTTAGTTAAGTGTTATACTCTTTAGGAATCTTGACAACCATTCATCATTAACTAAAGTTCTATCTAGTTTTTTTTATTAAGCACATGGAACTATGCTTATTGCTGCATGAATAAAAGCGTCCTTCAAACCTTAGATCTGTTACTCCTATTTTTCTTAACACATTCTCTAAAGTCTTCTTTATGGTTTCTGTCACAACATTTCCTTCAACTTTAGATCTATAAATGGTGGTTTTAAAGTCCCTAAGGATGATCAAAGTTTCCTAAATTGTTGCTTGTAAGCTTGAGATCCTTCCCCATATAGTTTCCTTTGAAAGCTAAAGTTGAAGCCATACGTATAGGGAACTATTACCTTGATATTCTCTCAGATAAACTCAACTGATAGGTGAACCTACTAATCACTTGTGTCTAAATCATTTGCCCTCACCTTCCTTATATCATTGGCTATAATTATTTGGCCATAGTGATGGTGCCTAATTATATCCTTTTAGCTTAGTTTTGTTTGCAAAAAACCTAAAATGACACATTTAACTTTCAATACAAAATCTCTTAACAATTTTGTTTCTTTACGCAATTAATGCCTTTTAAATTCCAAGCTACTATTAACATAGAGAGGGACACATACTTAAAGATGTCTTGGATCTTTTCTTTCTCCCAGGCTTCCTTTAATTATCAAGCTTGAATTCGTCCTCTTTTATTACCAATCCTATTCCATTCAAAAGTGAATTTGGAGGTTATGATTGTTTTGTGATATCATTGAAAATTTCTTGCTTTATTGACCTTGTCTCCTTATTGCTAATATGGATTCCCTTATCATTTTTTTTAAAGCTATTGACTCCTTCATTGACGACTCAAAAATCCATTTCTTCTTTGGAAGTTCCTTTAACCTTTCTCCTTACTAACTTTCTTTCATTGACTATCTCCTTTTCTTGAGATATCTTATTATGGTTCTCATCTTAGTCTTCATCCATTCCCATCAATTTCATGAAATCATCTATAGAAAATTTGTGACCTATTGGCCTTTATTATTTCCCTTATTATTTTAAGAAAGGTTTCCATTAACAGGATACCATGCTTGCATTTTTAAACATTGTTTCATTCTCTACAAGCCTTAAAATAGGATCGAACTTAGGTAAATCCTTCTCTAGCTCTATGCTCAAATACATTCTTATAGACACTAAACTCTTTCTTTTTGCAGTAGTCTCATCCATACATATAGTCTTACCTATGAAGCTAGCAATGCTTAATCCCCTAGTTGACCAGTATTCCAAAGACTCGTGTAAATTTTTCTAGATTGCAACACTCTCTCATTTACAATCTTCTAGGTTTATCAGTGGTTTCTAAATTTGAACAAAGATAAGGAAATTAGCTATATGCCATAGTCCAACCTTTATAACTCATTTGGCTTAATCTTCTGTTAAGAATTTGAAGAAGATGAGATTCTCTTGTAAAAGGAGTACCTCCATTAATCCCTTCTCTTTCCATTTTCTTTATGCCTTACCACTTATTAATGGAAAAGGGAGATGTTTTCCCATGAAGAAACCCACTAAGATAGAGTCTTAACTTCTAGCACCTTCCTTTAAATAGTGTTTAGTGAGACCATTCTTCTTCCATTTACAATATTTAGATGGCAATACTTTAATGAGAGATTAGTGTCTTCTCTAACATTATGTTCCATATTAGGCTCGGTTGAGGACAAGTTGATTTTTATTAAGAAGGGTGATAGGCTAAGCCTTTGGTAAGAGGGTTGATGATAGAGGAATAAGGTGGTATGAGGTTGTTAAGGGGGAAAGGGTGGAAAGGAGATTTTATTTGATGGTTTAGGACAAATCTCTAAGTTGCTAATAGAAATTCCCAAGGCTGGTAAAGTTTTAGTAATTAAAAAAGATTAAAAAATGTATTACTTAAAACATTAAATACAATAATAAGCAATATTAAAACAATTTAAAATTCAAATTCCATGCAAACCTTATCTTGGTCATCTGAATGTTATAAGGATTATATGTGCATAATGTATAAATATTTTCATAATCAAGAGGAAAATTAGTTCAAATTTTAAAGAAAACCTTTTGATCTTAAACAATATGTGGGAAACTTTAAAAATGGGATTTAAAAATCAAGTTCTTATAAAAGAAAAGAGTTTTTAATCTTTAAAAGAACTTGGAGAGTTGAAATTTTAAGTTTAGATTACTTAGTATGTTAATATGCACTAATTAACATTGCATATAGATTGACCTTTTCATAAATTTAATATCATACATCAATTACACTGTTTATTAATTGAATGCCCTATTAATTTAACTAATTGAAGGGTTTTATGTTAGCTATCCATTAGTTGGATTCAGAAGTTATTAAGAGGGGACTATTTATCCAGCTAGTCAATGCTCCAATTAAAAAATGTCTAGCTAGCCAAAGGTTGGTGATCAACTGGTCTTTAGAATGAATAGTTTGTAAGTTTAATAACTATTTAAATTGGTTTTGGAAATAAATAGAAAAAATGATCTTTGGGATAATAATGGGTTTTAGGAAGCTTTTGAGAGAGTTTAGTTACATTTATATTTATATGAATATGATACAAACCTTAGTGAATTATGTGATCAAGAAAAGAATTCTTAATTTGTATTTAAGTGATTGAGATATCAATTAAGGTAGAAGTTAAATTATTATGGTTTCTCTTCACTCATCGAGTAGATGCATAAAAGTCTCTCTTTACCTTACGAAAGAAAGATTCATAAGGGTTCCTCTTTACTTAAAGAAAGGCATATGTATGAAAGGCATATCTTTGCCTATTAGAGAAGACGATAATGAAGTTTTTGGTGGAGCTTGAGGAGTAGATGTAGGCTAAGGTTATTTAGTCAAACCATTATAACTTGATTTTGTCTCTCTTTCCCTAATATCTTTAATTATTCTTGATATTATCATATAATAAAATGTTATATTTATTTATTAGAATAAATAATTCATTTTTCAATTTTCAAAGAATATAAATGTATATGCAATTTACTCCTTCCCTTTTGCATGCCATTTGAGGACTAACATTTTATTAAGTTTTTAAATTATAAAAATTTCATATTTCATGCTAATGAAATTAGAAAAGTCCTATATTGACTTTTGAGGGACATAATCAAGGATGATCTTACATGCACAATTGGGAATGGATAAATGACTTATGTATGGTTTGATAATTGGTCTAACTTAGGACCCCTCATACACCACTACAACAGTCTAAGTAGCCCTCAAACCTCTTCACTCAATCTCAAACTTACCTCTATGATTACGAAAGGGACATGGAACTTTCCTAAACAAGTAAGGCATCTCTAACCATCCTATCAACCATGTCTAAACTCTCAAGATACATTCTACTAGCAGAACTAACCTATCTATAAACTTACCAATGGTACCACTAAAGATATGCTAAAAAGTAGGAAATAGAAGGTGGAATGACATAAAATTATTCAGCGTAAGGTTCTACCTTCAAGAGTATCCTTTATATCATAGCTATCAATAAAAAATAGAATGAATACATTAAACAAAATGTCGTATTAGCAAATGGATAGAACATTCCCATTGTGTCGGATCCATGTGGAAACAAGGGATCATCTCTTCTTTACATGTCTTTAAAGCAGCTATGTATGAGGGTCTATATCTAGTAGATGCCTAAGAACAAATCTAGGAATACAATCACAGAGATAGTACAAAAATTGGTCAATTTGTCAAACCCTAGGAACCCAGATGTATAGATCATATATATGGTGTGGAAACAAACAATTTGGTGGTATCAAATCACCCAAAGAGGTTCTTGCGTCAGAAATAAATTGAGAGTTCAGAGAGCTCATCCTTCTGAAATAGCTTAACTAAGCATGTAACAAAAATATCCAAGCTTCTCTAAATGTGTGAAAGGATGAGGGATTCAACATAAGAGCATACAAGGACAAAGGACAGAAATAGAAGGAAAGCAAGAGGAAGAGAAAATTCGTTCAAGACGAATCTAGTGCAGAAAGTAAATACAAATCAAGAAGATAAAAGAAAGAACCTAATCAAAGACCCTTCTCCATAACCCCTTGAGGAAGGCAATATCTAGCGACAAAGAGAATCTCACCAGTAAAATATACCTAAGAAAAGAAGAAAGTAATAAGATGAAGTAGAAGCAAGGAAGGGTGAACCAAATAGAACTGTCTTACTTACGAGGGTTGGTTGAGGAACGGGACCTTCATCACCACTAAATAAATCGACCCTAATTGGGAAAGATGATGGGTAGCAAGAAGTAGAGGTGATGGGAATTTTCTTCTTTAATCCAGACCCTTTAGCAATCAAGAAACATTATCGTGTTGTAAATGTAGGGGCCCAGAAACATAGTCGTTTTGTTAAGCATGATATTAGTAGTCGTTGGTTAGGTTTGGCAAGGGAGTATAACTCTGAAAGATGTTGTATTATTCCTTGACTCATTTTCAAAATATATACTCCATTTAACTTCTTTAAAAAAAATAGAAACCATTAGAAATAAGGCCTCTAACCTATATATAATGTATACAAAGGAGTAGTGAACCATTTATTTGTAGTTAGAGCCCCCTTTAGTCTTATAAAATTAAAATAGGGTTATCAAAATACAAAATTGTCCTCAACTATATTGTTGAATGTTTAAAAATTATGCAATTAGTCCAAGTGACGTAAATGTGCCTTCTATGGTGAAGCAATTTTTTAGTGGAGTTAGGTAACTTAATTGAAACATATAAGCACATTCTCTTTCAAACATACCTTTAGATGTTTAAGAGTGATATAATTAATCTAGAGAGATAACACCTTTGTATTAGTAGAGTGGGACAATTCACTTGAACATCTAAAGAAAAGGGATATGAAAACTAAAAAATTAATTAAAAAGTGTTAGCTTTTGGATATGGAAAAGGGATAACCAAGGACCTTTTGGCCTTTTTCTTTCCCTTTTAAGCCCTAAAATGTCTATATATTTTCAGGGGAAGGGAGCCAATAGGAGCCGATATTCGTCTCTCATCTTTCTTAAGCTTCTTATACTCTTAGTCCCATTTACATTACTCTTGTCTTTACTCTCCTATAAATTTGAGACCCTATCTCTTACCATGCCTCCATTCTCTTTCAACTTACTATTAAGAAAATTCATGACTTTTTGTTCTAGCTTCGAACTCTCAGCTACCTTTTTTTAAATTTTGTTTTCTTTATTGAATTTAGTTTTTTAATTACACTTTTCTCTTATTGACCCTTTAAAATCTTTGTCCTAGCTTTTTATTCTTTACAACCTAACTTCTTCTAGCTTACCCATCATGGTTTTCTATTAGTGATCGTTTAGTTGACCACTTATCATTCTCTCATTTTTATTGGTTTATCTTTATTCTCTCTTTTTTTTCTCTTGTAATGATTTATGTTTTATCATATTCTAGTGTCAGATAAGGTCATCCTAGTAATATAATAATTGATTTAGGTGAAATTCGATGAGAGGTGGACTCAAAACATTCTTAGAAGAATTGGAGATATTGTTAACCATACCACTATATAAAGTAGAACGAGGCTTGTAATATAAGATTTTATATTACTTAAAACACAAAAAATGAAAACAGAGATCACCAGGCAAGTGCGATTATCATTTTCTATAGTACAGCTTCAACAAATACAAGTGTTGATTCACAAAAAATGTAACTACTAGTACTAGCCATCTTTCTATCATCTAATCTAACAATATAAGTGATAAAATTGGAAAAGAAAATTTTAAAAAATAAAGTAATGGCTAAGAGATAATCAGTTAAGGTGATAAATAAGAAAAAAAGAAGCTAATAAATAAACAAGATTTAGATGAAGAATCCCTTTAAACCATTCCTATGGTTCAACTTATCCTAGTTTAATGATTAATTCAAAGTTATGATTATATGTTTTGATCTAATCATACATACATACATACATACATATATATATAACCTTGGATTCAAGAGATGATTCAAAATATCATTATATATATATAGTTATGATTATATGATTTGATTTAATCATACATACATACATACATACATACATACATACTTACATACATACATATATATCCAAGGTTATAACTATATTCTTTCTCAAGCAATATAGCCTATATATGTATGTATGTATGTATGAAACCTTTATATATATATATTTATGTATGTATGTATGTATATCTACTTGAATCCAAGGTTATAACTATATTCTTTCTCAAGCAATATGGCCTCTGTCTTTAAGTTGCTTAATTGAAAGTTATATTTAATTAAGACTTCTTAAGAACGAATTAATATGCTTTATGAATTCTTATAATAGATTTCACTCTAACTTAGAAGAATCTTGTCATCCTATCTTTAAGATTCCATTTAACACTAATTATTCATGCTTTGATGATAATTTTCTACATTCACTAATTTAATCCTATCTATGAAATTTGAATTTGGATCTTTTGTAGGCATGGAAAACTTAGCCTGGCTTGAACCTAACTAGCCCAACTTGACCTGAAGTTCGGTTTTAGTTAACTAGGCTAAAGCTTCAAGTTAGGCTATTCAGGCCTGATTAGTCATGGGATCAGGTCTAGCCCTTATAACCAAAATAAAACGTGTTTGAGCTACGCTTGGACCTTTATGGGCCCAAGCTCAGCTCAACCCATTTCCATCTCTGATCTTTTGCATCATTAGTTTAATTCAACATTATATCGTGAGCTGAGTAGGGTAACTTAAGCATTATACTATGAGTTGCATGAGGAAGGAAGTAGCAATAATGAATCTTCAATTAGCAATCCCTTTGCTAGCATAACTAAACATGTTCACTACTTAGGGGACTGCTAATATTAATAAAACAACTTCTATATCCTTTGATTCGATGCAATCATACTTGCACTAATGTACTAGATCTCATTGGAACTTTGAACTAAAGATAGTGTGTATTGCATATTATATCTTGGCTTCTTTCCCAAAGCCTAAATCACGAATCAACACTTGAGAATTAATAAAGGTTACCATATCCCTTCTAATCTCCCTTTGTCATTTATGAACTGCTCTTCATATCTTTTGAAAAGTAGGTGTTTATCTTACCTAAGGTGGGATTAGTTCCTTTCTAATTACGAAAATGGAACAAACTTTAACATAACTACCTTAGATTACATTCCCCTCCCCCTTTGTAGCTCTTCTTTACAAAATAAAACCCCTTCAAGTGTCCCTTAAAGGTTGCCCATCCTCATCTCCTTCTATCTGGGTTGGTCTCTCCATTTTAGGGGGAAAAAATCTTCAGACCCATTCTCCTCTATACCTATAGTAACTAACTCCTTTGACATTCCTCACTAATAAGCTAGCTCTTTTTAACTAAAAAAAGATCTTAAGAAAATCTGGGATACAAGTTCTAAGAGACCATGATCCCATAAAGAAATTACATTACAATCCTACATAAGATCAATGTGGATATGTTATTGTTTAACCTTCAATGGAAATCCTCAAAGCTTATACACAGAGATGGATTAAGTCTTTAGTGGGATATTTATTAAATAAGAGACCTCTTTGCTCCTTGATTCTAGCTTAGGTAGAAAATAGTTAGGGGAACTTAGGACTAGAAAATATTTTATAAATGAAGAAGATGTTTTCATCTTCAAGTTTTAATATGATGTAGGTTTGAAGAAGTCCATGGGGATGTGTTTCTAACATATCATAGGAAAGCTACTAATGTTAAAATTTTGGAAGCCTAGTATATCCTTAAATAAGAGTAGTATAAGGAGGGTCCTTGTATCGATAAACTTCAATAAAGTCCCACATAAATATTGGTCTATATTGGCCTTAAGTGTAACATCCCCTCACCAATAGGAAGGGTATATTGGTAAATTGCCATGTTTAGGAGTGTTTAAACGTGTAGTGA
>JANSVA010000002.1:22006803-22019161 GCA_025504915.1 Erythroxylum reticulatum | reverse complement strand
CCATGAAAACAAGCGAGTATTGATCTTCGAAAAATGTCCCAAATGGTGTGCTTTCGACTCACTTTAATTTCTTTGCTCCCAAATTGTACCTAAAATAATATATGAATTAAAGTGAGTATCTTAAGCATTTTTGTATCAATAATCACTAAGTATAAATGATTAAATATGTTAATAATTAAGCACATATCAATAATGTTAAGTTCCTTGATGTTTTTTATATGAATAGAGGTTTAGGAGTCTAAAAACAACCTGTTACTTATCTTGGTATTCCGATTTTCAATAAGAGACTAACATTTAATGAATTAAATCTTCTCATTAATAAAATCAAATTACGAATCTTGGATAATTTTGTTTTTATTTAGTTGAGTATAGTTTCAAATATCGTTAAGATTAGGCAATACATGGGGTTAAATACATTAGGTTTTCTTATTTTTAAAGCTTAAATTAATATAATTTGTACCTTATACTTCAAATGTTGTTATAATTGATTCTATTGTCACTTAAATAAAAAATATTAAGAAAATGAATTTACAATATTGTTATATACGTCTTGAATCTTAATATGAACATTAACAAGATTGTGAATAGTGTAAAATTCATAGGTGTCATTATGTAACCATCAAACACAAGATTAAGAAATCATACGTATTTGGTATCCATTTTAGTGAAAAGAACAACACTATATTAAATTATAGGTGTTATGTCTAATTTAAAAATGAAAAAATAGAATATTAATGATTTGATAATGTCATATTTGGTATTCTATTTTAGCTAGAAGAATAATACTATATTCAATTTCACGTGATCACATTTGAAAATAAATTTAATAATTTAATAATGATAAGATAAATTATGACAAACTTAAGGCATAAAAAAAACATTTTAAAGTTTAATATCTAACTTTGGAAAAGGTTAAATCATGGTATGACTTTTTTAATTTTAATATTTATTTAACTCCTTCAAATTTCAAAGTAGATTCTTATGTACTATTTTCTAATCTACAAAGCTACCTTATGATTCATGAAAGGACTTGTATTGATTAATAACACATAAGATGATAATATCATTATAAACAAAATTGTGAACTTCTTACAATGGAGAGATCAAACTTGATACATTAACAAGATTGTGAACGCTAATATCATTGTAAATACTATTATTTTAATTGAAATTTTTTCTTTTTTTTCCCAAGCTAAACCAAAGGCCTCAGTTGTACCCTCCAATGCCTTTACTCTCAAGTTATTATCAATTATGTTGATTGAGACATATTCACCAATGGTATTACATTCAATCAAAATATAGTGTTTAAATCCAAATAATAATGCATTACGCACAATGTTCCACATACTCAAACTTAAATAGAGGATAACATTGGAGATCTCTCATAGCTAGGTGATGGAACTTCTTCATCTTCTTAGCATGATAATTGGTCAATGTTGCATGGGATTACAACATTGCATGTAAAATATATAAATACACAACTATTGAACAATTGTATCATATTAAATAGGAAATTGTCATCTTTATTGGCCCTATTTTATATTGAAGAGCATCGATAAGCCTCCAACTTTGTCCTTTGCAGTTGTCCATCCATCCAGGTAAGTTGTCCAACTATTGTGTAACATATGTTATTCTTTATTAGCACCTCTATTTGTGTTTGGGTTTTTGTTAAGATATCAAACTTAGATTGTGAACTTGTAATTGATAATTTAGGGACTAATAACATAATGCACCTACAATTATGGACAATCCTTTGCATAGTAAACCCATAGCATGATATACAGGCTAGAAACCTTTGATGCAGCTCCCATGAGGCTTATTAGTGAAATATCTATAAGCTTAGGAATCACAATGAGAACTTGCTTTCTTGATTCATTTAGTGTAACTACACCACGTACCATAGTTCTTGTTTAAATTCTAATACAATAGTTCTTGTTTAAATTCTAACTTTGAAAATGAATTGAGCATTGAAAATTCAAGCAAGGAAAAGCTTTTATTTTTTATTCTTCATGTCCCGAATTGCACCCTAGATCATTAGATAAAAATCCAGAGATGAAGAGAGAAACAAAAAAATATCACTACTGTGTAAACAAAGAGTTCTAAAGTAATGATTGATTGGAGAAGTATTAATATTAGATATTCACCTATAAATATGAACAATCATTTGGATAATAAACCCATAGGATGGTATATAAGCTAGAAACCCATGATGCAACTCTATCGATGAAATATTCCACGAGTCTAGGAGTCACAACAAGAATATGCTTTCTCAATTTATGTGGTGTAACAATACCATGTACCATAGTGCTTGTTAAAATTCTAACTTTGAAAATGAACTTGTAGTGATTAATCATTATGTTGTATAGAATGTGGATTGCATATAATAATTCAGTTATTTACTTTTAATTGCATAGCTAGATGAATAAAAGTTAGATGTCTCCTCGGAAATGGTCTGCTAAATACTTAGAAGGAGTTAATAGTTTTATACAATTTGTAAAAGATCACATAGGTGTTAAATGTTGTATTTGTTGTCTTTACATAGATTGCTTAAATATGAACATGCAAAGTCAAGATGTGCTATGTAGAATCACTTGCTAATCTGAGTCATAGATAAATTCTATACTTCATGAATTTATCATGGCAAACCTTCATAAGTAAGTTGTAGTAGAAGTGATGGTATAAGTGTTGATGATAGAAACAATATGATGTAGAAGATTGTGATATTAATGATGACAGTGAGGATGGGATTGGTGAGACGTTAAAGGATTATGGGAATTATATGGAGACTATGAATCAAACTAGTTTGCCTAACATATTTGGTGGTATTACAGAAGATAATTTTGGGAAGTTATTGAAAGTTGCTCAAGAAGAATTATATCCAGAGTGCTCAAATTTCTCACAGCTATCTTTTGTTATAAAGTTGTTGCATTTGAAGGTTATAAAGTTGTTGCATTTGAAGGTCTATGATAAATGGAATAACAAGTCTTTTGACATGTTAATTGACTTGCTCAATAATGCATTACATGTTAGAAACAAATTACCCAAATCTTATTATTATGCAAAGAAATCGTTAAACGACCTTGGATTAGGATATATATCAATACATGCTTATAAGAATAATTGTGCTATATTTTGGAAGGATAGTAAAGATCTTAAAGATTGTCCCATTTGTGTTACATCAAGGTGCTAAGTGGATAATGAGAGGGAAAAAGATACCACATAAAATCTTGAGATACTTTCTTTTAAACCATGACTACAATGGCTTTTTATGTCAACAAAAATAACCGTAGATATAAGGTGGATTAGAGAGAAACACAATGATGATAACATTATATGTCATCTAGTAGATTCAATGGCATGGAAAGATGTTGATGGAAAGTTTCCATGGTTTACACAATATTGTCGTAATGTTTGTCTTGGTTTAGCTTCAGCTGGATTTAATCCTTTCAGTAACATGAGTACTTCTTACAGTATGTGGCTAGTAATATTAGTGCCATAAAACTTACCTCCATAGAAGTAAGTGAAGGAGCCTTTTATGTTATTATCATTGCTTATTCTAAGACCTACTGCTCTTGGTAAGGTTATTGATGTATACAGGCAACCATTAATTGATGACTTAAATGATCTATGAGAGGTCAGATTAGAAACTTGTGATGTTGTTCAAAGTGAAACATTTATAATACATGTGACTGTTTTGTGGATTGTAAATGATTTTCCAGCTTATGAGAATTTGTCAAGAAGGAGCATTAAAGGGTATATGGCTTGTCTTGCATATAACCATCAAACTTATTCAATAAGACTACAAAGTAAAATATGTTATACAGGACATCGTCGTTATATGGAACATAGGCATAAATGGAAAAGAAACAAATCATTTAATGATAAAGTAAAATTGTGTTAAGCTCTTTTGTAGTTGTCTAATGATGATGTGATTATGCAGCTATCATATTTGGTGACATTACACCTAATAAAAGCTTAAGCAATAGAAAGCGAAAGCGAAAGAGAAATGTTGTTGAGCTTAATTGGAATAAAAAAGTATATTTTTCAATTTTGCCTTATTGGGAGGAATTGCTATTAAGACATAATCTTGATGTGATGTATATTGAAAAAATATTTGGGAGAATATTTTAGGAACTGTGATGGGAATTGATGGAAAATTAAAAGACACAATTAAGGCCAGACTATACTTAGAGGATATGAATATAAGAAAAGATTTGCATTTGAAAAGAAGAGATGATTTGTCATACATTATTCCATTTGCTTATTGCAACATGTCAAAAGAGGAGTAGCAAGCTTTTTTTCAATTTCTTAAATTGGTCAAGTTTCTTTATAGGTATGCATCTAATATAGCCCTTTATGTGAATGTTAAAGAGGGAAAAGTATCACGGTTAAAAAGCCATGATTGTCATGTACTTCTACAATGATTACTTCCTTTTAGAATACATGGGTGTTTACCAAAAGATGTCTATAACTTTGGGTTAATTGGGTGATTTTTTTTAAGAAATTATGTTGCAAGAAACTTAAAGTTGAAAAGGTTGACAAAATGGAAAGAGATATAACTTTGATTCTATATAAGTTTGAACTAGTATTATCCCATTATTTTTGATGTTATAGTGCATTTAGTAATTCAATTACCATACGAAGCAAAACTTTACGGACCGTTTCAATTTCGATGGATGAATAATAAATTCTACTTTTTTTATAAAGGTTATTAGTTAGTAACAATTGTTAATGTTTTATATTTTGTTTAGGTTTTTATGCTCTTTTAAGCGTTACATACGTAATACAGCTCGACTTGAAGGATTTATTGTAGATACTTATATAGCGAATGGATTTTTAACATTTTGTTCGATGTACTTAAATGAAGCTGAGAAAAGATTTAATAGACAATAACGTAACTTTGATTTTGATCAAGATGCTGGCTTATTAGTTTTCCCCCAAAAAAGTTAGGCCATTTAGTGTCAGAAAATATGTGGAGTTAATTAAAGATGAATTCGAAATTACCCATTGGTATATTTTGAATAATTGCGAGGAAGTCGATAAATATATGGAGAATGTATATTACATTTCATTCAAAATTTCATATTTAAAAATTGTGATTTAATCTAAATTTCCTGATCTCTACTTACTTTTTAAATAAAGAGCACAAAGATTCAATTTAAAGCAAACAGATTGTTAATGTTGAAGAAAGACATAAGATTAAGTTCCCATCATGGTTTAGGAATCGAGTGAGTTGTATATTGATGGAATATTATGAACTAATGACAATTTGTATCTCATATTAACTTTTAATTATATTTTGTCCTACAGATGATATGGTTACATAATCTTAACATGTAAGATGCAACAGCAACATTATATTCTTCAGCATATGGGCCTCATATGTATGGGAAAATATATTGGTTGCATTGTTAATAGAGTTAGAGTTCTCATACAAGATAGAGATAGTCGAATTAGACGCCAAAATTGTGGGGTTATTGTTAAGGGATGCCAGGACAATGATTTTATTGACTTCTCCTTTGTCATTCATGATATAATGAGTTGCATTACATCAAGGGTAAAAAGGTTATTCTATTTAAGTGCAAATGGTTTAATCTTGATGACATAAAAGTTAATGGCAATATTAATAGCATTAATGTTAGTAAAAATATGATAAGGACCCTTTTATCCTTACAAGTTAAGTAAAACAGGTATTCTACCCTGATGATACTATATTAGGCAATAATTGGAAAGTTGTTCAAAAGTTTCAACACTGATATCTCTTCAATTTTTGTGAAAGGGATAATGATCTAATGAGTGAGGATGGTGATCAAGTATATCAAGAGATTGGATCAGAGTTGAATAATGAAGCCATTCAAATAAGATGTTGATCCTAATATAATACAAGTGGATGAAGTAAAAGTCAATATATTCGTAGAAAGAGATGAAGACTATATTGAGGATGAATTATATGATAATAATGATACTTTAGCCGAATATAATAGTGATAAAGAGTCAAATCATAATATAATTAATGATGATGATTTTCAGGATCTTGATCATGATGATTGAAGGTAATAAAAGTGTTACTTATATTATTGAAATGTATTATACATATTTAAGTTATGTTAATGCGTATTGTTGATATTTCAAATGATGTTTCATCCTTGTTTAATACGTATTGTTGATGTTTTCTTGATATCTACACATAAAAATAATGTTGAAATAAGCAAACATGAACTACCCTTTTGACACAAACATGTTTATACCATTTGGCCTTATTTCGTTTAATCAATACTAAAATAACTAGAAACAAACTATGTTGATGTTTGAGATATGTTTATGCGGATTGTTGATTTTGACTTATGTTTATGAGGAGTGTTGATGTTTGAGTTATGTTAATGCAAAATGTTGGTTTTTGAGTTATGTTTATGCCGATTGTTGATGTTTTAGTTATGTTTTTAAGTATTGTTGATATTTAAGTTATGTTAGCGCAATATGTTGATGTTTGACTAATGTTTATACATAATGTTGGTTTTTTAGTTATATATATTCTTGATAATGGTACTTGGTAGAAACAAGGGAAAGAAGGTGGAAAATAAAGAAATTGTTCCTCCCCCATAATAGCCAAATCAATCCAAACCTATCCAATAATAATAATCGACTTCATCCACCAATGAAGCCAGTCAGGAGCAACCTCTATCAACCTCAACTAAAGATGAGGGATCTTCAGTTCTGTTAATCTTTATCACCTATAATTAGACGTATTCTCAAATGTAATCTTTATTATTTTGTTGTCAGGTTCCAATACTAGCATCAGAAAAAGAGGTAGAGGTATTACTAAAGATTCTAAGTTGCAACGCATAAATGTTGTAATGGACAACAAGTTATGAGTACATATTGACACCTTGTAAGGTCGTCCTGTTAACAAGATCCAATCATTGTTAGGACTAAATTGCTTTGCCTTTAGCATGCCAAGCAGTTGAAGGAAGAAAACTCGATGTGGAATGCTCTGGACAAAGTTTCAGCAATTTTTAACTTATTTAATTATATACATTTTCCTTATATAAAGACTAATTTCACTATTACTTATTGTTCACATATGAAGCTCAATATCGTCGATATCAACAAACCTGATGTTTCAAGCTGTGTGACTTTAATGTTGAAACAAAAGGCCAAGGGTCATTATTATCAACTGCTTAAATACTACAAAATTTTTCCTTCTGATGAGGAGGTAAGGAGACATTTTCTCAAACAAATGTCTCTAGAAAATTAAAGCCAAATGTGTGATTATTGGGCCTCTGCCAATATAAAGGTTTGACTTCTTTCTCTTCACATATAGGTTCCATTAACCTTATTTCACAATTTACTGAATATTTCTTTCTTTATTTAGGAAAAGTATGAGAAATCCAAGGTTAACAGACGAAAAATAAAAATTTCTTACAACCAAGGCTTTAAATCATTTGTTGTCGTATGAAAATAATATGTAAGTTCTTTATTTAGAAGTTATAATTATATTAGTAAATACAATGTTATTTATTGTGTTTTCAATTAATTTTTTCATAAAACAAAGTGAGAAGGAACTATATAGACAAGAGTGTGATAGGATCACACTATATAAACTCACATATTATAAGGAAAGTCAATGGTGGATATTAGAAGAATCACAAAATAACTATGTAATTATAATAAAATTTGTTTAAAATTTAAGTTTATTTATTTGTTAGTACTAACTAATAATATTTGAATTCAATATTGATTTTTTTAGCTTTAGAATAAGATGCGGAGTTGTTGCAAAGATCATTGTTTAATGGAACTAAGCCAAATATAAAGGTTTAACTTCTTTCTCTTCACATGTAGCTTCCATTAACCTTGTTACACAATTTAATGAGTATTTCTTTTCTTTATTTAGGAAAAGGATGAGAAAGACAAGGTTAACAGAGGAAAATGAAAACTCCTCACAACCAAGGCTCCAAATCATTTGTTGTCATGCGAAAAGAATATGTAAGTCCTTTATTTAGAAGTTATAATTATATTAGTAAATACAATATTATTTATTGCGTTTTCAATTAATTTTTTCATAAAATAGAGTGAGAAGGAACTATATGGACAAGAGTGTGATAGGATCACACTACCTAATTCACTCACTATAAGGAAGGTCAATGGTGGATATTAAAAGAAGCGCAAACTAACTATATAAGTATAAAAATTTGTTTAAATCTGAAGTTTATTTATTCATGTAGTACTAAGTACAAAAGTTAGATCGTACTGAATGAAAGGTAGTCAAGCTTGAAAAGATGGTTAAACTAATACTTCGACTAAATTATGTAAGTAGTAGTGACGATGAAAACGAGTCTTAATTTGTACATAAATATTTTTATTAACATTTGTAATTAACATTTAATGATATTTTATTTTTATATAAAATGCTTCTATTTTCTAGTTATTTTTAACTATATTTTCTTTTAATAGATTATAAAAAAAATATAAATATTACAAACAATTATATGGATTGAAAATTTTACCAATAATTATAATTAACATAATAAATTTTTTAATAATAATGTTTATTAAAAAAATTAAAAACATAGCTAAAAAGATTTGGCTATGTTTCTAAAATCATCATCAAAATTTTTTTGCTACGTTTATAAAAACATCATTAATAACTTTTAGCTACATTTTAAAAATGTAGCTAAAAAGTATTTGCTATGAATATTTAATCATCGCCAATAGTTTTGGGCTTCGATTAAAGATTCATCACCAAATACTTTTACCTACGTTTACGGTAACGTAGCTAATAACATTTAGCCACGAAACCAAGGCGTACCAAAATAATATTGGCGACAATTTATCCTTGCCTATATCTTTTCACTACGTATTCATCTCGTAGCTAAATTTAATTTGCAACCATTTAGTAAAAATGTCACCTATAATATTTTTTTATGGGATTTTACAATGATTTGAGCGATGAATTGATATCCTCGTGAAATATTATTAGCCACGAAGTTAGACCTTTTAGGGATGAAAATTTTCATCACTAGATGGCCCTGCTATTGCAGTGCAAGGAGAGTAAAAAAGGGGCTAAATACAAAAGATCAAAAGAGCTTTTAAGAGAAGCATGCTTTATTCTACAATTCATTACAACACCCATAAGCATCTTAGCTTTGTCTTTTTGTAAAAATAGAGGAGGAGGCAACGACTCTTCAACTCGATAATGCTTTATCAGAGAGGTGGGACAAATTCCAATTGGAGGAAGGTGACCTTGACGGAGAGGAATTGCAAAGCTACAGATAATAACATTTAATAAATTTCTTAAGCGCTGTCATCTAGGACAGGCTCTATTCATTGGCTTCTTTAGCTAATTAGAATGCACAACTAGTAAAAGGCTGCTAGAGTAGAAATTTTTAATGGAGCATCAGTGTGATAGTGATAAGTTAGGGATAAAATTAAACATTCTTGAAATGTTAGAAATTATTTTATTTTAAATTAAAATTTATTAAAAATGTTAAGATTTGAATTGAACCTTTGCACTTTTCCATATTGAAACATATTAACTAACCTGCATGACCTCTCATTTATAATGAGTAGATGCTTATTTGTTCTTTATTGAAATATAGATTTAGAAGATGAACAATTACATGAATTATGAAAACTTAAAGCATTTCAACACATTATAAATTCACATACCCCTTAATCGTATTAGATAGTCATCATTTGAGTTGGAGTGCCAATAACTGAGCAAAGCACAGCTAGCACAATACACGATCAGCAGTTGGCTATAGGGTCGTTCATATCGTTTTATAGGCCTTGGGTGAAAAAAAAAGGCCCCAACCAATCGACAATATACTTAAGTTTACATATTTATATGAAACATAAATGACTTAATTTATAAGTCTACATACTCAACCAAATATTAAATGATCATAACATCAGCTAAAAATATCTCACAAATATCATTAACATTAAAATAACTAAAAATAGTAACAATAATAATAAAATAGCAATAGTAGCAATCAAACAATAATATTAGATTGCAAAATACTAAGAAAATTACACTAACAAATACACAGAGGATCATGATTTATGAAAAACAATTTCTCCATGCATTTCTAGATGCAAATTCATTAATAATATTATCAAGATCCTTCTTAACACATAACATAGCTAAACCATTCAACCTTTCTTGTGACATTAATGACCTCAAGAAGGTTTTCAACAATTTTAACTTTGAAAAACTTCTCTCAGCTGATGCTATAGTCACAGGTATAGTCAATAGAATTCGATACGCAATTGAAACATTTGGATAACAATCTGCAACTTTAACAAATTCTAAAATTTCAACTAATGATATTAACTTATTTGAAAAAGTCATTTGCAATACTTTTAATTCAGAAAAAAGATCATCTAAATCCACATCTGACACATTATCATGAGAAAAAGTCATCATAAAATTAGTGCAACATTCTCTTAATTCATTATCATCCAGTGACCTCAACTTCCTTGAATCAAATAAGAATCTAAAAATATTATCAAATATCATTAATTGTTTAAATCTATTCTTTAACGAAGTAATTGCCATATCCACAACAACTAGAAGGTAATTAACTCTGAAAGAATCCTCAGCTGATTGTATTTATCCATTATGGTTAATTTCATCAAATTGTCTTTTCCTAATAATACAACGTTTAGTTAGAAATGTAGCTCTATATTCATCTCAAGCGCAAGACTTTTGGCAATATTCATACTTAAGCTAAACCTTCATCTCTATATTTCTCAAAAAATACCATCACACCTTCTAATTTCTTTATGGTAACATTAATGCATATTTAGATTGCAACTTTTTACTTACCATGTTAATAGCGAATAAAATATCATACTAAGTAATCATACCAAGCAAAAACTCAAAACTCTCAAGTACACTATCCAAGCTTTCTGCTTCACTCATTGACTTGGCATCATCACAAGATCTAGATAATTCCATCAAAGCCAATCTTATTTGAGGAGCTTGAAATCTAATAGCTTTAACACTTTTACTCGACTCTCCCAACGAGTGTTGGACAATGATTTCATATTTAAGCCTAAAACATTATCAAACAAAACCTTCCACCTTTTAGGAGAACTTGAAAATAATGCATATATGTGTTGCACAGCTCTAAAAAATGAAACAGCTTTAACACAAGAATGTGCCATATCACTAAGATTAAGATTATGGTAAGAACATGGCATATATAATGCTCTTGGATTTATTTCAAGTAATCACTTTTGAACCCCTTGATATTTTCCCTTCATATTAAAATTATTGTCATAACTTTGACCCCTTACATTATAAACATTAAGATCAAGAGAATTAAATACATTCAATAATTCATTGAAAAGTCCCAATCCATATGTGTCATCTACCTTTAAGAACTCTAAAAAGTACTCCTCTATTTTTATTTTTTATTTGACATATTCACACATCATATGGACAAACCTATTTGTTCTTGATGACTCAAATATGGGGTACAATCAAGAATAATAGAAAAGTATTTCGCCTCTTTAATAATCCCTATGATAGAACTTTTAACGCTATGAGCCAACAAAGAAATCAATTCATTTTGAATCTTGTGACCAAGATAATGATGATGAATTTCATGATTTTGAATACGTCTAACATGATCTTGCATTATCACATCAAATCTAGCAATCATCTCAATCAATCGTAAAAAATTACCATTACCATCTTGGTAAAGTTTCTCATTGGATCCTCGAAAAGCTAAATTATATTTAGCAAGATACTTCACTATAGAAACTATTCTTATCAAAACTTGTCTCCAACATTCATTCTCCTTTGTAATTTCTTATTGCAAATCTTTATCAACTATTTGATTTTTGCTCAATCTTACTCTTAATTCATTCCAGGTTGTCATATTAGTCATATGCTCAATGCAATTCTTATGTTCTTTGAGTCTCTCACTAAGATGCTTCCAATTTCCAAATACGTCATTCGCTAATCCACTTTATTTATTAGTAGATTTGAACAACTTACAACAAAAACAATATACTTTATCTATATGTTTAGAATAAACCAACCATTTTCTATCGTTAATCTTTCCATTAATTAAATTTCTATAATAATAACAATATGAAAAATGACGAGAGGTATTATCTAAAGGAAACATAAGATTTAGTTCTCTTATAGGCCCTTTTTTAACTAAAATATCCCTTGCTTTATTATCAAGATTATCCCAATTTCTAGGATCATAAATGTCCAGTATAGGGCTTACTTTCTCATTTGCCTTTAAATTTTCTAAAGTGGATATATTTGATATATGACCATGCTCACTTAGATTTCTAATATTCTCATGAATATAAATCTCATCACTTAAATTTTCTTTAT
>JANSVA010000002.1:21970041-21983983 GCA_025504915.1 Erythroxylum reticulatum | reverse complement strand
AACTGTTGCATTTGGTCTTGGATATTATTAAGGGAAGCTTGACAGGTTTCATCTCTCTCATTCAAATCACCTAACTGATCTCAGTTTAGAGATTTGAGCACACTTTTAACTAATTTAAGCTTAGACACCACACTGAACATAGAAGTTCCCTAGACCTGAGAAGACTAAGCATCTTTTACAGTTTAAAGAAAATTTGCCTGAAAGACTAAGAAGTTGGAGAACCTGAAAGGATACAATCTTTTCTGTTGGTTTCCTCAAGCCCTAATCACTACAGGAGAATGGTCAGATATGTTAGGATTTTGAATCACTCCATGGGATCTAGGAAAACAAAAACTCCAAGATGAATTAACAAGAGCTCTATCTAACTTCCTTGCTATAAGGACGTCACCTGATTATTTGTTGGTCCAAGTAAAACTAGGACCAGTAGAATTTAAGTCATACAAAACACAATCCTCAACGCACTTCCTAAAGTCCTTCATACTAGTAAGAGTTGAGGGATTAAGAGGCTCGACATCATGAGCAAACAAAATAACATTAAAGTCCCCAGCAATAACCCACAGTTAACTACCAACACTTAGTTTGATGTTAGAAAGAGTAGACGAAAGAAACTTTCTGTGATTATAGACAAAAATTAAAACATTGTTAAGAGGAGTCACCTCCATGTGAATCAGTTGGTCATTTGTAACAATAAGAGAACACATATAACAGTCCAAATTCCAAGTTAACACTATCCTTACATTTGAAGCTTAATCTAAATTACTATAACTACGCCATCTAGGAAATAAGGAAGAGCACAAGTTATTCAAAAAGGAAAGAGACTTAATCCTAGATTTAATCAAGCAGACAAAAGAACCTGACAACATCTTAAGATAGGACTTCACAACTAACTGTTTTTTTGAATTATTATGACCCTTAACTTTCCAAAAAACTAAAGCCATAACACAAAACTGTACTAAAGGCCTATGAATTTTGTTTCTCCTAGATTTCCTACTCTTCCTAATAGTAAAATCCCCCTCTTCCCCCTCAAAAAGACTCAGACTCTATGACTCATTATTAGGAACCAAATAAGATTTACAAGAAGAAATGGGAGTTCCTGGTTTACTCACAACAGGGGGTTAGATCATCTTGAATCTCTTGAACTCCTTTCTCTTACTTTGATCAGTTAGGACATCTGAAGGTCTGCTATCATTAGGAATTTGCTAGGCCTTCTTAGGAATTTGCTCTTGACTAAGCTCCATTTGTTTGTTTACATTGATTAGTTGTGAAACCTTCTCCGTATCCAACTTTAGTCACAAACCAGTTTCAAAAAGGCAGTCTATGGGCTTCCACTCCTTTTGTGTGTAATTTTCAGGTCTCCATTCATACTCTATCTGAACTTCCTTCAAGGTTATTTGTCCATCTTTATTATAAGTAGTCAACTGAAAACACGAAGGCCAATTCCCCTACAAATCTATTTCCACACACATTCTAGCATACAGAACCCTAGACATCTTAGCTATTTAAATATCCATTAGAAGAGGTTTCCCCACTGCACTAGCTAAAGTATCCATTAGAAGAGGTTTCCCCACTATGCTATCTATTCTGCCCAATCCCTCATTATTCCAATATTCATATGGAATGTTATGGAACCTAGTCTAAATTGGAACATATCTAATATCTTCCTGCTCACCAGCATTCAAACTCCATTTTCTTAAAAATAAAGGTTTCCCTTAGATATGCCAAGGGCCTTTCTTCAAAACTGAGTTTATTCCTTCCTCTGAATCAAACTTAAACAAAAATTTATTTGAACTTGTAATCAAAGTTTCTATTAAGCCAAAAGCAAGCCAAGTTTTTTATAGAGCTCTCTAAACTACTAGGTATGTAGGATGCTTAACAATAAAGAAACCAATCAAAGCATTTCAGAACTAACCTGCACCTTTCCTTGCTAAATCTGGTGGAGGAATGACAATGATCTAGTCTTCCTTTATCTCTACAGGATAGTAGGCCAGTGCCTTTGCATCCATGGACTCCTCTACCAATTCGGAGACCACTGATTTCCATGTTTTAGGCAGTTGAGTTTTCTCGAAGCATGTAGACTTGCAAGCTCTTGAGGATTTAAAGAAGGCATTGGTTCTGTTGAAGGGATAGCCACAGAGGACACTGACGACTGCGTTTGAACAAATTCAGCTGTAGATATTAGAATCTTTGTAGGGGGTTTTGTAGGTTCAGTTTCGCATTTTGGGTGAAGTTAGCGTTAAGGGTTTAAAGCGAATGGGAAGGTCTGGGTGATGGGCAAAAGATTGGGGCTAGAGGCAAACGAGAAGGTGAGGAGGAAGAAGAAGAGGCCATGGGATGAAGAAGGGAACAAAGCCAACGGTGGTCGAAGCAAGTTGCAGATTCTCCACTAGTTTCTCTCTCTCTCTCTCATCTCTCTCTCTCACTCACTTTTTCAGTTTAGCTATATTTTCCCTTCTAAAACTCATTTCTAAAATTTAATAAGACATTCTAATCTAAATAGAAAATCATTTATAATCTAATTTGAAATAAAATTTTCTTAATTAGAACGATACTTTCTAATATTAAAGGAAAACGAATTTTAAAATTAAGTAAAAACTTTTAAATTTAATTGAGAGAGTCTTTTCATTATTTAGAGATTAGTTTCTCAATTAATAAAAAGATCATTCCTTAATAAACTAGAAAACTATTTTCAAAGATATTGTAGAAAACTTATTTTTCTTAATTAAATCACTTTTCCAAATTTATTGAAGAATAAAACATTTTCTAATAAATTATGAAAATTATTACTCAAATAAATGAAGAAATAATTTCAAAATAAAAAGAAAAATAATTCTCTAAATGACTTAATAAATTTAATTTATTTCAATCAAATTGAAATAGATATTTTTAATTAAGAAACACATATATTAATTATTTAAGTAAACACTTTTCTTAAAATTATGGAATTTAATTAATTAATTTCAATCAAGTTAAAATATAATTAATTCTAATAATAGAAAAAAAAAAACAACTTTTGTAAAATTTATGTAAGGAATTAATTTAAATATTAATTTTAATCATATTAAAAATTGATTTAATTTTTAAGTTGACTTTAATTTAAAACTCATTTATATTTAGAATTTAGGTTATGTTTAGACCAAACAACCCTAATCTAGTTCTAGTATTACTTTAATCATGTCACCAAATAGGCTTATTCCACCCTTAAAATATATTATTCATGTATGTAAGCACTCATTATGGCCTTAAGATAACTTATCCTAATGCCTAAACACACACTTTATTATTTCTACTTTAAATCTTGTCACCAAATAGGCTTATTCCACCCTTAGAATATGATATTCTTGTACCTAAACACTTATTATGGCTTTAAGATAACTTAACCTAATGTTTAAACACAAACATAATTATTTCTAATTCATTCTAGAAACCCTACCCTTAAAATTAAACACTAGATTCTCCACCTATAGACAACACCACCACCCTTTATCCCCACCTACCTTTAATTTGTTGCTATTGCCAATGTAATAGTCTTCAAGGTAGTCTCCAACACTCTCTTTTTAGTCAATGTCGTGTGATAAATGCTTAATAAACTATGTTTTTAGCGTGATATTTAGTGCATTTTGCTTGATTATTTGAGAGATTTTATTTATTTTAGTACAAATTTTGTTCTTAGTTTGTGATTAGGTCTCAATTGCCTTCGTGGATCAAAAGGAGAAGAATTTTGGTTAAATCGAGGCAAAAAGTGGAAGAATTAGGGCTATTTTGGAGGGATGGACTTATGTCATGAAGGACATTTCTATGTAAGTCAAGTAAACAAATGTGTGAGGGACATGTAAGCCCTTATGAGCATGTATGGTTTCAAAGATGTTGTTTCGCTCATTTGAAGGTGGACATGCCTATGTAAGTCATATACATGGGATGATCACTACCTTTGTAAGCTTTTGGGAACATGTATATATAAGACTTTGAAGAGCTTTTAAGGGAAACAGTTATCCATACAGTCGTGTAGCTAACTTTGTCCACTACAGAAACCCTAATTATGCATTATAAATGCAATTATAAAGGCTAATTAAAAGACCAAAATTTGGAGCCAAAGTTAGTTCGAAAAGTTAGAGTTTTAAGCACTCTTTTAAAACCTAGGACGGTGGAAACAGGAAGATTACATCAAAGATCTAAGAGAGAACAAATTTTCATCAAAGTTTTAGGTGATTATATTAGAGAAAAGGGGATATAGAATGGATTATCTTCTTTTTAATTATTCTTATAAAGTTTGGTTTGGAATTGTTTTCTATGTTTTTTAACTAAGTTTGTTTAGTGCCTAGGTAGTATGATCCCTAAGTTGGGAAGGACCTTATGATTTAATTATTTATTTAATACAATTTGATTGTTGATTTATTGCGATTCAATTATGTTTTTTAATTTTTGAAATAATATTTCTAGAATATTATTTCAATGTATGATTTCATATGATTGAGAACAAAAAAATCTTTTTAAATAAATAGATCTACCATAATTAAAAGGAGTTACATGAAAAACTATAGATAAGTTAACCTAAATCCACTGGATTAGTTCCAAACCTAATAGTGAAATTTATGATTCAATAATGTAATCTTAGGGGTTTAATAAGAAATATATTTTAATTAATCAACTAAGGATTAGTTGTTAATAATTTTGAGAAAGGTATTAATACAAGATAGGAATTTTCACGGTCTAATGATCTTTAATTAAAGTGCATGATAAATTGTCAATACTTAAGAAATCTTAAGGGGATGCATCACCTTAGTACTAATTATTTAATATGGATTAATCTTTGTGTCATTTATGTTGTTTATCTTTTATATTCGACTTTAGTAAATTTTTAATTAAATTATCATCTAGAGTTTATTACTAGTACATGTAGTCCCTATATGATCCATACTAAATGTTCACTAACACTATAGTATAATTCAATAAATGTACTTACCTATAAGATCTATATGGTAGAGATCAACTATACCAAGTTTTTGGAACCATTGTTAGGGACTAGCATATTAAGAACACACATTTTTTAATAAAGCAGTTATTTCTCATTTGATTTCTTTTTATTTTTCTTTTTAATTTGTTAAATTGTTTTGTTAACTCTTGTGTCTTATCACTTCTATAGGTTTTTGGGTTAGGTTATGACCCAAGGAAATCTATCTTACTTGGTTGACGAAGATAAAAAATTTGAGAGGAACACTCATAGAAAATTTTGAAGTACCTTGATTGACTTTTTGTAAATGTTAATTATGAAATAACCACAAGTGCACGACACAGCTATAATTAATACTGGTAAGTACAGGTCAATTATTTCGTTACCATTGTTTTATTTTCTAATCTAAGAATTTGGTTTTGATTTTTAATTAAAGAAAATAAAACTTAAGCAAATAAAATAAAATAGGCAGCAATAAAGCATAGAGAATTAAGGAATCACTAAGAAACTTACCGATATTAGGAATTAGTGTTTGGGTTTCAAATCCCCCTAAATACCATTAATTGATTGATCTTTTATTATGAAATTGTTTTATTGATTTATTACTCCATAGAGATTCCTATGGTATGATAATAGCTCACTCTTGAGTTTAATAATAACTAATCCTAAGGTTATCAACGAAATTACTAAGGTTAAAGTTTACAAAATTGCTTTATCATTTCAGGAATCCTACTAATTACATTTGACCCTAATCTAGAGGATTTATGTTATCCTATCTCTAGGGTTGCAGTCAACTCCTACCAATTATGGTGGATCCATTCACAAACAGGATTTCTCAATCTCTATATTATGAAATTAGATTATGCCCTAATGTTTTGGATATATTAGAACATATATTAAATACGTAATTGAATCACAATATATGAATCCAAAAATTTACATTAATAAAAGAATCAAGATATGTTATTACACTAAACTTGGGTTCATCTAACCTAGGCATTAAAAGAGTTTAGTTACATATGATAGAACACGAAATTAAACTTAAGCATAAAGAAAAATGAATTCAAAAAAATGGGTTCATAATTATAAATCTCCTTTATTACCTCATATTGAATATTCTTACAAGGTAAAGGATTGATATTGTATTCCAATGGATCTTTTAATGATTTCTTCATATTTTTCGCTTCTCTAACTCAAAATTTCCCCTTTTGGATGATCTCAACCTTTATAATCACCTACTAATGTCTACCACCCTTATTTGCCTCCAAAGATGTCTTTTTATAGTAAATTTCAAGGTTTTAGGAGATACACAATTTGATACATGACCATGTACTACACCATATACAACTCAAAAAACCCAGAATTTGCTATTCTACATGACGTGAGAGAAGTACACAGGTTGATGCACGATTGTGTATCCCTTCTTTGCTTCAAATCTTTGTTTTATGACCCATTTTCATTTGAATTGTTCTCTTTTAAGTTTAAGAAGGCAGTTACAACCTATCAACACACTTAAAGCAAATTAAAAACCAAATATATTATAAAAGTATACAATATCAGGCAAAAATACATTAAATATGAGGTATAAGTATGTTTAATAGATAGAGGACTTGGAACATTAGACTAATACAAAAGGATCAAAAACCATGGTAAACCAACTAAAGATGATGTTTGATTATGCTTAGCCAGACTTGATAGGGATGGAGTCCAACATTATGAGACATACTATCACTGCCAATAACTTCAAGATTAAATTGAACATTATCTAGATGGTACAATAGTATGTCCAGTTTGATGGGCTTCAAGATGAGGATCCTAATGTATATATAGCAAATTTTTGCAAACTTATGGCACCTATAAGGTCATTGGTGCCACTAATGATACAATAAGACTTTGATTGTTTCCATTCTTATTAAGGAATAGGGCTAAGCAATGGTTAAATTCTTTGCCAAGGGGATCCATCACTATATGGAACCATATGGTGGAAAATTTTCTTTTAAAGTACTTTCCACTATCTAAACTTCCAAACTTAGGAATGTCATCACTCCTATGCTTAGATCAATTCAAAAACTTTATATGATATGTAGGAGAGACTTAAAGAGATGACTAGTGTAAGTAGCCCACTCTCACAGGACACATACCTGACATTCTAAAGGATATATGAGTATGTACCCCATAAGGGTGGCATGTTAGAGCAGTCATGTCACTAACTTAATCATGGCATCATCATTTAAAATGTAATTATCACAATATTTAAAAACCTAATTCCTCATTTTCATTTCATAAAACCAAATATACACTGTAACATGTCATACTTCATCCTTATATACAATATCAAAGAACTATCAGAGTTTACAACTCTATTACAAAATATGTTACATGTTATATAATGAGTAACTATACAAAATTATATCTAAATACTTCAATATTAGCTGGCCAACCTTTGACCCATTTCTTCTATCCAAAAGTAATACTAGATCTCTTCTAAGGTTTTTTAGAAGCTAAGTCTTCTATCTCGCACCTGAAAAGTCAACGTTACAATTTTGATGAGTTTTGTGAACTCAGTGAGCAACTATCATCGATGGCTCACTTATAACACATAACACATACAGTTAATGTTTCAAGTTCATAAACAATTCATGTCATCATATAATGCACATCTTTCACTAATTATCAAAACGCACCCTATAACACTTTGTTCACTTATTCACTTTTTACATTCATAACGGTTCATACAATTCAATTCAATGATTCATATAATGCATAAAAAAATTGTATGTGCAATGTTCATAAGACTCACTTTCATTCATTACTTTGTTGTGACCAAGTGCTTTTTTCACTGTCCCGTATCCATTTTAGATACTGGGCTCATTAATAAATGTCCCTTATCCTTTAGGGATACAGGGCTCATTAGTCGTAGTGAGTCAGAGGATCTTACCACATTTTGAGCTTTAAGCTCTTTTTCACTATCGAATCCAGTCACAACTGCCTTTATTTTACCATGCATTCATTTAGTGGAATGCAACATATGTAATCATTCACTTGTGCTAAATTTTCTTTCACTTTCACATTCACATTCACCATCAGACTTTGGTCTGCCTTTCAATAATCTAGTTGAGTATCACATATTATTTGAAGTTCACAAACAATGAGCACTTTCAATATGTTATTCATGCATCAAACACCTTAGACTTTCAATGTCTAGAATCAACACATTCACGTCACATAATAGTTCAATTCAGAATTTAAACAAAACAATAAATCAATGTGAGACCATCTAGGTTATTCATAGTATGCCCCAGATAGATATTGCTTCGATATCCCGGTAATGTCTAGATGTTGTTTCTCTAATTGGTCTTCTATATCATACAATACACACACATTTTCACATTATTAATTTGCACATTTTCATAAATACTCAATCATATAAATCTTTATATATGACATGTATAATGCATGCTCAATGACAATCCTGGGCATATTTCCTTAATTCACATCTTATGATCATTCATATATCATATCTATAAGACTTAATTTTCCTAAGTTCATCAATTAACCATTTAACAATCATTTCCTATTGAATTCATATGAAAATGAATTCTAGTATACAGGAAGGACAATGTGTTAGGAGCTTTTGGTTCAAATTTCAAGTTAATAAGAGGTCCAGAGAAGGAGTTATGGTCAAAAGAGTGAAGAGTGTTGAAAGTTGTCAAACAGTAGTACATGATTGTGCTTGTGCATGATCGTGCAACCACCAAATGATCCTTCTCTATCACGATCGTGCTTATGCATGATCATGCAACTTCTTGATGTTTCCTCTCTGTCACGATCGTGCTTTTTACGTGATTGTGCATTACCTGATGATTCCCTCATTTAAGCATCATTCTAGGTTTTTTTTTTAAATTCGGGTCAATTTTTCATGTCCATTTTGATCTTCTAAAACATTTTTTATTTATTTCTTAAGTTTCAAATGACATCAATTTCATGCATTTTGGTTCATTATTCTACAACTTATGCTTAAAATACTACATACTATTCCCAAACCGTGACAGCACACTATACTCAACTTCAAGCTAAATTTCAAAACCCTTAGAGATAGAATTAAAAGTTGATTCCTCATGAAAAATATATCCATTTGTTTCTAGTTTAATCTAAATGTAAAATCATCCTATTTGAGTATGTACAGATCAAGATATGGCTAAAATGCAAATACATGTTTAGTGAAAACACTCCATATAACATATTCCAACACACTTCATCATCATTTTCATCCTAATTCATCTCTTTTACTTAGTCTATCATTTCTAGCTCATGTCCTAATTATTTCCTCTTCATTTCTACTTCCATTTCATCTCAATTTCAATCACAAACAAATCATATTTTATGTTTGATCGTAACACCAAAAACATAACATGAAATATCCATTCATCTATTAAAATTTTCTGCCCTTTTTTCCTACACCACTTTTAATGATCTTTCTATTTCAAACTCATCTCTACAAAAACTTATGAAATATTGATCATCATAAACATAAAAACATGAAATCAATGTGTTCATTTCTTTACCCGCATTCTAACATATATAAAACACCCTTTTATGATCATTTAACCTCTAACTATCATTATATATGTTTCATTCAACAAATCATGAAGATTAATGTATAACTTACATGATAAAACTCCAAACTCTTCAAAATCACCATGAAACCCTAACCTCCAAGCTTATACGATCATCAACAATTCTAAGAGGAATAGGTTAGGTTTTTAGTTACAAGATAAAGAGATAACAAGAATCTTGAAGAAATAAGGTGAAGGATAGTAAAAACTTAACGTGATGAGGGCGAGAGTGAGATGGTCATGAGTGAAGAAAATGAGAAAGATGAAGAAGAAGAAAGCATATGGACAATGTGAAAGACAAAGACAAAGATGGTCTTTCAGAAGTAAATGTCGTGGGTGGGTTAAAAGCAAGGTAAAAATTGCTTGGTGGGTGTCACAACACTTACCACTTGAAAATCAATTAACCTCTTTTAATAATGGTACTTAGTACCATTTAATCTCTAGTCCATTTGTCACCTAATTTCTAATCTAATTGTCTCCTAAATTTTCTATGGTATTCCTCATTAAATTTTAATATCCCACATCAATATTTCTACTATCATTCGTCTCTTATTTCTATTACTATAAATCAATTGTCTTACCACTTGACATTTTTTCTAGTTCAAAAATACTCGTAATTTTAGAAAAATTTTCAAATTTTCAGCAAAAATTCTAAATCAATAATTATACTCCCAAATCAATTTTAAGACAAAATATTCACTACTCACAGCATAATCACTTTTAAATCATTTATACTCGGAAAAATATCAAATGAGTGCATGAAGAATTATTATAACATGTACAAAAAAATCAAATTCACGTACGTGTATGTTAATTTTATGCATAAGTATGAAATCTATTTCCTAATTTTCTCAATATTATCTCTTATATTCAGTATTATAGGTTTGTAACCCTTAACATGGGTAAAACGGGATGTTATAATTAGGAAGTTCCCATATCATGGTTTACCATCACAAATGTATATATAGACATTTCATAATAAGCTAAATTAAATTATGAAGTAGATTATTGATGTAGTAGCTAGGGGTACTCTGAAACAAAATAGTAGAAGCAACTGAGAACCATGTTAAAGATATGGAAATGAATAACTATTAGTGGTGCTCATCTTGAGCATAATTTAGCAAGCTAGTAGATGTATATGATGTAGATGCAATTACAATTTTAGGTTGAAGCTCGAAGCAAGAAATTAAATGGACTAATGATTAATACTTAACTATTCCAGGTAATGTAGAGCGAGATATATGGGCTAGAGCATTCAGGTCAATAATGTCAGGCATTGCAAGTGATGGTAAACCCTGACTATATAGATTATATAGGGAATGCTCCTAGACCATAAAATAATCCCTACAATAATACATACAATCCAGGATGGATGAATCACCTAAATGTCTCTTAGGGAAATCAAGGGCAACCAAGAAACAACCCTCGACAGGATTTTAGCAACATCTACCTTAAGAAAAGAAGCCAAGCTTGGAAGACCTAATTATGGATAGATTTATTCAAACTTTAGAGGCAAAATTCCAATCTATTGAAACCTTATTAAGATATCAAGAGGCTTTTATACATAACTTGCATTAGTCAACTTGCAAAATTAGTTTATGAAAGACAACAAGGAGTTTTCCTAGTCACGGAAAGACAAATTCTAAAGAGAATGTGATGACAATAAACCTCCTTTTTCTTTTAATTTGCAAATATCTAACCATTTTTTCTTTTTCTGTACTTCCTTTTTTTTATAAGCCATTATTTTTAATAGTCATTAAGGTAGTTAATTTAAATAAAATTTGCATATTTTTTACACACATTAAGCCTAAATGTGAGATTTTGATCCTAAAAGAAAATATATCACTATATTATACTTTATTATTCTTTATTGAATATATATAATGTATAGTTGGATGATTATAAAGTTTGCTTTTGTTATTCATGTTGAGACCATATTGTTAAACTAAAGCATTAAAATGATAAAGTTATTTATATTTAACCATTTATTTTGGCCTATTTTCTTTAATTATTACTACCATATTTTATACCTTAGGAGTAAATATTTTTTAATCTTTCTTTTGATCGATTATAATCATATAGATAGTCGATTACCTATATTTTTTGGAAAAATTTTCATCGATCTTTGAACCCTGAAGTATTTGCATTTGCTTAATTACTTGAAACGTAGATTATATTAAAGAATTTTAAAGAGAAGGTCCAATGAGCCTATGATTGTTGGTATGTAGTGTTTGTCAAATTTGTTTCTTGAGGGATTTATTGTTATTACAATTTTATACTATATCCAAAGTTACTTAATTGTGAAGTTCAAAATTATTTGTTGTGTGCATATCAATTAAAAGAAGAGAAAATAAAAGAGAGATTGAATAATAAGAAGAATTATCTTTGTGCTAACGAAATATTTTCATAGAAGACCTATACTATAAAGAACCAAGTTTTGTATAATTTTTTATGTAAATTCCTTTTAATTATACCTAGCATACCTTTACCTAAACCCCATTACACCTTGTTTAGAAGTCCTTTTGATTTTTTTCTATTTTACTTATTAGTGGTGGAGATGAGATTTTATTGCAAGGTTATGGCTAGGAATACTCCTATCTATTGATGAATTTTTTTTAATATTTTCCATCCTAAAACTTTGAATGAATTGAGTGGATCCTTCGTAAGGGTGTGAAATTATGTGCTTTTGATTTAAAAAAGATTATCAATGTGATTGTTATTGATATTGGCTTATGAAAGTTAGTTGTAGGGTAGCTGAAGTCTAACTTTAGGCTAATTTGGTTCATATGATATATATTAATTTAAAGTGTGAATGGATAGGTTAAGGTTAATAAGGGATTGATGTTTTAAAAGTTTAATGAATTGGATTATGATTTGCTAAAGGACAAGTAAAAGGTTAAATGTGATAAATTTGAAATTTGCTTAATAGACTATAATTTTAGCCCTATATTTATTACATTTTTCTTGATTAATTGAGAGCTTTTATTGTTTTTATATTTATTTTATTTTTAGCGTGTTATTAGATCTCAATTGCCTATAGATTAAAAAGAGAATAATTCAAGTGAAATCAAAACAGAAAATGGAAGAATTAGAGCTATGTAAGAGGATCACATCTATTTGATAAAGGATATGCCTATGCAAGTCATGTATCCCAACCATGTGAGGGACAGTGTAAGGCCTTGTGACTATGTACAACTTCTAAGACATTGTTTCACCTATATGAAGGTGGATGCAACTGTATAAGTCATGTATGTGGTTGTTTTCACTACCCGTGTAAGCTTCTAGAAATATGTATACGTATCACTTTGAAGAGCTTTTCAGGCACACAAATATGCACATGGGCATGTGACCGACTGTGACCACCCTAGAAACCTTAATTTCACATTATAAAAGGCAATTATGATGGCTAATCAAAAGAGTTGAAGTTGAAGTTCAAGTTAATCACAAAAGCTGGGGTTCTAAATACATTTATGAACCTTAGAACAAAAGAAACATGAAAATGACATCAAAGATATGATAAAGAACACTCAAGTTTTTGGGGATTAGATTAGAGAAAATGGGATATACAATGGAATCTCTTCTTTTTAATTATTATTTTGAACTTCTGGTTTTGGTTTTTTTATATGTTTATAAACTAAGTTTATTTAGTGCCTAGGTAAGATGAACCTTAAGTTAGGACGGACCTTGTGATTTTACTCTATATTTAATAAAATTTGATCATTGATTCATTTTGATTCGAACATGGGTTTTAACTATTGAATTAATATTTTCAAGATATCATCTCAATGTATGATTTCATATAATTGATATAGATAAATCCTTTTATATGAGTAGATTTACTATAATTGAAAGAAGTTACATGTAAAACTAGAGATAGGTTGACATAAATCCTCTAGATTAGGGTCAAACCTAATAGTGAAATTCACGAATTGAGTAATGTAATCTTAAGGGTTTTAACTAGAAAGAGATTGTAGTTAATCAACCAAAGCTTAATTATTAATATTCTTAAGAAAGATATTAATATGGGACATAAATTTGCACATTCCACTAATATTTAATTAAAGTGAATCATAAAGTATTAAGACATCTTAGGGGGATGCATAAGTTAGGCACTAGTTATTGGACATTAATTAATCTTAGTTTCATTTGTGCTCTTGTTTGTTATTTGTACTAGAATTTATATTATTTTTAATTAAACTTTCATCCTATTTTGTCGATGAAATAATAAAAAAGAGGTTACTGCTTGTACTTGTAGTCCTTATAGGATCGAAACTTAATATTCACTAATACTGTACTATAGTTTGATAAGTGTACTTGCTTGTGAGATCTATAAGGTAAAGTTTAGCAATATCATCGTGTCTTCATTTAAATTAAATAA
>JANSVA010000002.1:21949146-21962407 GCA_025504915.1 Erythroxylum reticulatum | reverse complement strand
AAAAGTTTGAAAAAATGTTGTCTTTACAAAGATATTCTATTTCTAAACATGGTTTAGGATATGATCCTTTTGATAGAAGGCACCAAAAATGCTAGACTCTAGCCTACAAGTATGACAATTGCATTGCATGAGACTCACCTAGCCAACTTCGATTCAAACATTTTGATTTCATTTTTAAAGATCATTTTCGCATCGTCACTACATTTAATCTAAAACAAAAAATAAAGATAAAAGAAGACAATATGAGACACGTACCAAATCAAGTTGAATGATTATAATATGTATAAAAATATTATTTAAATAAAATAATTGTTTTAATTATCAAGCAGAGTCATGAAATGTGTATTTCCTCTTGTAGCAATCTATATTTTTGAATAGTTATATGAGTGTAGCCATGGGTTAAATATAATAGTGGGGTTAGGTTCGACCCCACCTAACTTAAATTTAGCCTAAAATTTATATATTAGGTTCAAACTCGGATTAGGGTTTGATCAAACTTGAGTTGTGAGGTCTAGGCTCGATTCTGATTGGATTTCAAGTAGTTTGAAACCAATATAGGTATTAGGTTTTTGCTCATCTTTGCTATATTGGTTTTTACTGCTCCTTTGATGTTTGTTCCCTCTGTATTTCTCTCAACTTCAATATGTCGACTTTGCTCTTATTATCTATTATATTTTCTTTTTGTTGTCCATTTCTCTTTTTATTTTCCTTCTTTATATTTTTTTCTCTAGTAACTACTTTTTAAATGCCAAGAAGAATGAGAATTTTCCTCCCCCACCAATGGTTACTAGGCATTAAGGATGGCAATGGGCCCTTGATTGTTGAGGTCCATGCTTAAGCTTAGTCCGACTCAGTCCAACCAATTGTTTTAAAATTAAAAGTGTGAAAATAATGTCATTTTAGTTCAAAGTGTCGTTCCTCAAGTCAAGCCAAGTCTGGGCAGCCTGAGGCTCAGTCAACCTGGTCTTGGCCTGCTAACTTTGAGCCAGGCCAAGCTCGGACCCATCTCTACTAGGGTTTCTCTCTCTATCTTCTTCTCCATCGGGTTCTAGATAAAGGACCCTTTATTTTTGGGAAAAACAAAGAAGTCCTTGTCCTCTTCTTGTTTTTTCCATCTTTATATTTTTACCATAATAATGCCCAAGCTATAAAAACTTGCTAATGTAGTAACCACAAGATTATAGTGTTAGAATTTTTTAAGACAACACACACACACACAGATATATACATATATATATATATATAAACAATTATATTTCATGGATTATTATAAGGCATGACATAAATTTAAAAGTGATCTATTAAGATTTTGAGTTAATTAGCCCAATTATCTAATTAAGTATGAGTTATTATATATGTAGAGACTATAATTTTATATTCCTAACTTATGATGGGAAAATTAGAAATAGGCATTATGTATATAAATAAGTTATTATATAGGTGTAGTTTATATTATGTCTTTATAGGTGTTTTAGTGTCTTTATAGGTATTTATTAGATGATTGTTGCATATATAGGCTTAGAATTATGCTCAAGTGAGTGCTTATTTATATTCTAAGTGTTTGTGTGGTAGAGCACAATTTAATTCTTATTTATATATTTCTTGAGATGTATGATATGTTTGATGGAAATCAGATAGGTGAAGAACAAGAGATTTGTACATGTATGGGTCACGATCGTGATAGAAGAGAATCACCAGAGTCATGATTATGACTCTATTGTCACGATTATGATAGAAGTAATTTTCCAAAGTCAAGATCGTGACAAAGGCTTCTCAGATGCAACTTTTTCTAGCTATTTTAGGGTTTGGGGCATTTTTGGAACTTATCAAAGGGTGAAAACCTTAGTTACACCCCCAAGACCCTCTCGGACTATTTAAAAACCTTATGAAGCCTAAAAAATGCACTCGTCATCTTACAAAAGTGGATCAAACAAGGAAGATCAAGGGAAACGTCCAGATTTCTAGTTTTACAAATCAAGCTCCGAATAGAATTTTCCTTTCTTTCTGTTTTGTATTACTTAATGTGAACTGAATTTTTAGAGGTTTATTAAATTTATGATGTTCTAAATTTCATATTAGAGTTTGTTTCGTAGATGTTTTGTGAATTTAATCTTTTTTTATTCAATAAAATGTTCTGTGATCGAGGGAGTGAGTCAAAAGTAATTTGATTAATTTATGCAACAAGAGTTGGTGAATTAATATATCACCCAATTAACAAATCAACTATCATTCGAAGAGAGATCTTGTGTGAGGATTTGATTATTCAAATCATACTTTATCATATTAGTCAAAGTTAGGTTGATTTAGTTTTACATATATTCCTCGTAAGATCGACAACTTTTGCTACTTCAAGTCTACGATCTATATACTTACAAATATTGAGAGTTTTATTAAAGGTAAAATTTGCTAAACAAGTTTATGGCGTCATTTTTGGGGAATTAGTTTTATTCTATTTGAATTTCTTAGATCTAAGGAATTGTTATCCTTTCTTGTGTGATTGAGGTACCCAATCCCAAGAAATTAAAAAAATTAAAGAAAGAGAAGAAAGATTGGCATAAAGTAGAAGACACATCAATTTAGACATCACAAGGCAAGAATGAGGAATCCGAAGAGTTAAATGCCTAGAAGAAATAGGAAGAACGATGGTGTAGGAAATACATCACGAAGAGGAAAGAACCCTTATAGACTTTATGAGGCCAAGGTTCAACACCTATTATTAAGGAATTACACAACCAACAATGCAAGCAACACACGATCTGTTAGAGTAAATGGTGAACAATAATTGTTTTTAGACATCGGAACGAAATATAAAATAGTTAACCTTCCAGGATCTAGAAGGAATGATTGTTATGGATTCAGTGACAGCATTGTAGGCTAAGATTAATAGCCTCATCAAGCAATTAAACAGCTTGAAAGCTACCTTTTTCTCACCATTCAAAGCAATTCAGTATGGGTGCAAGCTATATGGATAAGAGAGCCATATCACAACTAATTGCTTCCTAGTAGAAAATAACAATGTGTCGCAATTCAACTTCATGGGAGCACAAGTTAGTCAACGAGGCACTGATCCTTACTAGAATAAGTACAATCCTAGGTGGTAGAACTAACCAAATTTCTTTTGGTCTAACAATACTGGGACTTAAATAGGAGCTCAAGGCCTACCAAAATTTTAGTAAGATGCGTCCAGTTCATGGGATTCAAAATTGAATGAGATTATAGACAGAATCATAAGTTGGAAGGGAAGTTTGAACAGGTAGCTAAAAATCACGCCTCTTCCATTCATAATCTAGAGATTAAGGTGGGTAAAACTTGCTTCATATTATGGTCACTAAAATAACATTAAATTTCTTTAATAATATCTCATCGTTAGAAGAGACAGATAACCTATATGTATCTCTTGGAAGGCCAACAGCTAAAAGAGCTAAAACAACTCAATAAAGCCTATTCTAATGGATTTAGATATGATTGTCTATCAAAGTTTCCTTTATAATCTAACATGATTGATTTGGGTTATTATAGAATTTATATTAAATTTGACAATTGATATCAAAGCCTATTTCATATTGGATTATTGATATTAAATTTACTTTTTAGGTTTAACGTTTTATCTCTTTGAGATATGGATTATCATTTTAGATTAATAAAATTTATAGATATAATCTAAGCTTTTAGTTGGTGATGGTTACCAGTGGTTCCAAAATTATGTTTCCCTTTTCATCCAATTGTAGTATATATATATATATATATATATATTGATGTGACTACATTGTTGTTGATAATGGGTAATAATGTAATATTTCATTAGATTATTATATTATACGGGTTTCTTTGCTTATGAATTGTTAAACAATGGGTTTGTTCTTCTTCTATAAACATCTTTTTTAGCCTATTTACTTGTGGCTTTAACGATTTTCGCTCTTCAGACATATATGGATTATTTATCAACAATAACATTTTTCATCCTTCATTCTCCACTACATGATTTTTTCTAAAAAAGGATCTTGTATATTTGTACAAAGAGAAAGTGAAGATTTTCAACACCTTTAATTTTGTTTTTAGTTGTCAGAACCCAAAATTTTATACCTTATACATATATTTTGCTTTTAGTTGAAATTAATTTTTTATTTATTACTCAAAATAATACATAATATCATGTTAATTTTAAAGATCGATTAATTAAATTCAAAATTTGGCATTTATATTTTAAATATTTAGTAATTGATATATTAAATTAATTCATCAAAAGAATATGTTACCATAGTAACTTCTTTTATGTAGATTAATTAAAACTGAAGTGAATGGTACTAAATGGTATAATTAAAATTAAAAATTTCCTTTGATCAATCAAAATCTTAAACTTTTGTATAAGGACAATGCAAAAAATTTACATCTTCTTATTGCTACTATTAAAAGTGTTTTATTCTCAGCTCAAAATGAGTTGTATAACATTCCTTAATGTATAATGCTTAGTAACAGGGAAAAGCAAGCTTTGTATAACTTCTGTAAAGCTCTCTCCTTTTATTAGTCCTTAATGGGGCAGAGATCTAGAATCACTTAGTTGAAAGGAGGAGACAAAGTTTCAAATTTCTTTCATAAATATGCTCTTTAGGAAAGTCTTAAACAAGATAAATAGTCCAATGTGCAATAATCACACCATTTCCAATCAAGACTTGTTAAAGTTAGAGGCCTTTAATTACTTCTCCAGTGTTATGAATGCCCCACCAATGCTCAATCCTCAATGGAAGTTTTGAAATGTATCATGTATAGTTGCATTACTTCTTTAGAAGCTGAAAAACTCTCTAATCCTATGACTAGAGCAAAAATTGAGCTAATTATCAAAGGTTTGAATGCTTATAAAGCTCAAAGACCTGATGGTTTTAACATGATTTTTTTTTCTAAATCTTGGCCTATCATCAAAGACAGCACTAGATGCAGTGCTAGAATATTTTTAGAAGAAAAGGATGCTCAAAGTGGTCGATGGCAATTTCAAAACACTCATTCCTAAAGGAGGTGGACAAAATATTTTTTTGGAGATTTCAGACCTATAGCTTATTGTAACTCAATCTATAAAATCATTTTTAAAATCTTAGCTAAAAGATTAAAGTTGATCTTAGCAATCCATATGGATAGTGCTCAAGGGGCTTATGTTCCTGGTAGATTGATGAATGATAACATTCTTCTGTTACAAGAATTCATGAAAGGGTATTCCAAAAGGAAAGTGGTAAAAACTATATATTGAAGATTGATCTTAAAAAACAAAAGCTTATGATAATGTTGATTGGAGTTTTTAAAGCAAAATCATGAAGGCTTGAAATTTCTAGAATGCTTTATTGATTTGAATTCATTATGTTCCACCACTCCATCTTTTTAGTATCCTCATCAATGGAGAGATAAAAAATTCTTCAAAATTTCCAAGGGCATTAGGCAATTAGGTGACCCTTCTTTACCATACTTATTTGCCTTTTTCACGGAGGTCTTTAATATGCTAAAATCATTCTAAATGTAATAAACTGGGAATTACCAACCTCATCCTTACAGATCACTTGATTGTCCTATCAAAGTTAGACACATCATCACTCCTAGCTATTGTGAAGGTTATTAGAATTTTCAACAAGATATCTGGACTCTATACTAATGTTGACAAAAGTTATTTTCACATTTCTAAAAGTGCAGAGGATCAAATAAGCATGTTTGAGCCTCACTAATTTTATAGAAATGTCTTTAGCTTTCACATATCTTGAAGTTGCAATAACTACTTCCAAATTGATCTATGGAAGTTTTAAACCTTTGGTGGACAAAATACAAGCAAAAATCATAGGCTAGAAAATGAAGCCTTTATCTCTAGTTGGAAGTGCTCAACTAATTACAACTTTCTTATCTTCACTTAATATTGGGCAATACACCTAGCTATTCCAAGTTTTGTGAAAAAAAAACAATTAATAATATGTCAGGAAATTTTTTTAGTCTAGTTCAAAGGAAGGAGGTTATAAAGCCGACATTAAATGGTCTAAAGTCTATAGTTCTAAAAAGTAGGGAGGTTTGAATATCATTCCTTTAAAACTGTTGAACAATTACATGATGATCAAGAGACTAAAGAGATTGATTAATGATTATAAGTCTCAAGTGAGTGCATGAATACTACATCAAAGATAAAGAGCATTTGGGAAATTGATCGCACATCTAGGAATGCTTCTTCAACATTAAAGGAAATTATTAAATGGAGAGGCTTCATCAGAATTCATATCAGGAAGGTAATAGGAAAGAGATATACACATTGTTCTAACATAGCAATTGGATATGTGATGGTCTTGTTGAATATAAGGCTAAGCTGTGTGTGCTAAAAGGCATCATTATAAGCAACCAAAACCTATCAAATGCAATGATAGATAAGAATGAGATCCTTATGAGAATAAATGACAGCAATGTACAAATGGAGATCAACAATGTAGAATTAAAGGAAAAATGGAAGAAAAAATTTATTGGTGTCCTACTGCTAATGGAATATACAATAATACTTCATGTAGTAAACTTTTTAAGTAGAATTTCAAGAATGTATTATGGTATAAAATGGTATAGTGCAAATACAATCTTCTTAGAACAACTACAACTTTATGGAGGACTATAAAGGAGAAACCACCTACTATTGATAGAATAAACAAGTTTAACTACTTGACAAACTAGTGTAGCCTTTGTAGAATTCAATTGGAGAACACTTCATACCTACTTTTCAAATGCAAATACACATGTGGAGCTTGGAACACAGTAATTTAGAAATGTGCAATCAATAATCCACCAGAGGAGTGGCAACAAATCATAAGCTAGAGTATGAACTTACAACATGTCAAGAAAGATCACAATGGTATTATGATCTAACCTTATCCTACTTGGTACTACACATATGGAATGAAAGAAGCAGATGCAATTTCCACAACAAGGAAAGAAGCTATGAACAATTCATGAAAGAGCTAGTTAATGTCATTAGAATCCACATAATTACCTTGTCTGACAAGCTTGCACTAGGATCAACTTGTACTAACATGTGGAGATGTAACTAATTTTTTGCATTTGTAATTCTTTTGATGCCTTATGGCTTGGCTAAATCATATGTCTATGTACTCTCTTCTTGAGAATCTCTTGTAGAACATTTGGTTTTCAACCTTTTATGACTTAATTCAATTTTCATTTTTCAAAAAAGTTCCTATAAGTTTGGGATGGATTTGACTAGTCAACTAGCAGTTTCTGTTCATGAGATATTTTAGGTCGTGTTAGACTATTAGTTACTCTTATATTTGATGTTAAAATCTTGAAACGTTCTTTTTTAATGTTGCATGATTCATGGAGTGATTCACTAGATTAAACTATAGACTAAGATCCTTTTTTACCTATATAAACAAGAATTTAAGAACAAAGCTTCTACGTTACAAGAAGTGTACAGAACATGATATTCATTATTTACGAAAGAAGGCAAAAAGTGTTGCAAAGTCTTCCCTTAGTACAAAACAATCTAAAGAAAAATCTTATTCCTTTCTGAAACATGGGAATCCAAAAGAGGAAAGATGAACCAATTTGTTTTGTTTTATAGATGGTACAACGTAAAGAAGAGGAGAAATAGAACTGGAACGCTTAATGTGGATGATAATTGAGCCACGTACTCCTGTTAGGGCAGGGACGTAGAAGAATATAAAAAATGAATTGGTGTGGATGAGAGAGATGCTCTAACATCTCTTTAAAACCCTTCCTATCGTTTCTTTAACCCTTCTTGCCTGCTATCTGTTTATTAAAAGTCCTCTTTGTGGAAGTGCAGTCAATTCTACTGAAATTTTACTGTTCATCTACTACATTGGCACTACTAAGTTCAACATTTCCACACACCACTCTGGTGATTAATGGCGGTCAGCAATTCTATAGAGTCTGCCCGACATGCTGCTAAGAAAGTTAGACTAAGGAAAAGGGAAGAGAACCCTCCCGCATCCTTGATCCCAAGCAAGCCTCTCAGCTACAGTGCGGTGGTTTCTAATCAGGTAGGCTCTGGTTCCGGAGCTGGTGAATTAGACTGGCTCGTAGAGGAAGCAATTGAAATTTTTGAAGTAGATATCTCCATTGTCCAAGGCACTTACGGACTAGGTATCACCTTATCTCCAACATTCAAAAGGAAACTCGACCAAGCCTAGGCTAACACAGTCATCATCAAATTACCTGGTTGTAAATTTGGTTTCAATCTACTCAAATCCAAAATCTCTTCCCTATGGAAACCTAAAGGCCCCTTGAAATTGGTGGACCTTGAGAATGAATTTTACCTGGTTAAATTAATGGAAGAGGAGGACTATCTTTATACACTCACGCAGGGACCGTGGGTCATCGCTGGCCATGCACTCTCAGTGCAACCTTGGTCGTCTAACTTCTGACCATTTCCAGGGCAAGTCTCGTATATGGTAACCTGGATCAGATTCCCTAAATTATCGATGGCCAGGTACCATCCGCCCATCCTGATGGTACTAGGTAATTTGATTGGCAAAACAATCAAAATCGATCAAACCACTCAAAATACTCACAGTGGTAAGGTCGCTAGGGTTGCGGTGGAGATTGGTCTCCATGCTCCGCTCTGATCCGCGATGGAAGATGACGGAGAACTTATAAAGGTAGATTATGAGGGTCTCCCTCAGATGTTTCTCTTGTGGACTCGTCGGCCATGGAAGCTCTTCCAGTTCAATGAAGGCTACTAGCACTCCCAACCCTGTACCACCAACCAAGGGACCCCCTCTGTCAACCCAACCCCTACCACCCATCCCTGCGTCACCCTCTGTGGACACTCCAACCCTTGATCCCCTCACCGGCCTCATCGCGTCTTCCACCAGTGAACCCAGCCAACTCGAACTCGAGCTGTGGATGCAAGTTCAGCAGCGTGCGCGTCGATCTCCTCCCACTCCTTCCACTCTCCGACAACATACGCCTTCGACTTCCCCTAATGTGGACCTCCAAGGCTTGCGGTTTATGGCCTTGCCCAGGATGGAGCCATTGGAGATTACAATGGCTCTCTCTCTAGCTCCCAAGGTGCCTCCCCACCACGCACACCAGCAGCAATAGATGAAGCCCCAAATGAAACTGAGGCTGCAGCATAACGCATCGTCGAAAGGAAAAAGGGCGTCGTTTAAAGGGCCACAAGGGTTGCCTCACCTAGGACCCAAAACGTTGCCGTCCCGCTCCCTCCCCTCTCCCCTAGACCAGATGCTAGGCCCTTCCTCCAAGGCCCTAGCCCATGTGATCTCCTCTGGCCCCTCCTCCCAAGCCCCATACCATGTGCTCTCCTCTGGCCCATTACAGCAATAGTGCCTTAGCCAATCAGCCCCTACCCTAGCCCAAGCTAGCCCATCCACCCCTAGCCTGCCTCCCACGACCAGTCCCGCCCCACTACATAGTCCTAGCCAGAACCATGTGGCCCTCTCGATCCCCACACATGCCGACATTATTATACAAGATAACTCAATCTTGCTGCCATTACTAGAGGTATTGGGCCGTCGAGACATGGAGACCAACCACACTATTGATGATCAACCTGCAGCCCCGGCCTCGCCCAATGAAACACCCATTGTACCCTTATAGTAACCTCTAGATCCGGTATCCGAGTCCCCTTTAGCTTGCAACATTATCAAGGCTATCGATACGCCCATGGGAGATATTTCTCTGGATCATTCGATTACCCCAGATCAAGAGTTACCCGATAGGGCTAGCACCTCCCCTACTGCCTAGCTCCCCTCCCTTAACCGTTTTTATGTCCATTTTAACATGGAACTGTCAAGGGGCTGGAGGACAAACCTCCAAGCCTGTCATCAAAAACTATTGTCACCTTCATAAACCGATTCTGGTCGTTTTGGTCAAACCCTGTATCAGTGGAGCCCGTGTGTTGAAAGTTATTCGGAATTTAGGATTTGGCCACTTGTACCGAGTGGAAGTGGAGGGTTTTTCAGGAGGTATTTGGCTTCTGTGGCAAGATGATATTGTAGTCCGAATCTTGCTTACTCATTGCCAATTTGTCCATGTTAATATTGAATTGAATCGCCTCTCTTTTGATTTAACAACTATTTATGCTAGCCCGACTTACTCGTTACAACATTATCTTTAATATTGAATTGGATCGCCTCTCATTTGATTTAACAACTATTTACGCTAGCCCGACTTACTCGCTACAACATTATCTCTTGTATTATCTGAGACATAGAGCGAGTTTCACGACGAAACCTTGGCTATTGGGAGGCGATTTCAATGCCAAGCTTGAGCTAGGTGATAAGAGGGGTGGCTCCCAAACTCAACCTAGTGTCAATACTCATTTTTGAGATTGTGTGCATAGATGTAGTCTACATGACCTAGGTTTTTCGGGGCCTCGATTCACCTGGAAGCGAGGACAACTTCTTGGTCACTTAGACCAAGCTTTTTGCTCTAACAATTGATTTCAGTTCCCATTACTGTCACCCATTTACCCTTCTTGAAATCCGATCATTGGCCTATTCTTATTACTCTGCACGCAAGCCCTCCTTCTCCTCCGACGGTTAAGCCCTTTTGTTTTCAATCTACCTAGTTTACACATGATAACTTCCGTCAATTTGTTGTTGCAAATTGGCTTATCACCAGTCAGGATTTCACTGCGAATCACAGTAGTTTCTTGAATCGCTTACAGAATTGGAATGCTACCATGTTTGGCAATATTTTCCATCGGAAGAACCGTCTTTTAGCCAGACTTGAAGGCATCCAAAAGAGTATTGAGTACACTAACTCAACGTCGCTCACAGACCTGGAGGAACACCTCAGAACTGAACTGAAATAGGTCCTGTGCCAAGAAGAACTTTACTGGCTCTAGCGGTCCAGATGCTAATGGGCTCTTCAAGGTGATCGGAACACTAAGTTCTTTCATGCCATTACTTGAGCCTGGCACCGATAAGCGCAGCTTACTTCCCATAAAGATGAAACGGGTGCAGTGGCCTCAGATCCTGACACCATCTGTGGCGTAGCTCAGCGTTATTTCGAGACTTTATATCGCGCCAACACTCAGCCCCAGATACCCCATCTGCAGCATGGCCATTTTTCCCCCTACCTCTTCAAGTTTCCGACGAGTTAAGCAGTCCCCTACAACCCGACGAAATCAAACAAGCATTTTTCATCATGTCTCCTAACAAGGCACCTAGGTTTGATGGGTTTACAACTCTTCTCTACCAGCTGTAATGGGATGTGGTTGGCCCCTCCTTGATAGCTTTTTTCCAACGTATCTTTCGCCATAAGCTCTGGGATTCAGATCTTAGTCGTACTATCTTGGTCCTTATACCTAAAATCCCCTCGCCCTCTTCGATCACTCAATTTCAACCCATTGCTTTATGATCAATGCTTTACAAGGCCATAACTAAGATCATTATACACAGACTCAAACCTTACCTCAATGATCTGGTAGCCCCGACTTAGTGCAATTTCGTGCCTGGACGATTGATCACTGATAACATTATCATCACTCAAGAAGTGATCCACACAATGAAACGCAAGACTGAGCGGATAGGTTTTATGGCTCTTAAGGTGGATCTGGAGAAGGCTTATGATCGACTATCATAAGACTTCATCCAGGATCCTCTCTTTGACGTAGGACTACCTGTTACCCTGATCAATCTGATCATGAAATGCATTACCAATATGTCATTTCAGGTCAACTGGAATGGGCACCTGAGTACCACCTTTCGACCGTCCAGGGGCATTCGCGAGGGCGACCCTATCTCCCCTTATCTGTTCGTCCTATGTATTGAACACCTAAGGCGTATGATCACTTAGGCGGTGACCCACGGCCACTGGCATTCTATTAGGCTTAGCAAAAATGGGCCACAACTTTCACATTTGTTTTTTATCGACGACCTTATTCTTTTTTCGGAAACCTTCTCGCAATAAGTGGTCGCAATTTGCAAGATCTTACAGGACTTCTGTGCCGTGTTGGGGCAACACTTCAGCCTTGACAAATCTTGTGTTTTTTTCCCCACAATGTCCCTCCTTTTATGGCCCGCAGCTTAAGTTGAGCACTCGGCGTTCGACAGATGTTTGACCTTGGCCACTACTTAGGTGTTCCTCTTCTTTATGAGTGAGTCAACAAACGGACTTATCAACACGTCCTCAACAGAGTTCAACAATGGTTGTCAGGATGGACGGCTAACCTTCTATCTTTTGCCGACCGCACCACTTTGGTTCATTCAGTCATAGTTGCGCTCCCTAGTTATACCATGCAGACGATCCGTTTACCCCGCAATCTTTGTGATGAGCTTGAAAAACTGATACGTTAGTTTATCTGAAGCTCTTCCAATGGAGCCAAACGGATTCCCCTTGTCAGCTGGGAGGATGTTTGCCAACCCAAAGCTACGGGTGGACTAGGAATTCGGCGTATCCGTGCCACCAACGATGCCTTGCTAGCGAAATTAGGCTAGATTTTGATTGCCAATCCTACTGCGATATGGGCCCAAGTCCTTGCAACGAAATACAAATTTAACATCTACAATCCCCCCACCTCCTTTGAGGCCACCGGCGAGTCCATGATATAGTGGAGCATTAAGGCCACTTGTCACCTCGTTCTTCAGGGTATGTAGTGGAGCATCGGGGATGGCGCCCGGACCAAGTTCTGGATTGACCCTTGGCTTCTCGGATCAGGACCCCTTACGGCCCATGTCATATCTCCCATTCTTGATTCCATACTCCACTCTCACGTCCGCGATTTCATAGAATTTGACAGTACTTAGTGATGGGATGCGTTTCAATCTCATCTTCCACCTTCCATTTGCCATTTAATAGTAGGGACTCTTCCCCCGCAACCCTGCTTAGGTCCAGATAAACTGATATGGGGCCCCTCCGACTCTGGTCTGTTTACCGCGACTTCTACATATGACATGATCATGGACACTGAAGCTCACCCGGTTCATTAGGACTAGAAGGTCATCTGGCATTGGAAAAGCCCTGAATGCATTCATTTTTTCCTCTGGCTCCTAGAAAAAGACCTGTTACTCACGAACCAGGAAAGAGTGCGACGACATTTCACTCTAGATGGAGATTATACGCAATGTCAACAAGAGGAATCCTCATTGCATGTCGTGCGCGACTGCGCTAAAGCCCGACAAGTGTGGAATAGCTTCCCTCCTCACATCGTCTCGCATGCCTTCTACACTATGTCCCTGTTAATGGACATTTTGAGTGGCTTTTTAGAACTTAATTCAAAGTCATTTACATTCATTTTATGTTCATCTATGGC
>JANSVA010000002.1:21911885-21933022 GCA_025504915.1 Erythroxylum reticulatum | reverse complement strand
AAGAGGGTCCTGGGGGGCACATTGTTTTAGCTGATAGTGTCCCAAACTCGAACCATGATATTGCACCAAAAGAAATTGCCCCTAGCATAGATGTAAATAATACACAGAATACCAACAGGAGAAGTTTGGACAGTTGTGTAGATATGGAGCATGTTTGGAAAACTGATGCAACATCTTTGGACAGCCTGGCAAATGAAGAAATGAAACCTTTGGTATTCTCCTTTACTGTGACTTTTGCAAGGAGATTGACAATAATTTTCCTGAACTTGTTTACTTTGACAAATGATTTCTTTGGTTGCATTCATCTTCCTAGTTTCCCAAATGTTATGAGAGGGGAACAACTTTAGATATCACTCTTCTGCTTAAGGCATAACAATCCCTTCTATTATGAATATTTTAGAATAGCTATATTTTACAGTGATGTCAGTGGTGTATCTCAATATTAATGCTAGAATATTCTATTATTATGGAAAATCTGCCATTATCTGTATAAAGTAGGGACTTGTATTATGTAATGACACAAACTATCCTAAAGAGAAACATGTGAGTTTTATTCTTGTGTCCGTGGATGTAAGCCCTTAAGACAAAACCGTGTTAATCTCTTTCTTTTTTCTCTCCCTCTATTCTGTTTCTTGTTATTTTATTTCTTTTATATCTCAACATGTATTAGAGTTAAGTTACTATCTTTCATTGTCATAACAAGTATGATGGGAAACCTGTATTCTTCTTGGTTTTTTATATTCTTCTTGCCTTTCTATAGCTGCAGTTTCTTTTAATGACCTGTGATACAGTCACACCATTCTAAAACTGTCAATTTCAGTAGTCATGCAAGCTAGAGTTGCTTGTCATCTTGTCAACAATTATGTAACCTGAAGCTGCATGCCATGTTGGTGTCAATCACATAGTGCCACAACATCAATCATTTACTACTGTCGGCTAATCTCTTTTTATAATCAAGATGATCATACACTTTCATCCATGCTCATCTTAAGGGGAGATGTTAAAAAATATTAAAGAATACCCATATTCAACAAATATGTTGATGTATATCAAATGTACACACCATTATTAATATTAGAATATTCTATTGTTATGGAAAGATTGCTCATCCTCCCGATGAAGAGGGATTTATGATATTGTGTAACCACATACAAATTTAATGAGAAGGATGTGAAATTTATTGTTGGATCAGTTGACATCTAAGAAGCACGGACACGGACACGGACACGTGACACGACACAGACACAGATACGGAGACACACCAACTTCTAAAATTTGGTGGACACGGACACGGCATATATATATATATATATTATAAAATTTAGAATTAAGAAAAAAATTCAGAATTCATAATATGATATATATTGATTGACGTGTTTCAAGACTTCCAACATCTTGATAGTTAATACATATTTGGTACTTTATAAGCTCCTCTAAAAAAAATGGAGCATATATTTCATTAAGCCGTGTCCGAGCGGTCTTCAGACGTATCCGAGCCATATCCTAACCGACAAAAATTATTTTTTAATTCCAACATGTACGGACACGTGTCGGACATGTGTCCACCGCGTGTCAGTGGGTGTCCGACACATGGATACGGCTCCATTTTGCCGTGTCCTTGCTACATAGGTGGACATAGGTCTTTATGTCTGAACTACGTAAATCTATTGTTTTCCTCTTTTTATCCTTTATTCTCTTTCTCATTATTTTTATTCTTTTATATTTCGACACCCTGTGATCTTGGATGAGTAAGATTTACTGGGTCTACCTTGGTATAATTCAATTATACAAGATGCTTGGGGAGCAATATGATGCTAGAATTCTAATTAGTTTGTCATTTGCATTACTTGTGCAGTTATAGTCCTAATAAGTATTGGCTGTCCTCCTGTTCGTGCTATATTTTCAATTGAATTTTGTCAATGGGTGCTTGTTCTTTAAAAATTGACTCTCCAGACGTATCGTTATACTATCAAAATTGGAAAAGCAATTGAAATGTAAAGTTCTTTTCTGTGTTACATAGGCTTTACACAAGCAAGCAGAAGAGAAGCGTTCAGACGATCTTGATGAGACAGAATCCTTGGTATTATTTCTTTCCAAATTTTCTGTGGAATGTTAATATTGTTCTGCGCTGAATATTTTGGATTACTAATTTTAAGGACTATGTAATTAGGAAGCTTCAGTTTGGAGCACTTGAGATTCAATGTATTAGTGTCTGCTTAAGTGTTTGATGTTACTCTTTGCATCATTTATGACTCGTTTTACTTATCATTTTTGTCCTTGCCCTGTGATATAACAAGGAATGTATCAGAGAATTGACATTCAGTTCTTTAATTGTCTTTCTTACAGGCTGTAACCATGGATCACAAAGAACGACTTCCAGGTGTTCAACATGATGATATGATAGGGATGATAAGAAATGCAGAGAAAAGTAGGATGTCATTCTATTATGCAGTTTATATTATTTCATTTAATTTTCTCTTCTTTTTATCATAGCCACGACATACTTAATAGTGCCACACATATCACAGATATCCTTCTTCTCAACCAAGCTCGTATCCGTGCACTTGAAGACCTTGAGAGAATCCTTAATGAGAAGGAAGGGTTACAAGGAGAAGTAAATGTTTTGCAGATGAGATTGGCAGAAACTGATGCGAAGCTGAAGGTTGCTGCTCAGCAAAAGGTGCATGTTGAACTCCTGGAAGACCAGTTGGAAAAATTAAGAGATGAACTGACTCACAGTGCTGCTGTTGAGAGAAGTCTGGTTGATCCTTTTGAGGACCAAAACAAATTTTTGACAGAGAAAGCCCTTCTTGTTCAGAATACAGTTACTCCTCCTCTCAGTGAAGAGCTTAGATCATTGAGAATGGAGAATATGTCTCTCAAGAATGATATAGAAAACCTTAAGTTAGAGCTAAGTAATATTAAGGACACAGATGAGCGCATCGTAGTGCTGGAGAAGGAAAAGTCATTTCTGGAGTCTTCGTTGAAAGACTTGGAAGTCAAACTCTCAGCTTCTCGAGAAGATCTTTCAAAAGTATCTAGTCTTAAAATTGAATGCAAGGATTTACAGGAGAAGGTTGAAGGTTTGCAAGTACTGCTGGATAATGCTACTAAACAGGCAGACCACGCTGTTCTAGTGTTACAAGAAAACCAAGAACTTCAAAAGAAGGTTGATAAATTGGAGGAGTGCATGGAGGAAGCTAATGTCTATAAGGTGTCATCAGAAAGATTGCACCAGTATAATGAACTGATGCAGGAGAAGATAAAACTATTAGAGGAACGTATTCAAAGATCAGATGAAGAGATACATTCTTATATCCAATTATACCAAGATTCAGTAGAGGAATTTCAAGAGACACTTAATAGTTTAAAAAAAGAAAGCAAAAAAAGAGCTCTAAATGAACCTATAGACGACATGCCATTGGAATTCTGGAGCCATATACTGCTCATAATTGATGGTTGGATGCTAGAAAAGAGAATTTCTACAGATGATGCAAAGCTATTGAGAGAAATGGTGTGGAAGAAAGATGCACATATTAGAGACGCATACTTGGAGTGCAGAGAAAAGAATCAGCATGAAGCCATCTCCAGATTTCTTAAGCTAACATCATCACCTAGAAGGTAAAGATTTTATCGTAAAATTCTCTGCTTATGGTTGTTTAATTTGTTCCTGTTTTTGGTTCTAGTCCAGGATTACATGTCATTCATATCGCAGCAGAGATGGCACCAGTTGCTAAGGTGAATTTCACATTGCTAAATATAAACTTTCCTTTTTCTTTTTTGAGAATTTCCCGTTATTGATATGTTGGGTTAATTTTCGTGTGGACATGTTAAGTTAGAGATGTAACTGACACCACGTTTTCTAGCCTTTATGACTTTAAGATAATCTCTTATATGACCACAAAACACAATAAAGTGCTTGTGCTAAATATTTGAACAAACCAAGAAGAGTAAAATGCTTCAGCCATTAAGATAGATGTTGTGTATGTTACACTTTAATTCCTGAGTAGAGTTGACCATAACATTCAAAGGAATAAGAATGTAGCTTTATACGTTGTTTACCGAGAGGAAGCCACTACATCATTTTATTTCTTTATTTGAATATTTATTGTAGCTAGTTATTACACGTGCCACTAGCTTATTGGCCCCAACTCCTAAATGTTATGCATTATTTGTGTATGAGAAAGAATTATTGGCTATAGTGATTGCTATTAAATATTGACATCACTGTTTGAACGGGAAATCATTTATCATTCACACTGATCATAATGAGTTTGAAACATGTACAGAAACAAAGGATGTGTACTCCATTCGAACATTCACTTCTTAAACTCCAAGGATATGATTTTGAAATTATAAGAAAGGCAGGGAAAATATTGCAAATGATGCTTTGTCTTGAAGGGTATCAGGTGTGGAGATGTTTGTTGTCATGTTGACTCAAATTCTCAAGAAGAGTTGGGAGGAGGTTACTTTTATGAAGGATCTTATCACCAGGTTGTCAAGTAAATTCTTACAGTCTAGCACATATCAATGGCAAGAGGGCATTGATTAATGGAAGGGAAGAGTAGTTGTTAATGTGTCATTAAGGGCTAGGATATTGCGAATGATACGTGAACAATTTAGTGGGGGACATTCAGGCGTGTTTTCCACTTTCAAAAGGCTTCAAGGCTTGTTCTTTTAGAAAAATATGTAGAGGGATACCAAGAATTGGGTGAGGCAATGCCAAACTTCCCAGGAGAACAAGTATGACACTTTTGCTCCTGCTGGATTTCTACAACCATCTCTCATTCCTAAACGTTGTTGGGTTGGCATAGACATGAATTTCATCGAGGGATTACCTAACTCTAACAATCTGTGATCGTGGTAATCATTAATAGATTCACCAAGTATGCAAATTTTATATCTCTTGAACATCCTTATTTTGCTAAATGTATTATTCAATAATTCTTAGCCAATGTTTTCAAGCTTCTGGAATTCCTGAAACAATTACCACTGATAGAGATCCAATTTTCTTGAGTTCTTTTTGGCAAGAATTTTATAGGATATAAGGATTAGTGCTAGGCCTGTCTTCAACTTACACCTCAAACTGATGGGCAAGTTGAAGTGTTGAACAAAACTCCGGAAACATACCTCAGGTGCATGATAGGCGATTACCCTTCCAAAAGGAGTTATTTGTTACCTCTAGTGGAATGGTGGTATAATCCACACATCACACAGCCATTAACATGATACCCTTTTGAAGCTTTATATGGCTATAGTCCATCCTTGCATGTGCTCAATTTTGCAGGTGATTCTAAGATAATCTCAGTGAGCCAAGCTGATGAAAATCAGAGCAGTGATTTAGGAGAAATTATTTCCTAATCATAAAATAGGAAATAAGAGGATATCTTGGATATTTACTTCAGGAAATTGCTGTAAATAAGGGATATTTCTATAAATAGGAAATATTTTAGTTACCTAAATTAAGCTAGGACTTGTGTATATATTCAAAGACACTTGTTATGCAAAATAAGAAAAAAGATTACTTCTTTCTTCATGATATCATAGCCCAGGACGCTGTAACTCTTGGTTTCTTTTTTTTTCTAACACTTGGCCTTCATTGCCAATAGTGCCCTCTGGAAAACAGATGGCTGAATCTATTACTAGCAAAAACCCCAACGTGGAGGTCACTTCCTCCTCTGAAATCTCCTTTGTTGGTAATCCCAAAATGTACACTCCTACCCATATTGGTGAATTACAAAACTTGTTTCCATCTTACCAACTCAATGGTAAAGACTACCTCCACTGGTCACAAATGGTGAAGACTTTCCTTAAGGGCAAGGGAAAGCTTTCTCACCTATTCAGACTTGCTCTTGCTGTTTCGAGTCCCAAGTTTGTGGCTTGGGATGTAGAGGATTCCTTGATCATGTCATGGCGTTGGATCTCTATAGAATCAAACATTAGAGGTGCTTACATGTTTCTCTCATCTACTAAGGAGATATGGGATACTGTTACTCAGTCATATTCTAAAGTAAATGATGCCTCTTTAATTTATGAGATTAAGACTAGAATCTCTTCTGTCAAGAAAGGTATGCACTCTATCACTAAATATTACAATCTAATGAAGAGTCTTTAGCTTGAGTTGGATCATTATTAGAATTTTAAAATGCAGTGCAGTGATGACATTGTCAAATAAAAAAGTTTGTAGAAAGGGAAAGAATTTTTGAATTCTTAGCAAGTCTTAATGTTGAATTTGATCAACTTCGAGTTCAAATAATTGGTAAAGACCATTTACCGTCTTTGAATGAGGCCTTTTCACTCATCCGGGCAGAAGAGAGCTGGAGAATTGTGATGTTGGAATCCAAATTTGCTGATAGCTCAGCACTTATGTCTATGAAAACCAACAAAGAAACCCTTAACCACCACCATCAGAATCCTCAAAATAAGGAAGCTGTCTAGTGTAGTTTTTGGAAGAAGCCTCGTCACACTAGAGAGACCTGCTGGAAGTTACATGGGATGCCACAGAAAGCGCGGAAAGAAGGGGCAAACAAGGTTGGACAGGCCAAAGCACCTTACCAGAGTAGGCTCAAGGATCTAACCCAGAATTAGGCACTGAAATACAAAACCCTAAACTTGATGATTTGTATGTCCCTATAGCTCTTAGGAAGGACACACGAACATGCACTAAATACCCAATTTCACCTACACTTCACTTGACAAATGTTCTCCAAGCCATAAATGTTTTCTTACAAAAATAAATTCAAGTTCCACACCACAAACACTTGATGAGGCACTTAGGGATAGGAAGTAGAAAAATGCCATGGATGATGAGATGAATGCATTAATTAAGAATCAAACATGGGAAATAGTGGATTCACCAAAAGGAAAAAAACCAGTAGGATGTAAATGGTTATTCACAATTAAATATAAAGCAGATGGTTCATTGGAAAGATATAAAGCAAGGTTAGTAGCTAAGGGGTATACTCAAACTTATGGGGTTGATTAAAATGAACACTATACGTATATTATTATCCTTGGCAGCTAATTTTGATTAGCCTATGTAGGAATTTGATGTAAAGAATGCCTTTTTACATGGTAATCTAAATGAAGAAGTGTACATGACAGCCCCTCCTGGATTTGAAGATAAGTTTGGGAATAGAGTATGCAAATTAAAGGAAGCCTTGTATGGCCTTAAACAATCTCCTCGGGCATGGTTTGGGAGATTCACAAAGGCTATGCTGGAAATGAAGTACAAGAAAAGTCAAGGAGATCACACTCTATTTATTAAATTTGAAGAGATGAAACACCTCAAACTTAAACTTGCCCAAGAGTTTGAAATCAAAGATTTGGGGATTTTGAAATATTTTTTGGGCATAGAAGTAGCTCGTCGAAAGAGGGAATTTTTCTATCCCAACGCAAGTATATTATGGATCTTCTAGAAGAAACTGGAATGATGGGGTGTAAACCGATTGATATACCTATAGAACATAATCATAGACTAAGCGAGGCCAAAGATTATAATCTTGTTGACACGGGGAGGTATCAAAGACTAGTGGGAAGACTAATTTATTTGTCACATACCAAGCCTGACATAGCATATGTAGTAAAAGCAATTAGTCAGTTCATGCATGACCGTAAAAATGTCCATCTTCAAGCAATGTATAGGGTATTGAGGTACCTTAAAAATATCCTTGGCAGAGGGATTATGTTTAAGAGAAATGACAATAAAATAGTTGAAGCTTATACGGATGCAGATTAGGCAGGTTCAAGCATTGATAGAAGGTCAACCACTGGGTACTGCAATATGCTTTTGGGCAATCTTATCACCTGGAGAAGTAAGAAGCAATCAGTTGTGGCTAGATCAAGTGCTGAGGCAGAGTTTAGAGTTATGGCTCATGGGTATATGTGAGCTCTTGTGCATTCGTATCATCCCGAATGATTTGAAAGTTAGGTGTCAAGGACCTATGAAGTTCTACTGTGATAATAAGTCAGCTAGTAGTATTGCTCACAACTCGGTACAACATGATAGAACTAAACAAATTGAGATTGATAGGCAATTCATTAAAGAAAAGTTGGAAAGTGGGCTTATCCGCACCCGATACGTTCCCACTGCCAAATAGATGGCACATGTATTGCCTAAGGGGTTGGCAAATGTACAATTTCAAGATGTTATAAGCAAGCTAGGAATGCAAGACATCTATGCACCTACCAGCTTGAAGGGGAATGATGAAAATCAGAACAGTGATTTAGGAGAAATTATTTCCTAATCATAAAATAGGAAACAAGAGGATATCATGGATATTTGCTTTAGGAAATTGCTGTAAATAGGGGATATTGTTGTAAATAGGAAATATTTTAGTTACCTAAATTAAATTGGGACTTGTTTATATATTCAAAGGCACTTGTTGTGCAAAATAAGAAAAAAGATTACTTCTTTCTTCACAAGCTATTAGGGATTAAGAGACAACCATTGAAGTGATACAATTTCATCTCCAGAGGGCTTATAAAACAATGCTGCAATAGGCCAACTTGCCAAACTTCAACCTTATCGACAAGGATAAATGGCAAGAAGTAACCAAAAGTATGGACCCTTCAATATTGTGACAAAGTGACATACAAGCTTGAATTTCCATCTAGCACTCAAATTCACAACTCATTCACAATGTGTTCCACATGTCTCAACTTAACAAATACATTCCAGCAAGGAAGTTAGCTCTTCCAATTTGAGGTCAGAGTTGATAGCTGAAGAAAAAGTTCCACGCGCTAAACTGGAAAGGAGGTTGGTGAAACACCATAGAAACTTAGTCAGTGAAGTTTTCGGCAGTCAGGAGACAACATAGTCCCAACTTGGGAGTTTTTATCTGATTTTCGGCAACAGTTTCCTATGACAAGGTTCTATAAGAGGGAGCTATTCTTATACTTTAATTCTGGAGTGGAGTGGACTGTTGCGATCAATGAAATGAAATTGTAGCTTGCGATGTCTTTTACCGAGAGGAAGCTGCTACGTCATTTTATTTCTTTACTCGAGTATTTGTTGTGGCTGGTCATTACACTTGCCACTAGCGTATTAATCACTGTTTAAAAGGCCATTACCAAGTTGTTAATCCAACATATATATATGGTGCAACAAACTCTAACAAATCTATCGAATCAAATATAAATCTCAGTCCCTTCTCTTTCTTCTATCTTCTTCCTTGATTTTATTCTTTTTACTTAAGTGGTATCAGATTAACTAGTGTTCTGTTCCTACCTATTTCCATGGTTATTTCTATCTAAAGTAATCTTGGTTCTGTTTATAAAGTGACCTTTTGCCATGAAGTTTGATAGGATGCTTATTTGTCTTTAGAGCTGAACTTGTCTCATATACAGTGCATTGATTGTAACTTATTTTAATAAATGCATTTCTCTAGCCATTTGATTTTTTTAGTCATTTTTATACTATTATTATTATCATTATCATTTTTATCCATGTATTTTCAACACACAAAAACATGCTTTTTATTAGGGTAACAAAGACTGGAGTTCCTAAGTTAAAAATTGTTATGATGTGGGAGATCATCCTGTTCTTCTTCATCATTGTTGCCCTTAGATTATCCCCCACCTAATCAGCACTCTGTTTCTTCATCCTGATCTGCCTGTAACGGAGATCTCTTATTCACTTTCTAATCTTATCTTTCTTTCATCTGTCGTTGCCAACTACATAGAAGTCATAATTATTGCTTTTTTTGGGCACAAAAGAAATTTAGCTGTCGCATGTTTATGTCAAGTGTTCAATGAGTTTAATTAAGCTGAATAATTTCAGATTTTGCATCTCAAAAGTGAAGTACACTGACATTTTTTTAATTCATAATTTAACTAGAAAATGGAGTAATCTTCAGAATATTTTTTTATAGTTTTTATTTCCAAATGGAGGATTTTAGCTGTCATATGTTTATGATAAGTGTTCAATGAGCTAAATTGAGCTGAATAATTTCAGATTTTACGTCTCAAAGGTGAAGTACACTGATGTTTTTTCATTCATAATTTAACTAGACAGTGGAGCAATCTTCAGAATAACTTTTGATAGTTTTTCTTTTCCAAATGGTTGGAAATTAACTCCTGGGTGCACCAAAGATAATGTGTTTCATGCATATTATTGTCTTTTCCTTTCTTTTCCTGCATTCTTTTCCCTGTTAATGTCTTGATGATACTTTTACAATGCTCATTTATAGGTTGGTGGCTTGGGAGATGTAGTAACTGGTCTCGGTAAAGCACTCCAAAAAAGAGGACACCTCATCGAAATCATTCTTCCCAAGTATGATTGCATCAAGTATGAGCGCATTAAAGACTTGAGGGTATGCCCTCCATTTGAGATTTGGGTAACAAACAGAACAGGTTTGTGAATAGTTGTCTCACATGATTGGTTGTGCAGGTCCTAAATGTTGTTGTGGAATCATATTTTGATGGCAAGCTGTACAAGAACAAAATCTGGGTTGGCACAGTTGAAGGTTTAGAGCTCTTTATGTTGCTCATTCAGGGTTATCTTGTGACATGCATTTTTATTGTATTTTGATGTAATTTTTTTTGCATAGGTCTTCCGATTTACTTTATTGAACCTCATCACCCTGACAAGTTCTTCTGGAGAGGACAGTTTTATGGACAGCATGACGATTTCAGACGTTTTTCATTTTTCAGCCGTGCAGCACTTGAACTGCTTCTCCAAGCTGGCAAAAGACCAGACATAATCCACTGTCATGATTGGCAGACTGCTTTTATTGTATGATTGCCTTTTGTCTCGTTGTCTGTTTGTTTTTCTTTTCCATATCTGCATTTTATTTTACTGAAGTGAAACTTTCTATTTGCTATTTTAGGCACCACTTTATTGGGACATCTATGCCCCAAAAGGACTAAATTCAGCTAGAATTTGCTTTACATGTCACAACTTTGAGTATCAAGGGACTGCACCTGCGTCAGAACTGGCATCTTGTGGACTTGATGTCCACCAGCTAAACAGGTCAGATAGAATGCAGGACAACTCAGCACATGATAGAGTGAATCCTGTTAAGGTATTCCAATTGTTTAGTGAAATATCAATACCTTACTGTTTAGAACCAGTATAAGCCACTTACCATTATTACTTTTTATTCAGGGTGCAGTAGTCTTCTCAAATATTGTGACAACGGTATCACCAACCTATGCACAAGAGGTGCGGACTGCTGAGGTATGGACTTGGTGATCTGGTGTAAGAGCCACAAACATTTGACTTTATCTCCTCTTCCACATATAGGGGATTAGCCTCTCTAATAAATGATGTGACGAGCAATGTTGACTGGCTGACCTTTCTGATAGCATGTCTTGGCTAGAAAAATTCTACTTTATATTAATACTTCCCCAAGTGATTGTTGGATGTTCTGGTGTCAAGTGGTCTGTCTAGGGTGTTATTTTTTCAAATAACTGCTGTTGCAAAGCTTGAAGAGTTGGTCATTCCACTTGGACCCTGGCAGTAACATATTGGATCCATTTTTGACTGATTTGTTTTTCTACATGTCTATAATATGCTAATCTCAGAAGAGCTGTTGTGTGCATTATGCAAGTGTTCTTTGTAAATTTGGCTTAGTGCAATAACGTCAATTGGAAGACTACTTTTGCATATGTAAAAGAGAGATTGGAAAAAAATTGGCTTAAGCTTATGATTAGCTTAGCCCTAGTATATATATACATATTAATATCTTACAAGTATATTTACAAGTTTTTCCTTATTCATAACAGAATTTAACAAATTTTATACTGCAACATAAATTTCTTCAGTTCTATGAAACAACAATATAAACAAAGTTTGCCAAGTCACTCATCCAAGGCTTGAAGTTTGAAACTTGTCATGCTCATTCTATGATAAGTATCCCATATGGTTGAGGGAACAGATAAAAAAGGGAAAGATAAACGTTCTAGATGAGCTTTGGCTGTTGTACCCTATTTTATCTTTGTCCTTACAAGATAGACTTTCAAGGTGTTAAAAGTCAAGTCACACATAATAATCCTCTGCAGGCAAAGTTACATGCATACTGTTCATAAATTTCTTGAACTTTTTCTTTAAAATAGTACTTCAGAGGAGACCGTACCAATGATTTACAATGGATGCCAGGAATGCAGATGTTGTGATGTGAAAACAAGAATAAACTGGATAGTAAGGCTTCAGGTCTCCTTAGTGAAGATGTTAAACTTTGGAAGTCATCTATTTTCCGGGAGAACATGTGTCCTATTTGTATAGGATGATAGAGTTGGTAGACTCTGGAATAGAATCATTTGTGTTGTATTAGACCAAAGTACATGAGAATGTATTGTATTGTTCATGCTGTTAACTCAAGGCTTTGTCAACATGTATCGATTTTTTTCCTCGACAGGGTGGGAAAGGTCTCCATTCTACTCTCAACTTCCATTCAAAGAAGTTCATTGGCATTCTCAATGGAATCGATACAGATGCATGGAATCCTGCTACTGATTCTTTTCTTAAAGTTCAGTACAGCTCTAATGATCTTCAAGGGAAAGAGGAAAATAAAATGGTTACCAGAAGGAACCTTAGGCTTTCGATTTCAGATGTCAGACAGCCATTGGTAATTTTAGTCGAGTTTTTGTAGAAATTTTGAAATTTGTTTAATCTTCCTGCATTTTGATGTCAATTGGATCATTAGTGTCTGATAGATATAGCTAGTGCCAAGTATGGCAGATCAATGGAGCTATTCTTCATGCAATTCATCAGGCATGAATTACGAAACAATGAACAAGGTCTTTTCCTTGGGACGAACTTTTTTCAACCTTTTATCATCTGCTTGGAAAACAATAAATAGTATAGGGCCATTTTGAAAACCCTGAGTAAACTGGGACAAGATTTTCGGATTTTATTCCAAATACTTAGTATGACAGAATATGATAAAGGTTTGAAATCCTGTTTGTCTATATAGTTTATCTGTTGCATCATATTGACCATCTAATGGCATTCCATTTAATTCTTGTCTCTTCATGAATAATGAAAGATTTTGTAACGGTAGATCCATGAAAAAAGTTTACCAATATACAAGTGGAGCTAGCTGATTGACTGTTGTATTCCATTCTACTTCTGAGAGAATCTTGAGCACTTACTGTCTTCCGCAATGCTGCTCGATTTGTTTATCATTCTCTGTGCTCTGTGTTTGTGTGTGCATATGTGCGTCGTCACATGATTTTGGTAGGTAGGCTGCATAACAAGGTTAGTGCCACAAAAGGGCGTACATCTTATTAGACATGCAATATATCGAACACTGGAGTTGGGAGGACAGTTCGTACTTCTTGGCTCAAGCCCAATCGAACATATTCAGGTAATAGCAAACAGTTCTTTTTGCACCTTAAGTTGGATATAATCTCTGCTTCTGCAGCTCTAATGCAAAAGCATGTAGAGCCTTGGTCAATGCTTGTCCCTGGTTGGCCATTCATTCACCAAAGGTGCATTTTCAAATTTATCGAGGGTATCTTTACCTCCTTTTTCATTTTTTGCAGAGGGAATTTGAGGGTATTGCAAATCATTTTCAGAATCATGATCAAATTCGGCTAATATTGAAGTTTGATGAATGTCTTTCCCGGCGTATTTATGCAGCATCCGACATGTTTATCATCCCGTCTATCTTTGAGCCATGTGGCCTAACACAGGTATAACCAACAAGATTCCTCGCACAAATTTTTTATATTGACAGACTTCCAGAATGTTGACACTAAAGGAGAAAACTGAAAGTAGTAAACTCAAATATAGTTGTAAACCATCCCTTTGGACTACCTTTTAGTGACATAAGGTTGCCTCGATTGCATATTGGGAACCAAACATCTTACAGATCCAGTGCGTCAAATGAAGTGATAGTGGCTGCTTTCGATTTTTTCTGTATGTCTGCAGATGATAGCAATGAAGTATGGTTCCATACCCATAGCAAGAAAAACCGGTGGGCTAAATGACAGGTAGCAAACTGACTTTAGATGCATTTGAGATCAATGGTTAGAAAATAGTTTTCTAATTCTTTGATAACATTCATGTACAGTGTTTTTGATATTGATGATGATACAATCCCTCAGCATTTCCGGAATGGATTCACATTCCTGAATCCGGATGAACAGGTGAATAATGATTGACAAAGTTACTATTTATTTACTTTCAGCTTGATATTTGAGCTAGCAATTCTACTAAAACAAGTAATATCTGTTTTGCAACCACTTTTTATCTGTTAATGTTGGACAGGGAATGAACATGGCTTTAGAGCGGGCATTCAACTACTACAGGAACAACCCTGAAGTATGGAAAGAACTGGTCCAGAAAGACATGAGTATAGATTTCAGTTGGGAGTCTTCGGCATCACAGTACGAGGAGCTCTACGCCAAGTCAGTGGCAAGAGCAAGGGCATCCGCATTGGCAAATCGTGGATGGTCATGACTCATGAAGGCATTAGAAAGAGACCAAGACTGCAGTTTGATAACTAAACAGAGGTTGGAACTGGAAGCTGTGTGTTGTGTGGTCAAACCAATTCGCGTTTTGTTTTTTTCTTTTTTATACAAGCATACAGGATCAATTGGCATATCTTGCTCCATAACACATCTTGTAAAAAGGTAGATGGCAAAGTAGTCATCAATAATGAAAGTTGCAACAATAAAATTTGCAAGGCACTCAAATTCAATTCGAGATTAGATTTCGAAGTTATGGTTTTTACTTAACCAAATAGAAATAGAACTACTAAGTGGAATTGAACAAAATTAGTCAATCAAAGAGGCATTGTATTCACAATCATTATTTTCATCAAATTTCGAGACCAGAAGTCCACCTTCCAGGTATGAAGTTGGTGGCAATTGTTGTTGCCGATCAGCCAAGTTCTGGGGAGGATTTTTACAACTAACAATAGCCCGAGAAAAGTATCTAAGCACTCGTAACATTATCAATCTCCCGTTCTTAATCTCTCACACCTTCAATTCTGCGAAGGCCTCTGGAACTCTAACGGGTCAAAAGCCCACCCGAGAAAAGCTGGTTGCTCAACTCATCCAGTGGCTCGATAGCCACATAATGGGCTCGTTTAATAAAAAGCTCATAAGTTGTTTTTTAGCTGAATATCTCAAATTAACTATTTGATTATATTAAAAATTTGTTTAATTATGAACTGATTGAATCGACTCATTCCAGTTAATTTTTTAAAAGCTCCTCTATAGCATTTGAACCCTTCAACTAATTTAGTTGTTTATCTGACGCAAGGCATCTCTTTCTTTAGGAATGTTGGGGAAAAAATGATTGCTTATCTTCTGTCCTACTCCTGCATAATATGCCCATCTAGATCTCTACGTTTATTTTGCTGCAATGTAAACAACATATGTCTCTTCTATTGTCGAGGAACACTTCCCTCCTTGCCCTAGTTTGCAGCTTCGTACCAATGTCATAATATTCATATTTTATAATTTATTTTACACGTCAATAATTATTACTAAATAATATCTTTAATAATTAGTTGATATTGCATGCCAATAACTCTCTACTGCGCTTATCAACTCCACTAAGTAGCCCACATTGCCAATATATTCTGTGCAAGAATCAAGCTTGGGTTTCCCCATGTTGTCAAGACCACCTTCGCTGAACGTCTGAGCTCCAGCCTTGAACCACACTGCATTTTCGAACTCCATGCCAACAGCTAAGGGAACACCTTACACGCACCCCAGAGCTCCCAACATACCTCATCTGTAGTGGATCACCTCAAGCTCACGGTTCTTGGTGAATGTCACCGCGTTTGTTGAGAGTCCAACGTTGTTCTACCCTAAGTCGCCGGGGAACTCTCAGGTCAAATAAGACGGCAACTCTCGGAAAAATATCCCAAGTATTTTACACGGTCAGGTCTGTACGACAGACTGGTAACCGAAGTAGATTTAACGGATATTCTTATCGCGAAACGGTCGTTGCCCATCATCTTCACCGCATTGCCAGCTAATACTGGTGAGGAAAGAGCCATTGTTGAGGTTGACATTATGCTAAGTAGGTGCTCGATGAACGACGTAGGCTGGTGGGTGGGTATTTATGAAGGTACCTATTCCTATTTCCTTATATCGGGTATCTAAATCTTTAGTTTGATTGGGGATTCAAGATTCTGGGCAGGTTCAAATTACCTTTTTTTCATTAACATGTTCTTGTTCTGTCACACAAATATCTATTCATTTATTTTTTAGGTCGCATTTATCAGATACTTTGTTGAACATTCATTTATTTAATTTTTGTAAATTTCATTTAATGAATAGATGAATATTTATAAAAAATGAGTAGTTATATTTCCATCTTGTCACTCTCAAAACCGCTCAACTTCTAAGTCATTTGATGTTATGAAGCCATTGAGGGGTTTCCACTTATACCCTCACAAAATAATTGGAGAGTTGTTGAATGCAATGAAATGGAACTTGATATCTATGAAATTTAAACACAATGTCCTTTTGTATAATATATATTTATTAATACAAAAAGCTGTTGAAGTGAAGATTAATAATACACAACAACTTGATGTCATATGTGAGTTGGACTCCTGTGATACAGATGAGGAATCTTTTGATGAGATGGGGAAGGATTTGGCTGATAGGCAATGGGACTTGTGACATGCATTTAAGGTGCCAAATTTTCCATCCTTTTATAGAAAATATTACGATTTATAGATTGTGCCAATTGCCATTAGAACCCTTTCAGATCCTCTGGCCCAAGTACTCTGGTCCTACTCTGTACTAGATGATTTGGTCCATCCATTTAAACAGACCCCACTTAAATGGATGGACTAGATCCTCTGGCACAAGGTAGGGCCAGAGTACCTGGGCCAGAGGATCTGGTCCCCATTAGAACTCCCCTTTAGCGATGTTTCTAAGGTGTATTATTTTTTATTGACTGGCATTTCATTTTCAACTATTAGACGCGTTATTCAAAGTCCAAAATCATGCGCGTGTCCAAGTGTTCATCAAAAGCTACGGGTGTCCAAGTGTTATTTGCATTTTTGTTCATTGATTTCTAACATCCAGGATCCTCGCAAAGAGATCAGTATAAAATACGCTTATTTTTTTAGTATGATCAAGACTACATTATTTAAAAATCAAGAGGAAAAATTTAGAAAAAAGTCATATAATAAAAATACATAAAATGTTCTATTAATGAGGTTCTATTTTTTAGGTTTTAATAAGATTCTCAAAAGGTTCTAATAGGGCTGCCTACAAAGGTGATATCTTACAACCTTTTACCCTCTGACTTCTCACTAGCTGATTTACCTTTCTACCCTTTGCTCTTTCCTTTTTCGTTTTTTTTTCCTGCTTCCCGGTTTGCTTCTGCCTTGAGGTTTCTTTTGCTTCCGTTTTTATTGGGGTTTCACCCCTTATGGAGGGCCTCACGAATGCCTTGCTAGTAACTAGGAAAATAGGGAAATCTTCTTTATTTGGTGAAGACTACCCTGCTTTATTCCGAGAGAATCTGCTCTCCAAATCTCCAGATCTATGCAAATCCAACAGTGTTGTTAAAAACTAAAAAACAGACGAAAACATGGAAGATAAACAACCTACGGGTACATGAAAGAACAAGTTATTCTCTACACCTCGAAAAGTTTCTCTTGCGCATTTTTATAATGTTGTGACTGATGGTATCATTAGTCCTCCAGTAGAACTTCTCAAGGTAGGAGCTAAGGTGTGTGGTCCTCTACTTGGTTCCTTTTGGAGCAAAAAGCCAGCTTTTCTAGTGATTAAATGCATGGGTGAAATCCAGATGGAGTAAGAAGGGACTGGAGAAGGTCTTTTTATGTGAGGATGGGACTATCTTGTTTAAATTTTTAGACGAAAATGGGCTAAATGACATCCTTGAGCAAGGACCTTTGCATATAGGAGAGCAACTTCTCTTCCTACAAAAATGACAGCTGGGTATGAAAATCAATTATATGAATACCGTATAAATACTGGTATCGAATTGAGTTATAGTATAATAATGTATCAGTTTCGGTTAATACCATATACCGTTGTAGCTAATTTTTAAATTTTATAAAATAATCACTGAATTTTTAATATATTTTATTGTTTATTTAATAATTTTATATCAAACTTGTCTCAAAAAATCTTAATAATCAAAACTTAAAATAACATCAATTTATTTATTTTTAATAATATTAATTTTCAAATATTTATATGACCACTAAATGAACTTGTTACGTTCATACAAATGTATAATAATTTGATAGTTATGATTACAAAAATTCTATTAATTTTTTGCTTAAATTTTAACTTAGTTCAAGGAGTTCAAATTTTTATGTAAGTTATATATAAAAGTTAACAACAACAATATTTTATATCTAAAAATAAAATAAAAATTTAAAAACTAATGTTAAATTGAAAGTTGACAAGTTCATATTCTACCATACATAGGGTAGTCACTAAATATGTGCTCCAGTGCAATCATTTTGATGTTTGATAATAACCTAGTGAAATTTAAAAAATAATACACTTATGCGAGTTATTAATTTTTTTAAATGTAAAATTTACTTAATACCTCAAAAAAGTCATTACACATAATTACACTACAAAAAAGTAGAGTTTAGCGATAGAAATTACCGATAGAATGTGTTATGTCGGTAACCTAAATTAGCGACAGAATTTATCGATAGAACAAGGTGTCGGAAAAATGGCTGTAGGTAATAATTTGTAACGAAATATAAATTTTCTATCGCTAATTTACAAACAGATATTTTGTGTTCTGTCGTGATAATTAAGGACAATTATTTTGTACTGTCAATAAATTTAGTGACGGAATCATTGTTTCGGTTGGTAAATTTACCAATAGAAAAAGCTATTCGTCAATAAATTTATCAACAAATTTGGTAATTCTGTTGGTAAATTAACGACTAACTATACTGACGGAACTTATTTATTTGTTGGTAAATTGATTACATTTTACCTATAGACTTTGGTTTTCCGTCAGTAAATTTACTGGTACTGTTATTAAATTTTTTTCCCTGCATTTATTTTATTATTGATATAGTTATCAGTTATCTATTGATAATATTTTGATTTGTTTCTATATTTAATTTGTTAAAACAGAAAGTTGATTGATGATATAATATAAAAATTATCTTAATTGATAATAAAAAATTATTTTGTACTATAATAAGTATTTAATTCATATAAAATGACTACAACAACGCTATTCATTTGATGAATGCGGATACTTTAAATATTACGATAAGGTGCTGCCCTTCTCCTTCAACTCATCCATCTCATTACAAGCTGGACTATGTACTCTATCTACTGTTGCATCTGAGTTGCTAGTGCCTGTAATAAAATAACACAAAATTGAAACACTCTAATAAAAACAAAGGATTAGTTCCGTATGTTGAAAACATTATTTATTCCTGCCCAACACTTCTCATAAATTATAAATTTCTAACATTTATTAAATAACAAAATTAAATAACAAAAAATTGAAATACTGTAATAAAAGTAAAGGATTATTATGGACAAGATGGGCATGGGCATTTCATTAATTCACAACTCAAGTTTCCCTGCCATACATATTTCAAATTTGCCACTCTAGTTGGTTTACATTTAAGTTTTCATAAAATTTTGATCTAATTATAGAGATTGGAAGTGTGATATTCTTGTCAAGTACGAAGGAGCATGGTTTCTAATTTTTAATATTGCTAGATTAAACTTGTTAGCCCCAAATTTTTTATTATGAATAAGTATAATTTACATCAATTATAAGGTCTTTATGAAAGTTGTGGAGTTAGAATTTTTGTGTTGATGTTAGAAAGATTATATGATATAGGTTGATTGAATTAAAGTGTTAAGGTTATAAGAATGTTCAAGGGTAATTTTGGCAAGGAATTTAAGGATAAAAGAACATAAGGCATATAAGGAAAGATTTGAATTAAGTTAGAGTCAATATGGTGTTTAAGAAGATTAAAGGAGTTAGGAGGAAAATGAAAGAAGGGGCAAAATAGGAAGACTAAAGGAGAGGAGGGGTATTTTTGGAAGGACAAGACCAAAATGTGGTCTTACATTTAAGAGAAGGAGAAAACATGAATTGGGCATTTTTCTAGAAGAAGCTAGATGCGTGGATGAGAAAAGAGAGAAGAGAGAGAAGCACGAAAAGAATGAAAGAGAAAAAAGAGAAAACAAGCTAGGGTTTCAATTTTCTTAGCTTTCAAGAGAGAGTTGGAGGTGGTTCAAGAAGGGAAAAAGGTAGAGGAAGAGAAAAGCTTCCATTTGAGCCAAAGATCTCTTCACTTGGTGAAGAATCAAGGAAATCAAGAAGGATAAAAGAAGCAAGGGATCAAGAGACGTAAAAGGAACAAGAGGCCTATTTCAGTTAGATCATCTCACGAAATACACATTAAAGATACAACATGAAGAAACCTTTGATACCTCAAGTTGTTTGCAAAGAGAAGAGGCATGTTGAGCAAGTCTTTAAGCAAAGAAATCAAGGTGGATACATGTTTCTAATAGATTAAATAAGCCACCACTGTTTTTCTTTAAATCAAAGAAGTTTACTGATTTCAATTGCATCATAAATGTTGCCTCTATTGTTCTTAAATGATTTGTGAAATTGTTATACTTAACTATATGAATTATATTGATGTTTGATGAAAAGACTTTGCAAATGATTTCTAAAAAAATACATGTGTACGGAATCAATTTTCAAGAAATATTTCAAGTGTATGAAAAGCAAGTTTTCAAGAAGTGTCATTTTGGGCAACAAGTTTACAAGTCATGAATTTTGTGTTATATGGGTTTGTGGTACTTCCTCAAGAATGTCACGCGTACGTTAACAAACTATAGGCTTCTCCCACCTGCCCGCTAGTGGCATGGAGCTCCTTCATGGACTTTCTTAAGTTTACGACTATACAGGACCATTATGTGGAAATGTGTAGTGCGTCATATTTTTGGACCTACCCAAACCATTATGTTATGTTTATGTGCTTATGTCATATTGACAAGTTTGATGCATTCATGTTTTGTAATTTGTGGATTTTGGCTGAAAGCCTAAGAAACATGTGTTCTATAAACTCAATCAAAGTTTTCCATGATGAGAAAAATGGTTTTAGAAGTTTTGCTTATCTTTTTGTTATAAACTGTTACCCACGAGCTTTCAAGCTCACCCCCTTTTTACCCCATCTTTAGGT
>JANSVA010000002.1:21873212-21893807 GCA_025504915.1 Erythroxylum reticulatum | reverse complement strand
TGAAAAGGATAAATGGTCAATTGTACTCCAATTTATCGAAATTCAATCACTAATTCTCCATTTTCAACTGTTTCTGAAAACATTCCATTCTTGTCAACAGTATATGATCAATAAGATATAGAAAATGAAGGATTTAAGTAATACTTGCTTCTGAACAATTGTTCCTCTATGTCTTAGGTCTCTAATGACACCAAAATCATTAAATTTGGTTCAATATAATGAAAGTTATACTCTAAATATGTCAGTTTATTCTTACGACATAACATAACTCTTACTTCAAATTCAGAACAGATTTTAGAATTCTTCACACCAGAATTACAATTTTACTTCTTCAGAACAATTGTATCTTTATTTCTCTAGTTTGATTTAAATTAAGAATCACCTTATTTATTACTTTAAAGATCAATATATAATCAAATTATAAAAGTATGTTCAGTAAAACATTCTAGTTTATACTACTCCAAAAAATTCCGTCACTTTCATTCAATAAATCTATTTTAAATCAATTCATAAAGCTACTAATTTTTATATAAAGGTAGAAAAATGTGTTAGGAATCCATTGGTTTAGGTCTTAAGTCATTTAGATATCGGATGAAGAAGTTATAGCAAAAATATCAAAGGATGTTCATAAACGAACTCAGCATTGAAGTAGACGCACGATCGCAATATCCTACCACAATCGCAAGATCACATCTCCTTTAGCAGAGTCACCCTCGTGAATTTAGGCATCCAAAAACAAGTTATTTCTATCTCTCGTTTCACGATCATGACTATTAACTCATTAAAATCCCATAATCTATTAATCATAGGTGTGCACTACATTTGCACACCCTTGCGTGCTTTCTTCACCAACTCCCCAGAAATATTTTCTAGAGACCTTTCTCTCCATTCCAAACTCATATTTTTGTATTTCTATACTAGTGCAACCTCTAAACATATTAAATGCAAACTTATATAGTAATTGATCAAAACCGAAACTTCACATAGACTTTCTCTCTCTACTGTGTTCATCCTTTCACTCACTACTATGTTTTTATCTTTCAACAGTTCGCAACTTCATAACACTCAGTCAACTCATATTCAAGTCTAGATACATATAACAAATTCAGTTCTTCACCTAAGTCATTCAATCTATTCATTCATTGAAACTATGCTGCTTAAACTTCACATGCATGTATATATGTATTAACACTGTAAAACATCATCAGAGTTCCTTACATGATTCATTGTCAACGAAGAGAGTAAATGATCAAAACTTGTTTCTCGATTTTTGGTAAACTATAAGTATGTTTGATAACAATACTACTCTCAATGAAGAACAATGAGAGAGAGACCAGCAGGAAGACAACGTCTAAAACACATATCTACGTGTTCTATTGCATGAATTACATTTATCACTGTTTCATGTTACCAGATATCACACAGATATATAGGCTATTTACCATCAAGTCTAATGTCAGGATTTGGTGTCGGGCGTGGTATTCTCCATTTTAGAGTGATTCTCCAAAAGGCTTTCAGTAGCACCCTTAGATTCTAAACCTTTTGAAACACTAGTAGTATAATTTAATTAATTATTTAATCAGTCCTTGTCTCAAACTACCAAAAATTTCGAAACAATATTACTACTCTCCAATTAAATCTTTAATGCAAATAATTCACAATTCACATTTTAATCGCTTTAATAAGTCAATTATGCCTGAAAATGTCAATGAATGCATGAATAATTATTTTAAAAGTCAATAATAAATATTCACATTTGTGTGAATATACAATGATGCATGAATATGCGATACACTTCTAATTTCTCACAGTATGCTCAATTCACAAGTTTAAGGTCTAGCCCCGAACATGGGAGGTTACACCTTTTTATGTCTCTCCTCTTCTTTTTGTCTTTTGGTTTTCTTCTCTTCCTTGCTTTTCTTTTCTATTTATTTTTCTTCTTTTTTCTTTTTTAAATATATTTTTATTTTTTGGAACAAAATCAAGTTTAGGAATGGGTGCTATAACCATACCCATTCCTAACTCAATAGCCAACTATATCCTATAATTCCCCCACACTTATTTAAACAGTTATTCCCTAAACCCAATCATACCCATTCAAATGCTCATCTTTATTTATGATAGGTATAACGAAGAGGATAAACAATTAAGTTCAAGGGTCATATTTTAGGTTTAAAGAAAGAAAAGGTTTTGTTGTGAACGGGTATACAGATGCCAGTTTCCAATTTGATAGGGATGACTCCAGATCCTAATCAGGATATATTTTCACGCTTAATGGTGGAGCAATTAGATGGAAGAGTTCCAAATAAGAGATAACTACAGATTAAAAAACTAAAGTAGAATACATTGCCACTTTAGAAGCAACAAAGGAAGCAGTTTAGATTAAGAAGTTCATCATGGAACTTGGAGAGGTTCCTAGCATTGTTGACCTAATAAAACTATATTATTGTAGTTATATAAATATAGTTCCCTAGAAAGCAAGTGTACTGTCTTATAACTTAATTTTCTTTCAGTTAATTTTTTAATGAAAATATTTATTATTAATGAAACAAAAGAGTTTGGTTTTTATAAGCATTATATATTTAGTCATAACATATCGAGATTCTTTTGTAAGTATTTTATATACATAAAGATGTATGGGGAACATGTATAATATAAGAATATAAAATAATGGATTCACAGTTGAATAATCAAGTTGGTCGCTTGATTATGGTTTAGACTGTATCTCCATGCAAGTAAAAGAGTTTACTTTAAAGGAATGATGAGTTTCATATCATGATAGTAGTTGACTATCGATAACGGCACTATTAAATGAATCTTGAATCAAGTATGTTTTAAAGAATAAAGTGATTCCTTACTTTAATCTTAAAACATACAACTTAAGCATTCATTTATTATGGACCACAATCTTAATAAGTGGTAAACTCATATGTGTCTCATTATAATTCTTGATATGATCGGAATGGATTTTTTACAGAGTATCAATCCAGTGTCTGCATGTTGGAATTATTAATTGAAACATGTATCAGGAAACATTCACTTAAATAAAGATTTTATAGTGATATCATCACTTTTAGATGATTTATGGAGATTGTTGATTAAATTGGTGCCAGTAGTTTGATGGACTAGCTACCCATCAAGTCTTAACACCAAGATGAGATCTTATATTTTGATCACCATATAAAGTAAAATGGGAGATCTATAAGGAAAAATCAATATAATAGCAAAATGGTAATTTTACCCTTTATTGTGCGGATGGTTATAATATAGTTCATAATAGAGTTTGCGATTGGAAATCTTATTTGAAACATATGCTCTCATAATATTTAGTAATTCAAGAGTTCAACTAATTATCTTTAGTGGAATGACATTTAGTTAATAAGCTAGAATTATTTTTAATGAGATTAAATTAATTCCGAACTTATTGGGGCTTGCATTATATAAGTCCAATTAAATTCCCCATTTGGCTTCTAAGAAGGTTATCAAGCAAAGTAAGAAATGCAAATAGAGGTTTTAAAGTCTATGATTGAATGTTGGGCATAGACTAATTAATTTTTAATTAGAAGCCCAAATAAACATTTGGAAATGTGCTAGACTTTGGCTTAATTTGATTAATTAAATTAAAACAAAGTTATTAAATATAAATGAAGGAGAAATTTTGGTTTTAATGGGCTAAATGTGCAACTGCACCTTTAGTACTGATTTTCTATATTGAAAAAGGTTTTAACATGCTTTATCATCGTTAAATGGAGTAATGATGTTATCATTAAATGTTTTAATGGTTGTCTTTTAATGATAGTATGTAACCTTTTAGCATTCATTAGATTAAAGAAGAAAGAGGAACATTTGATGGACCATCTTCCTTCTTTCATCACAAAACTGAAAATGATATGTCTCATTCAGGTTAATAGTCTTTTCATATAGCCATCTTAAAGACAAATGAGAAGAGTCTCATCTATTGGCTTCTTTATGATTGATTAAAGAATGAAGTGATGCATTTTGATGCAAATCTCTTCATCCTTTTGATGTTAACCGAAATTGATAAGTAGTGAGAAGGTACTCTTGCACTTTTAACTCTCTCTCTCTCCTATCTTGCATGGTATAGTCGAAAATTGAATGAGAGATGTCCCATCTTTGACTTCATTCTTATAAGGAAAAATATCTTCCAGTGTTTCTTCTCTTTTCCCACTAAAGGATCATGTTAACCTAGTTATCCAAAGAGAACAAGTTCTAGATCAAATTGTTCGAGGATACAATAACGAGAAGAGGATACATAACCTTGGAGTGGATGTATTGCCGAGGATAAGATAGCACAGCAAAGAGTTAAAACTGTAACGAAGGAGTTAGTAGCAATTTTCATCTTGTGTTTATGCAAATGTTTATCCTCATACCATATCATATATGGCTATGCATGTTGATTTGGTTATATTGCTTCTGCTGTAATTTTGATTTCTAAAAAGTTTTGAAATCTACCATTTTACCCAAATCGTGCATGCTTTATTTTTCCGATCCAACAATTGGTAACAGAACCCGTTTGCTTATGTATGATTTCGGTTCCTATATGTGATGCATGGGTTGGCAATCATTTTTGTATGCTTTATATTTTTATGTGATAGAATTATATATGGTGTATGTTTTGGTCTTTTGGTTGTCCATAAATTCTAAAGTTACTTTGTAAGTTTTATTTGTTTGGTTTGTAACAAGGATGGCGGCCTATCATTGTCATGTTTCCTCCTTAGTTTCATCTTTGTGTTTTCTTTGATTATGTAATGTAAAAAATCATTTAATGATGAAGATGACGAAGCCATGGATGAAGAAATGAAGAGGTAAGGTTTTGGTTTTGTTTAAAGTGTATTGGCAAAGTTTCGGTTGATAGAAAACTAAAGTGCTAAAATTTTATATTGATAAATTTTCAATTTTATGACTCAATAAGTTTCGGTTTAGAAAAAAAATAATTGCTAGATTTTTTGTTTTATATGGGCAAGTTTCGGTTTTGATGAAAAAGAAGCGCTGGATTTTTTGTTTCTTATGGACAAGTTTCGGTTTTGATGAAAAACTAGTGCTATAATTTTTTTTCAAAGTGACAAATTCATTTTTATGAAAATCAAAACTTTGTTGTAAAAGAAAAGCCATTACACACTCGTTACCAAATGGGCGAGTCATGTGAGCAAAGAGTTCAAAGTTGAAGATCTAAGTCCAAGAACAAATTGTTGGGCCTAAAAGCCTTGTAATTGTTTTTATGTTTCCAAGATGGACAACCAAAAGCGGCTTATTAGTTTATGTGATGAATGGATAAATGAATGCAAATAATATGTGATATTATGTGATTGCATGTCATTTAGAAAATTGTCAACCTAGGCTTTACCATGCATTCATTATGTATGAGATATATATTGAAACAATATATAATGGATAATAAATTGCATCTAGACAAGAAGGTATTTATCAAAACTTAAAGCCCAAAAAGATTGAGTAGGAGAGGATGCTCATATGAGAGTCCAAGGTCTCCATATGATGGCCCATTTTGCATGTGGTGAAGTGCTACTCCCTACTCCCTACCAAAAGGCATGAATCTTAGATCTTGCATGGTTTGGGTCTCCTTAAGGATAAGTCCATTTATTGGTAGCAAATGTGACCTCTCACTGAGGCATGGTTTGCGAGTACCTTTAGTGGATGAATCAAATGGTTACACATTTAACATATTTTATTAATAACCTTCCCACCGTAGCTCTGTTGGTAAAAGTATGGACCAAATGATGACGCTTCTTTAAAAGTTAGGCATGAAGATGCGTGGTAGCTTTTTCAGTAGGAGGGTCCCAATTTTTCTTTTAATGAATAAAATGGCCCACCGTCACTTAGTCCGTTATAGATAAGAAAAATAACAGTCATATAAAGTTTTAAAATTTTCAAGTTTTGTTAAATCTATCATCATGCATACATGTATCATGATTTTATACAAAGTTCCAATATTATTGACTACTATGCTCATGTTTTATTAATTTATTTTTAGATATAATCACCATAAAATGAATCCACTAACTTTGCTCTTGACAAATAATAAATTGGAAAATGGAGAGAATTTTAATGAATGGAGACATAACATTTACATTGTTCTTTAATATGAATGAATTTCATAGGTATTAACTAAACATGAGCATGCACCTCTGAGTGGAGATTCAACTCCTAAGCTATTCCAACAATATGAGCAATGGCATAATGCTGATAAGACTACTAAGTGTTATATTCTAGCTTTTATCAGTGGTATATTGCAAAAGCAAATTGCTTGTACGAAAACTGCTGGTGCAATGTTCCATCATCTACATGAGATGTTTGGTGTGAGGACCAAGTCTGCAAGTGTGAAAGCTATCCAAACCTTTCACAAGCTTAGACAAAAACCTTATGAACTGGTGCGAAATTATATGCTTAAGGGTAATCTCTACAGTCACTGAGGCTGAGATGTTTAAGGCGGATATGGATGCAAACACGTAAATGATTATGATCATCAATAGCTTAAACTCTTCTTTTCAACACTTTAAGTTAGATTATGAGCTCAACAACAAAGATTACACCCTGAGTGAGTTGATGAATACCCTCCAAAGTACGAAAGAGATATTAAATATCAACGCTCATGGGCCAGAAGCTAATGTAGCGTCTTTTTTTAAGCCCAAGGTAAAGGCAAGCAAAAGAAGAAGGTTCCAATGAAAAAGAAGACCCAATATTTTGAAAATGTTGTTTCAATATACGAGAATAAGGATTTTATTTGTAGTGCGATAATTAAACAGGGATTGTTCTTTATAGATCCTATGACAGGCTCACTAAACACCACATAATGGATAAAATCAAGACAATCTAATGTCTCTAGCATTAACTCAAAATATCTGTGGCATTTAAGAATGGGTCATACCAATCAAAAAAGATTTGACAGGATAATAAAGGATGAGATCCTTATAGGCTTGGATAATGATCCCTTACCCACTTGTGAATCTTGTATTGAAGGAAAATTAACTGAAGCCTCATTTCCTTCCAAAAGAATCAGATCTGAATCCACGTTGGACCTGGTATATACTGATGTGTGTTGGACCATGAACATACAAGCTAGAGGAGGTTATGAATACTTTATGATTTTATAGATGATTACTCTAGATATGGCTATTTGTATTTGATGCATGAAAAGAGCAAGTCCTTTGAAAAGATCAAAGAATTCAAAGCTGAAGCTGATAAGTAGCTAGGCAAGCCATCAAAACAACTTTGATTAGACCGAGGGGTGAGTACTTATTTGGAGCGTTCCAACAATTTTTAATTGACAATGGAATAGTTTCAAACTTGTCAACTGCTCAAGCACCTTAACAGAATGGTATAGATAAGAGGACAAATAGGACTCTATTGGAAATGGTAAGATCAATAATGTCTTACACTCACCTTTCAAAGTCGTTATGAGGATATGCCATACAAACAACAAAGTATCTTCTTAACTTTGCTAGAATTGTTTGTAAGATATCCTACAGGTACTTGAGGGTGCTGTTTTTATAGTGCTTAAGGTATTTGTGTCAATAAATGCAACCTTCCTAGAGGAAGATTTTGTAAGAAATCACAAAGGAAGAAGTGAAGTAGTACTCAAAGAGTTACCTATTTCATCCAAACCAAAAGTTGATTTGGATAGAGTCGAACAAGATGTCGAAATGGATTTAGGAGTTGAATCGGAAGAGAAACTTGAACATCAAGTAATGCCTAGACATAGTGGGAGGGTTGTGAGACAACCAAACTGGTGTCTAGGTTTAGAAGAAGGCATTATAGCCATCTCAGACTAAGAAGAAATAGATCCCATTACTTAGACATAGGCTATTAATGATGTTGATGTAAGAAAATGGCTTAACGCAATGGAATTAGGAAAAGATTCTATGTACACCAATGAAGTCTGGATCCTTGTAGATCTACCTCTAGATGTAAAAGCCATAGAGTGTAAATGGATTTACAAAAGGAAAAGAGGATCAGATGGAAAGTTAGAGATCTTTAAAGCTAGATTGGTAGCTAAAGGCTATACTCAAAAGGAGGGTATAGACTATGAGGAGACATTTTCTACTGTTGCCATGCTTAAGTCCATCAGAATTCTTTTGGCCATAGTAGCCTATTTCAATTATGAAATATGGAAAATGGATGTCAAGACTGCACTCATTAATAGGGATCTTAAGGAGACCATTTATATGTCCCAACCAGAAGGATTCATTGAGCCAGGTAATGAGCATAAGGCATGCAAATTGCAGAGGTCCATTTATGGGCTTAAGCAAGGATCTAAGTCTTGAAACCTTAGGTTTGATAAGTCTATCAAAACTTATGGGTTCATACAAAACCAAGATGAGCCTTATGTCTATAAAAGAATACAAGAAGGCAACGTTTTTTTTCTTTTCTAATCTTGTATATTGATGACATTCTACTCATTGGGAATGATGTAGGAATGTTGATTCAAAGAAATCAACTTCTAGTTCTATATTTGTTTTAGGAGGGAGAGCCATAGTATGGAGGAGTATCAAGCAATATTGTGTTGCTTATTCGACGATAGAGGCTGAGTATATTGTTGTTTGTGAAGCAACAAAAGAAGCAGTCTGGCTTCGCAAGTTTCTAAATGATTTGGAGGTGGTTGTTGAGGAAAAAAGGCCATTATACTTTATTGTGATAATAGTGGGGAAATGGCTAATTTTAAAGAACCTCGGAACTATAAAGCTGCCAAACACATTGAGAGAAAGTATCATCTCATAAGGGAGATAATACAACGTGGTGAGGTGAATGTTGTAAAGATTCTCACAGAGCAAAACCTTGCTGATCCATTTATGAAGAAACTATTTCAAAAGAGTTTCGAGGGTCATCTAGTAGGGATGGGAATGAGGGATATGCTAAACTTGCTTTAGGGAAAGTAGGAGATTCTTAGAGTTATGTAAATATAGTGCCTTGGAAAGCAAGTGTATTTACTTATAATTTAATTTTCTTCTAGTTACTTTTGTAATGAAAATATTTATTATTAATGAAACAAAAGAGTTTGGTTTTTATAAGCATTATATATCTAGTCATAAGATACCGAGATTATTTTGTAAGTAATATACATATACATAGAGATTTATGGGAAACATGTATATTATAAGAATCTAAAATAATGAATTCATACAAATAAAAGAGTTTCCTTCAAGGGAATGATGAGTTTCATATCATGATAATAGTTGACTATCAATAATGGCACTATTAAATGAATCTAGAATTAAGTATGTCTTAAAGAATAAAGTGGGTTGTTACTTTAATCTTAAAACATGCAACTTAAGCATTTGTTTATTATGGACCACAATCTTGATGAGTGGTGAACTCATATATGTTTCATTATAATTCTTGATATTATTGGAATGGATTTTTATAAATTATCAATCTAGTGTCTGCATGTTGAAATTATTAATTGAAATATGTATCAGGGAACATTCACTCAAATAAAGAGTTTATAGTGATATCATCGCTTCTAGATGTTTTATAGAGATTGGTGATTAAACTGGTGCCAGTTGTTTGATGGACTAGCTACCCATCAAGTCTTAACACTAAGATGAGATCTTGTGCGTTGATCACCATATAGAGTAAAACAGGAGATCTAAGTGGGAAAGCCAACATAAAGCTACAACGGTAATTTTACCCTTTATTGTACGGATAGCTTATAATATGGTTTATATTAGAGTTTGTAATTGGACATCTTATTTGAAACATGAGTTCTCATAATATTTAGTAATTCAAGAGTTCAACTAATTATCTTTAGTGGAACGACATTTAGTTAATAAGTTGGAATTAATTCTAAAGAGATTAAATTAATTTCGGGCTTATTGGAGCTTGAATTATATAAGTCCAATTAGATTCCCCATTTGGCTTCCAGGAAGGTTATAAAACAAAGTAAGAAATACAAATAGAGGTTTTAAAGTCTACGATTGAATGTTGGGCTTAAACTAATTAATTGTTAATTAAAAGCCCAAATGAACATTTAGAAATGGGCTAGACTTTGGTTTAATTTGATTATTTTGATTAATTAAATTAAAACAAAGTTATTAAAGATAAATAGAGGAGGAATTTTAGTTTTAATGGGTTAAATGTTCAACTGCACATTTAACATTGATTTGCTATATTAAAGATGGTTTTAACATGCTTTGTCATCATTAAATGGAGTAGTGATGCTATCACTAAATGTTTTAATGATTATCTTTTAATGATAGCATGTAACCTTTTAGCATTCATTGGATTTAAGAAGAAAGAGGAACATTTGATGGATCATCTTCCTTTTTTCATCTTAAAATCGAAAATGGTATATCTCATTTAGGTTAGTAGTCTTTTCATATAGCCATCTTAAAGACAAATGAGAAGAGTCTCATTTATTGGCTTTTTTATGATTAATTAAAGAATGAAGTGATGCATTTTGATGCAAATATCTTCTTTCTTTTGATTTTAACCGAAATTGAGAAGTAGTGAGAATGGTGTTCTTACATTTTTTACTCTCTCTCTCTCCTATCTTACATGGTATAGCCGAAAATTGCATGAGAGGTGTCTCATCTTTGGCTTCATTCTTCTAAGAAAAATTCCCTTCTAGTGTTGCTTCTCCTTTCCCACCAAAGGATCATGTTAACCTAGTTGTCCAAGGAGAACATGTGGTAGATCAGATTGGTTAAGGATACATTAACTAGAAGAGGATACATTGCCTTGGAGTGGATACATTGCCAAGGATAGAATAGCACAGTGAAGAGTTAAAGCTATAGCAAAGGAGTCAGTAATAATTTTCATCATGTGTTTATGCAAATGTTTATCCTTATATCGTATCAAATATGGCTTTGCATGTAGATTTGGTTATATTGCTTCCGCTGCAATTTTGATTTCTAAAAAGTTTTAAAATCTACCATTTTATCTAAATTGTGCATGCTTTATTTTTCAGATCCAACATATATTGTGACAAAAATGGTGCTATAGCGCAAGCAAAAGAACGAAGATCTCATCAGAAATCCAAACATGTACTCAAGCGATTCCATTTGATTAAAGTAATCACTGGTAGAAATGATATCAAGATAAAAGGGTGCCCATTGATTAGAATATTATTGATCCTTTGAGTAAATCAATTCCTAAAAAGAGATATGAATCTTATGTACTCAACTATGGTATTAAATACGAAGGTGATTGGCTTTAATGCAAATGGCAGGTTGTTAGAGAAGTAATCTAAGGGCCATCACCTTTAGCACTTATTGTACAAATTGTTTTTATTAATAAAAAGTTTTTTTGTTAATTTGATGTTCATATCCTTTATAAATTGATTGTGATCTTAAATCGAATTAATGAAGTCTATGATACATTACATAGCATGAAGGAAATCATGATGAGATCATGATAATGAGATTCCTATCATATGTAATTATATTAGTATCTAAATTATCCCTAGTTATAGACTTCCTTCATTTTCTCATCTCTTTCATTCTCATTCTCTCTATGCCCTAACTCTTTACTTTACCTTTATTTTCTCTCACAAACTTCACAAAGCTTACCTACAATGACAAGAACAAAATCAAAAAGACATAATAAATTGTTGGGCTCAACTTTTAGCTATGAGGAAACACTTCATCATGAATAAACCTTTACTTTTGATTCTTTATCTTTGTCTCCCATTATAGGTTCTCTAAAGACTACTATTGAACTTGTTTCTGTCTCCTCAAACATCCAAACTTTAGAAATACCCAATCAGGAGACCCCAGAAAATAGGAAAGGAAGATTGTTGCTATGTTGTTTCTAGATTATCCTAATTCCTCTTTAAATGACAAAGAAGAAACAATCAAAAAGGAATATGATTATGATGATGATGAAGAAGAAGAAGAAGAAGAAGAAAGAGGAAAAGAAAAGAAAGAAGAAAGTGAAGAAGAAGAAGAAGAGAATTTCAATAAGGGGGAGTTATTGAAAAATGTGAAATTCCATTTGCCTATTCTCTCCCTACCCACTTCTACTCTAAAAACCTTTGAAATTCCAAAACGTGGTCCCAATAAGAAGAAAGTACCTAAAGAGCACTAGGTAATAAATGATGATGGTTCCGATAAATAAACTTTCAGATTAGAAAGAAGTCCAAGAACTAAAGGAATTGTTACAACAAAAGCTCCACAAAAAGAAACTGCTGAATTAGAAAATATAGAAAAATGAGTTAAGAAAAAGAAAAAGGGAAGAGAAAAGGCAAAGAGCCTATGGTCGAAGAAAAGATTAAGGAAGTCATCGTCAAGGATGAGCTATTTGTAGAATAGAACCTGTTTGAAGAAATCCCTAGAGAAACTAGTGGTCCATAAGAAGGGAAAATTGTCACCACAAATAAAATTTTTTCAATTAATGGAAGCTGAAGCCCACTATGAAATGCGGTACAAGAAGAGAAAATTGATTGATGAACCCATTGTGCCTACTCACATGTTTAATGATATTACTATTCCTCTCTCTACTTTCTTTGTTGCTAGTAAGTGGGTGAACATTTTGAATTTGGATGATATAGTTTTTGATGAATTAATCAAATGTTTTTACACACACATATGAAAGGAAGAAATTGATGGAAAGATAGCCATCATATTTTGGGTGTGGGAATGTGAGATCTGGATAATAAAGGATATATTAGGGATCATTTTTAACATAGCTCCCATAGGTAAGACTGACCTTCCTTGTCATAAGTGGGACATTATTGATCTTGATTTGGGAAAGGTTGTAGACTTTGTATGTTTGCATACTGAAAATGCCCATGAAAGGATACTGATGTGTAGAAATCTGGACCTACTACCTAGATGTCTTACATCAATATCAACTACTTAAATTTTTCTAAAAAGTAGCTCAGTAGAAAGATGTAGTCTCTTGGATACCTATGTTGACATACAATCTACTAAAGGGCAACAAAAGGGATCTCATAACAATGATTTTTAAGTTTATGGTAGAAAAGGGAAGCCATAAGAATACTACTGGAGGTCTGCCTTATAAAATGTTGTTAACCAAGATCTTCACATATTTTGGTGTTCCTTTTAACAATCTAACGTGATATGAACCTGGCAAGTTTAATTCCTCTATCCCCTCCCAGTTTGGGTACAAGCTAAAAGAATATATTTGTGTAGAGAAGAAAATAGAAAGAGTAGTAGATTTCTTAGGTCTTGCCTCAAAGCAGAGATATGGAAGGATATCAGAAATTATAGGTCCTACTCCAAAGCAACAGGCTCCTATCCCTTCTCAGGACATATACAGTATGGATATTTTGCAACTACTAAGGGACATTCATGCAAATTAGGATCAAATACGTAAACAAATAGACGATCTTTAAAACTAAGTCGTAGATTTGCAAATTCTCCTAGAAATCTCCTCACTGATTGTGTCAACTTTTTTCTAAGTTCCTCCCTGTAGTCCTTTATTCTTTTTGATAATGACAAAGGAGGAGAGTTTATATGATATAATTTTGCATATGTTTTACTCATATGATGATATATTTCTAACTGCAAATTTCTCAATGCTGCTCGAATATATATGTGATTGATTATGTTGTTGAAATTGTGAAAATCTGTGATATATAAACGATAGGTTCTTTCTTGAGATATATGCTCCTGCTAATTATGACTAAACATATAAAAGTCACAGGTATCTTTCAAATCATTTATTATCTCTTTGAATTTTGAAAATATTTATTATTGCTTATTATCATGAAAAAGAGAGAGATTATTAGCTCGAGGTTTATATTTGACAATTTTGATGATAAATGTATAATATTTTAAATTTTAAATTGGATTTATTTTCTTGTAAAATTAATGGTCTAATTCTTAAAAAGGAAATAAAATTATAATAAATATACTTTCTTTCTTGCAGAAACTTTCTTTATGAACTTACCTTACGAGAAATGGTTTATCTGAAAGGATCCTACTAATTTTGAAGTTCATAAATTAGTTTTGTGATTATTAGAAAATTTTTGGAAAAGATGATATCAAAGTTATTCAAGGTTAAATCCGTTCAGTTAACTAAAGATGCGAATGAAGTAACAGCTACTTGAAGAAATTAATTATGTAAGGAAGAGCAACAACACTTATATAAAAAAAACAAACATATTCAGAATGTCGAAACATTTTGAGCAGCATCTATACTATTGAGAATCATGTTATTATTATTGTGCTTTAGAAAGTTAAATCACTCTATCAAAAGAGAAATTATTTTGTTTTTTTGTGAACTTTTTAGAAGCTTGTTATATACTTTGAGTGTGAAAGGCCGAAGAACTTTGAAAAATATATACTTATGAGCTTGAAGAAGCTTATCAAATTTAATATTCGATTTTTATAGTGAAACATTCAAGTTGGATACTTAAAAACTAGAAGTAGGCTTGGATTGTAAGCTGAACTAGTATAAATTGACTTCAACTTTCTTCTCTCTTTCTTTAATTTTTAAATTTCCGTATTATATCGTGTGTGTTGTTTTTAACAAGAGGCTCATTCACCTTTATGAAAAGCTCCTTCTATTTTGAACTTACAAGATATTCTTTTTAGTTTTAACAAGTGCCTTATGTTTTTAAATTGTTTTAACATAATTTATCATTCAGTAGACTCCGTTTGTTTAAGCAGAGTCCTATCCCACAAAAGGCTCGTATTGCTTAACAAGCTCCTGTCGTTTACAAAGACTTTATTATCTAACAAGTTTCTACTTTTTTTAACTAGGCTCTGTTTATTATACGAATTAAAAAAACTTACACAAAAATTTTTACATACAATTTACTCCATCTTATGCGTGTTTGCTTTTATCAAAACTAATATATGATTTTAGCAGCATTTGGTGGGTTCATTATAAGAGTCAATTATCATTCTTAGGTATTAGAATAAGTTGTCTAAGAAATTAAGAATGCAGAACCTTCAGTTCGAATATTCATTGTAATTATTCTTTGTCATAACTTCAAGAATATCCTGTCCATAAAATTTAAAAAAACTGTTGGAGGTCCTGCTCATCTTTTGGATAATCACGGACATCAACGTCCCTTAAGCACAACAAATGCCAAGTGGCTTCATTTCTTTTCCTAGTTGGCAATTGTTTAATGAGCTGACACTGTTTATAACTGGTGCCACCATCACTTGGGATTAAGATAAGCTAAACAAGTCTCTAGTACTAGTTAATTAACCATGAATAATAAAGTTCGGTGTATTATTTGAAGTAAAAGAACATTAGCAACCATTATAATATTCTGAGCATATCCGAACGAGGCCCACGGCAAAACATTAACTGGCTGCTATGATGTGGAAAGAGCCGTCACAGAAATAGAATAACATTCCTCGCAAGTCATAATCCAACTTCCATGTACGCGGCGGCTCGTTGGACCACCTAGGACAGGCTGGTCCCACTTAAAGAAATCAAACTTACCATATATTTGTGAGCAGCTTCAACCAGCTAACCAGTTGCGAAACAATTAACTTTTTGTTTCTAAGGAAAAAAGAAGATAAATTAAAAGATAATGGTACAGGCCACGGACCGGAAGCCTTTTACGTGCAGCAACTCCGTTGAATCTGTCGGATTTCTGGAAGACACCGCCAATTTCGCCAACATTTTCTTTGGGTATTTAGATCAAGAGCGACCGGTGTCACCTAAGAGCTGCGAATCCGATGATTACAACGATGATGAGGACGATAGGACTTCATGCAAAGCAGAAGAGAGCACAAAATTTTGGGAAACACAAAACCAACTACTGCAGGTATTCTTCATTAGGCATTCACAGCATATGAAACATGTTGTCGAAATCCAAGGTAGCAATGATTACGTTTTTGTTTCCCATAAATTTGCAGGAGACGTTGCATAGGACTAACTCCTTTGAAACCAAAGTTCGACAAGCAACAAAGGAGGCTATACGGGATATAACTCTGCTGGGTCTCAACTGTACTTGTCGGAAGCGGGCGATCGATATTTGCAGGGACTGTTTGCGAAGAGAAATTTCGATTCGACTCCAAGATGAAGGCTTTAACTGCGCCATTTGCAAGTCTAAGTGGAAGGGCTCCCATGGAGTCCCTTCAGGTACATACATCCAATTGATACATTTTCCTTTTTAGTTCTCGGCAACTTCAAGATTTCTGATAATGTCACCCAAAACTAGAGATTGTGAGTTTCTCAACATTGCTCATCTTTCAAACAGGGGAACACACTTACTTGGAAGTGGTGAGCTTAGTGAACAGTTCAAAGAAAGGCCAGGTGAGGGTGGTAATTGAATTAAATTTCAGAGCTGAGTTTGAGATGGCTAGAGCAAACGAAGGCTACAGTCGGTTAGTAAACCGGTTGCCGGAATTGTTTGTGGGGAAAGCAGAGAGGCTAATGAACTAGTAAAAATATTATGTTCAGCAGCAAAAGTTTGCATGAAAGAGAAGCAAATGCACTTAGGTCCATGGAGAAAGCAAAAGTATATGCAATGTAAATGGTTGGGCACGTGCGAGAAAACAACGCTGACGTCTTCGTTTCCCTTTCGCAGATTCTCCGATCAGCTGGTAAAGACTAAGACCTCCATGCTAACCTATGATTTGTCAGAAACTACGCCACTGGTGTTCAATAGAACTGCGGTAAAAGTTTTGTGATTAGGTAGCCTTTTAAAAACTAAAAGAAATTGCGGCACTTACAAAAAAACAATCAAGAAGGAATCAAGGTTAGTGGGTAAGATTAAGTACTTATTAAAGAAGAGTTCTAAAGGCAATCATTTTTAGCACTTATTGTATAAAGTATTTTATGATTAATAAAGACATTTTTCATTATTTCGATGTTCATATGTTTATAAATTTGATGTTGGTCTGAAATTGATTTAGTGGATTCTTTGATACAACATAGTATAAAGGAAATTATGCTAAGATCATGATAATGGAATTTCTATCATATGTAATTATGTTAGTATCTAAATTTTCTCTAATTATAAGATTAATGAGATGCGATATAATTAACCAGATAGACTAACGCATCTCATACTATTTGATTAAATCAAACAATAGATCTCATAAATTGTAGACATGAGTTATTTAGAGTTAATATGTAGATGCTTACTAACGGTAGTAAGTACATTGGATTAACATACTATGAGACAATCATATAGATATTCTATTTTAGTATCAATGATAGTCTCATCATAGCAATGATGCAAGTATCTTTTGATTTTCGGTGCTTAAGGATATCTCAGATACAGATCCCGTACTTTGACTCCATTCATCAGTGTCTTTTAGGAGTTGCTCATAGGTCAATGATTGGGTATAACTTGAGGTATTTAAAGGTAATTGAGTAGTCAATAAGTGATTCACCACTCCTAATAGAAGGAGATGATATCCACGACCTCTTGTCGAGGTCATTACTCGGGAGTCTTTGTCAAGAATAGATATGTGTCATGAAAAAGAGTCTTCATTGATACATAGAGTAATGAGATCCTTACGATAAGACCTAATAACAGTTGGACTAGATATGACGTAGTCAGTCTAGTGGAAGATGACATTTTGACCATACTCTGAACCAAGTGAGGTATAGAGATGAATTACATGGCAACATTGCATATGGAAGGGTTTGTAGTCAAACTATTAACTTTTTAGTCAATTAAGGGTCATGACATGTTGCTAGATACCGCTTTTGACTTACTTGAATTAAGTGTTAATTCAAGTAGCCATCATAACCGGGAACGTAATGGGTCACATACATAGAAAATCCGAAGGATGAGTAAAATGGTCTTAAATGGTGATTCAAGACATGAGAGAGTGTTTTGGGATCGTATCGCTATATGATCATGGTAGAAGGCATTGCATGGAATGAATTAGAAAGAAGTGTTGTTGGCTTCTAGTAATGCATACTATTCATGGTCATTAACTTTTCATAACTTCCATTATTGCATGCTATTCATGATCATTAACTTCCATAACCTCCATTAATGCATACTATTTATGACCATTAACTTCCCATAACTTTCCATTAGTGATGTGGGATATGGAAGGCCAAATGGTACAGAAATTTGAGATAATTTTTATGTATCTTGTGTAAGACACAAGAAAAAGAAAAAGAAAGGTTCATTTTCTTACGCACACACTTTTTCTGTCTAATTCTCTCAAGAGTTCTTGTCTTTGCTAACACAAAGAAATAATTCTAGCCATCTCCTAGTGAGGTTTCATCCTTCTATCTTTGTGTGGACTTTCATTAGAGATGTTCTGCATTGATCGTTGTATTTTACGATAACCCAATGCGGAAAAGATTAAAGAACAAAGAAGATCGTTAGAAAGATATGTAAACATCTTTCATTTCATAATTTTGTTTTTCTATATATATATGTATGAGTAGATCTGGTTTTTGAGGTTCCTTCTTAATTCCGTTGCATATATTTGATATATATTATGTATTTGATGCATGATCGGAACCTAACAATAGTATCAGAGAGATCTTGTGCCTTGTTAGATGTAGAATACATGACATGTAAAAACTAGTTTCATGGTTGTGACAACTTATAATCCTGTAATGTTTTGTTCAAAATTAATTGTAGAAAAATTGTTTTTACAATTTTTTTCACCAATCTATTCATAAGATCTATATGAATGATTCAGTGTGATTGAAAATATTTTTAATGTTATTAAAATATTTAATTTTGACTTTACAAGAACATGCATGAAATTTGTCTTTCTGTTGGGCATGTGATGTCTATTGGCTAAACTGACAAGGTTACACATGATTTTCATAAAATTTGATTCTGGAAAAATTATGTGGACATATTTAGGATGTTTTTATGCTTCTGTAATCTTTTTATAATTATTAAAAAAATTTAATGATTTTTTCAAATAATTTTCCAGATCTAGATAGTTTTCCATAAATTGTAGGACATGTTTTGTTTGATGTTTTTGTATGTTTATATTTTGGTTCCAGAACCTTAAAAATATTTTTATGTGATAAAAATGTGTTAATTTGATGTTTGATGCATGTCTAAATGATTTTTCTCGAAATTTGATTTACATAAAATTTTAGAAGTTATATTTGTCATTTTTGGTGTCCTATCAGCGTTTCGGTGATCAGGATAATTTTTTGGGTAATTCTTAAATTATTTTGATCATCATGAAAAAGACTAGAGATGATTTGATGTTTTGGAAAATTATAGAAATTAAATTTGAATTTATTTCAGTAGAGTAATAAATTTTTTGGTAAGACTAAAAAATTAGCATATGTGACAAAATTGAAGTTGTTTAATTTTGATCATGAAATAATTATTTTAAAGTAAATTAATTATAAATTTATTTATAGAATTAGGAATTCATGTTAATTAGATCAATATTAAATCCAATAGAAATAACATACAATAGTAATTTTAGCCAAGTTAATAAAAGGAAGATAGGAAAGAACTAAAACAATATTGAACTTATAACAAGAATGACGAGAGAGAGTGCGATCTATTGAGCCTCCTTCTTCGGTGATCTCCTGCGCCTTAGCCCTCCCTCTCCATGGCTTCTTCTTCCCCACCTCTGACCCCAAGTCGATCTCCTCTAGAACCCTTACCTTCCCTTTCTGCTTGTGCGCTAAAAAATCTCTCTTCTCTAAACCCTAATCGCAACCAGAACCAAAACCCTAACCTTCAACCTTCATTGATTTCGTCCTCACCTAAAGCTAACCAGAACTCCCACTACCAACGAACCCTTTCCCCTCACCCTCCCTCTCATCCGGACTTAAGACCAGCCCCAATTTCAACCTTACCCCCAATGGAGAAACCTCCAGGAAGTCTCAGAACCTGCAAAGTTGTTGTGCTAGACCCCAACTCTGAAGCCCAGCATTCGGAATCAGACACAGAAGTAGTACTTGCCCTTCTCCATACTAAACCTGTATCAGGATATCAGGCATAACTTTCACTAGATACCTCAGGTTAAGGTGTCCATTTGATGAATAGAAGGAGGACTTCAGGATCTACAATTGTTATGAAGACCTTAAAGACCAATTCTATCATCTAGAGGATCAAATTTGGACCAGAAGATGTTCTGGACAAAATGAGAGGATGTTGACGTCATGAGACAATTGCTGACGTCATATTGAGACTAATCGGAAAAATGGGTATAACTTTCTGTACAGAATTCAGGTTTAGGTTTCTTTAGATGAATAAAAAGAGGACTTCAAGGTCTACAACTCTCATGCAGACCTTAAAGACCAATTCTATCATCTAAAGGATCAAATTTGGACCAGAAGATATTCTAGCAAAAATGAGACGATGCTGACGTCATGAGACGATTACTAACGTCATACTAAGACCAATTGAAAAAATGGGTATAAATTTCTGTAAAGAATTCAGATTTAGGTGTTCTTTAGATGAATAGAAAGAGGACTTCAGGATCTACAACTCTCATGCAGACCTTAAAGACCAATTCTATCATCTAGAGGATCAAATTTGGACAAGAAGATGTTCTGGCCAAAATATGACGATGCTGACGCATAAGATGATTGTTGACGTCATACTGAGACCAATCGGAAAAATTGGTATAACTTTCTATATAAAATTCAGATTTAGGTTTTCTTTAGATGAATAGAAAGAGGACTTCAAGATCTATAACTCTCATGAAGACCTTAAAGACCAATTCTATCATCTAG
>JANSVA010000002.1:21862223-21873112 GCA_025504915.1 Erythroxylum reticulatum | reverse complement strand
AAATGGTTGCTAATGCCTACATAATCCAACTAAGAACACCTAATCATGCTACATCATAATAGTATTTGACTATTGATAATGGAACTATTAAATGAACCTGGAATCAAGTATTTTTAAAGAATAAAGTGGGTCGTTACTTTAATCTTAAAATATAAAACTTAAACATTCATTTATTATGGACCACAATCTTGATGAGTGGTCAACTCATATGTGTTTCATTATAATTCTTAATATGATCGAAATGGAATTTTACAGAGTATCAATCCAGTGTCTATATGGTGGAATTATTAATTGAAACATATATAAAGGAACATTCACTCAAATAAGGAGTTTATAGTGATATCATCACTTCTAGATATTTTATGAAGATTAGTGATTAAACTTGCACCAGTAGTTTGATGGAGTAGCTACCCATCAATTCTTAAAACCAATATGAGATCTTGTGTGTTGATCACCATATAGAGTCAAACGGGAGATCTAGAAGGAAAAACCAACGTAAGGGCAAAATGCTAAATTTACCCTCTATCATGCAGATGGCTATAATATGATTCATATTAGAGTTTTCAATTGGACATCATATTTGAAACATATGTTCTCATAATATTTAGTAATTTAAGAGTTCAACTAATTTTCTTTAGTGGAATGACGTTTAGTTAATATGCTGAAATTAATTCTAATGAGATTAAATTAATTCCGGGCTTGTTGGAGGTTCAATTATATAAGTCTAATTACATTCCCCACTTGGCTTCTATTAAGGTTATCAAGCAAAGTAAGAAATACATTTAGAGGTTTTAAAGCCTATGATTGAATGTTGGGCTTACTTTAATTAATTGTTAATTATAAGCCTATATGAACATTCAGAAATGAGCTAGTCTTTGGTTTAATTTGATTAATTAGATTAATTAAATTAAAACAAAGTTATTAAAGATAAATGGAGGTAGAATTTTGATTTTAATGGGCTAAATGCAGCTACAGGTTTAGCATTATTTTGCTACATTTAAGATGGTTTTTAACATGTTTTATCATCATTAAATGGAGTACCAACCTTATCATTAAATAGTTTCATGGTGGTATTTTAATGATAGAATGTATCCTATTAGCATTCATTAGATTAAAGAAGAAAGAGGTGCATTTCATGGACCATCTTCCTTCTTTCATCCCAAAACTGAAATTGATAAGTATTTTTAGGATAATGGTCTTTTCATATAGCCATATTAAAATAAATGAGAAGAGTCTCATTTGTTGGCTTCTGTATGATTGATTAAGGAAGGAAGTGATGCATTGGATGCTACTTCACTTCTTCCTTCGAGACTTAACCAAACTGAGAAAAGAAAAGACAAGGTTATCGAATTTTTATCTCTCTCTCCTATCTTGCATGTGTGAGCCAAAAATTGCATGAGAAGTGTCTCATTATTGGCTTTTTTCTTCTAAAGAAAAATCTCTTCAAGTTTTTTTCCTTTCCCACCAAAGGATCTCGTTAATCAAGTTGTCCAAGAAAAACAAGCGCTAGATTGGATTAGTCGAGGATACAATATCGAGAAGAGGATACATCACTTAGGAGAGGATACATTGCTGGGGATAGGTTAGCACAGCGAGGAGTTAAAGCTATAGCAAAGGAGTCAGTAATAATTTTCATCTTTTTTTATGAAAATATTTATCCTTATATCATAGCATATATGGTTATAAATGTTGATTTGGTTATATTGCTTCTGCACAAATTTTGATTTCTAAAAAGCTTTGAAATCTATGGTTTCATCCAAATTGTGCATGCTTTATTTTTCCAATCCAACAATTGGTATCAGAGATAGTTTTCTTATGCATGATTTTGGTTCCTATATGCGATGCATGCGTTGGCAATCATTTTTGTATGCTTCATATTTTTATGTAATAGAAATATATATGGTGTATGTTTGGTCTTTTAGTTGTCCATAGATTCTAAAGTTACCTTGTAAATTTTGTTCATTTAGTTTGTAACAAGTAGGGTGGCCTATTATCGTTATGTTTCCTCCTTGGTATCATCTTTTTTTTTTCTTTCATTATGAAATGTACAAAATCAGGTAATGATGAAGGTTAAGAATCCATGGATGAATAAATGAAGAGGTAAGGTTTCAATTCTGTTTAAAGTGTATTGGCAAAGTTTCGGTTGTTAGAAAACCAAAGTGCTTGAATTTTGCGTTGTCAAATTTTCAGTTTTATGACACAACGAGTTTCGATTTTGATTAAAAATAAATGTTGGATTTTTTGTTTCATATGGAAAAGTTTGGGTTTTGATGAAAAACAAATGTTGGATTTTTTGTTTCATATAGACAAGTTTCGGTTTTGATGAAAGACTAGTGATGGGATTTTTATTCAAAGTGACAAATTCATTTTTATGAAAATAAAAAATTTGTTGTAAAAGAAAAGCCATTACACACTTTTTACCAAATGGGCTGGGTCATATGAGCTAAGAGCTCGAAGCAGAAGACTCAAGTTTAAGAAGAAATTGTTGGGCCTAAGAGCCCTGTAATTGTTTTTATGTTTCTAGGACGGACAATCAAAAGTGGCTTATTAGTTCATATGATGAATGGATAAATGAATGCAAATAATATGTGATATTATGTGATTGTATGTTGTTTAGAAAATTGTCAACCCTAGGCTTTGCCATGCATTCATTATGTATGAGATATATAATGAAACAATATAAGATGGATAATAAATTGCATCTAGATAAGATGACATTTATTAAAACTTAAAGCCCAAAAACATTGAGTAGGAAAGGATGCTCATGTAAGATTCCACGGTCTTCATATGATGGCCCATTTTCATGTGGTGAAATGTTACTCCCCACCGTAGGGCATGAATCCTAGATCCTACATGGTTTAAGTCTCTTTAAGGATAAGTCCATTTATTGATAGCAAATGTGACCTCCCATTGAGGCATGGTTTACAAGTATCTTTAGTGGATGAATCAAATGGTTACACACTCGACATATTTTATCAATAACCTACCCACGGTGGCTCTGTTGGTAAATTATGGACCAAATTATGCACTTCTCAAGAGGTTTGGCATGAGGATGCTTAGTAGTTTTTTGAGTGGGAGGGTTCTAGTTTTTCTTTTAATGGATAAGATAACCCACCATCGCTTAGTCTGTTATAGATGAGAAAAATAACTGTCGTACAAAGTTTTAAATTTTTTAAGTTTTGTTAAATCTATCATCATGCATACATTCATCATGATTTTATACAAACTTCTAACATTGTTGACTATTATGCTCATGTTTTAATAATTTATTTTTTAGACATAATCACTAAAAAATAAATCCACTCCCTTTGCTCTTAATAAATAAAAAATTAGAAAATGAAGAGAATTTTAATGAATGGAAATGTAATCGTGACATTGTTCTTCAATATGAATGAATTTCATGGGTATTAATTGAAAATGAGCATGCATGTCTTAGTAGAGACTCAACTCCTGAGCTAGTCCAATAATATGAGTGATGGTGGAATGCTGTCAGTGGTATGTTCCAAAAGAAAATTGCTTGTATGAAAATTACTAGTACAATGGTCCATCACCTACATGAGATGTTTGTGTGAGGATTAGGTCTACAAGGGTAAAAGCTATCTAAGCCTTTCACAATCTCAAAAAAAACCTGGTGAGCCAGTGCGGGATTACATGCTTAATGTAATCTCTATAGTCACTGAGGATATGATGCTTAGGGTGGATATGGATGTAGACATGTAGATGAATGTGATCATCAATAACTTAAGCTCTTCTTTTCAGCAGTTTAAGTTGGACTATGAGATCAACAGCAAGGATTACACCTTGAGTTGATGAATACCTTCTAGAGTACGGAGGAAATATTAAATATCAAGGATCATGGGCAAGAAGTTAATGTGGATCTTCTTTTAATCCCAAGGGTAACGGTAAGTGAAAGAAGGCCTAAACAGGGGTCAAGGCTCAACTTATGAAAAAGAAGGCTAAAGAGACCATCAAGGGAAAGTGTTTCCACTATGATGAGATGGACCATTAGAAAAGAAATTGTCCAGTCTACCTTAAGTCCCTCAAAAGAAAACAAGGTATGGGTTTCCTAAGTTTGTTAGGGACTAGAAATGTGGCAAATATATCTGATTCTTGGATATTAGATTCAAAATCCACTAATTATGTTTGCAATTATTTACAGGAGTTCCAACAAAGGAAAAGACTACTTAAAGGCCAACTTCAAGTTGAGATAGCAGATGGATCCTATATTTCAGCAGAATCAGTGGGAGTAGTTATCTTGGACTTTCTTAGTGGTCATAGGTTATATTTCGAGGATGTTTGTTACATGCTAAAGATTGTATGAAACATGATTTCTATTTTTAGTCTAATAAAATTTGGCAATTCCTTATATTTTGAAAATTTTGTTTCAATATGAATAAGGACTTTATTTGTAATGTGATAATTAAGCAAGGATTGTTCTTTATAGAACTTATATCAGGCTCACGAAACACCACAGAATTGATAAAATCAAGACAATCCAATGCCTCTAGCATTAATTCAAAATATCTGTGGCACTTAAGAATGGTTCATATCAATTAGAAAAGACTTGACAGGTTAGTAAAGGATGGGATCCTTATGGGCTTGGATAATGATCTATTACCCACCTATGAATCTTATATAGAAGGAAAAATTACTAAGGCCACATTTCCTTCTAAAGGAAACATATTTGAATCCACGTTGGACCTGGTACATATTAATGTGTATGGGCCCATAAACGTACAAGCTAGAGGAGGTTATGAATATTTCATAACCTATATAGATGATTACTATAGACATGGCTATTTGTATTTGATTCATAAAAAGAGTGAGTCCTTCAAAAATTTTAAAAAATTCAAAGCTAAAGCTAAAAAGCAACTAGGCAAGCCATTAAAACAACTTTGATAAGATCGAGGGGGTGAGTACTTATCTGGAGATTTCTAGCAACATTTAATTGATAATGGAATAGTTTCCAACTTGTTAGATCCTCAAACACCTAAACAGAATGGTGTAGCTAAGGAGAAATAGGATTCTATTGGAAATGGTAAGATCAATGATGTCTTATGCTAGCCTTCTAGAATCGTTTTGTATGCCATACAAACGACAACTTATCTTCTTATCTTTTCTCAATCCAAATCGGTGCCTAAAACACCTAGGGAGTTATAGACTAACCTAGTGCCTTCATTGTGACACTTAAGGACTTAGGGTTGCCTAGCCTATGTTCTAAGGCCTGAAGTATGTCTATTTATAGGATATCCTACGGGTACTGGAGGGTATTATTTTTATAGTCTTCAGGATAGGAAGCTCTTTGTGTCGACAATTGCAACCTTCCTAGATAAAGAGTTTATGAGAAATTATAAAGGAAGAAGTGAAGTAGTACTCAAAGAGTTAGCTATTTCATCCAAATTAAGAGTTGATTTGGATATGGCAAAATAAGATGTCGAAATGGATTCAAGAGTTGAATAAAAAAAGTAACCTGAAAATCAAGTAATACCTTGACGTAGTGAGAGGGTTGTGAGACAACTTGCCAGGTATCTAAGTCTAGGAGAAGGCATTATAGCCATCTCATACTAAGAAGAAACAGATCCCATTACTTATACACATACTATTAATGATGTTGATGCAGAAAAATGGCTCATAGCAATGGAATCGAAAATAGATTCCATATAAGTCAATGAAGTCTGCATCCTAGTAGATCTACCATCAGATGTAAAATCCATAGGGTACATGAGGATCAGATGGAAAGGTAGAGACCTTTAAAGCTAGATTAGTAGATAAAGGCTATACTCAAAAGGAGGGTATGGATTACGAGGAGACATTTTCTTTGGTTGCCATACTTAAGTCCATCAGAATTCTTTTGGACGTAGCAACCTATTTTGATTATGAAATATGGAAAATGGATGTCAAGACCACATTTCTTAATGGAGATCTTAAGGAGACCATTTATATTGCCCAACTAGAAGGATTTGTTGAGCCAGGTAATGAGCATAAGGTATACAAATTGTACAGGTCCATTTATAAGCTCAGGCAAGCATCTAGGTCTTGGAACGTTAGGATTGATTAGTCTATTAAAGCTTATGGGGTCAGATAAAACCAAAGTGAGCCTTATTGATCATAAAATGATACAAGAAGGCAAGGTTACTTTTCTAATCTTATATGTTGATGACATTCTGCTCATTGGGAGTGATGTAGGAATGTTATCTACAGTTAAGGGATAGCTAAACAAACAGTTCTTAATGAAAGATTTAGGAGAGGCTAGCTATGTTCTAGGGACCAAACTTATAAGAGATCGTAAGAACAAACTCATAGGCTTGTCTCAAATAACCTACAATGAGAACATGCTCAATAAGTTTTCCATGCAAGATTCCAAGCGAGGATTCACACCTACTAGATATGAAATCAAACTTTCAAAGGAGCAAGCACCTAAGACCTAAGAGGAGGTCAAACGTATGCATAACATTCCAAATGCTTTGGCAGTTGGAAGCTCAATATATGTTATGATTTTCACTAGACTGGATATCTATTATGTAGTGGGGCTAGTAAGTAGATTGCACTCTAATATAGGAATAGAGCATTGGACTGCGGTGAAGTGCATATTGAAGTATCTTCGTAGGATGAATAACATAATGCTTGTTTACTCTAGAAGTAACCTTATTCCTATAGGATATATAGATTTTAATTTCTAATCAGATATTGATTGAAGAAAATCAACTTCTGATTCTATATTTGTCTTAGGATATGGAGCCATAGTCGGGAGGAGTATCAAGCAATCTTTTAATGCTAATTCAATTATTGAGGTGGAGTATGTTGTTGCTTGTGAAGCAGAAAAAGAAGTAGTATGGCTTTATAAGTTCCTAAATGATTTGGAGGTGGTTCTTGAGGCAGAAAAAGCCATTACACTTTATTGTGATAATAGTGGGGTAGTGGCTAATTCTAAAGAACCTTGAAACCATAAAGCTATCAATCATATTGAGAGAAAGTATCATCTTATAAGGGAGATAATATAATGTGGTGAGGTGAAGGTGGTAAAGATTCCTACAGAGCAAAACCTTATTGATTCATTTACAAAGACACTGTCTCAAAAGACTTTTAAGGGTCATCTAGCAGGGATAGGAATAAGGGATATGTCAAACTTGCTATATGGTAAGTGGGAGATTGTTGGAGTTATGTAAATATAGTGCCCTGGAAAGTAAGTATATATACTTATAACTTAATTCCCTTCTCATTACTTTTTAATGAAAAAAATTATTATTAATAAAACAAAAGAGTTTGGTTTTTATGAGAATTATATATCTAGTCATCAGGTACCGAGATTTTTTTATAAGTAATATACATATACATAGAGATGTATGGGAAACATGTATATTATAAGAATTTAAAATAATGGATTCACAGTTGAATAATCAAGTTGGTCACTTGATTATGGTTTAAACTATAGTGTTGCGATTTATCTCCGTGTAAGTAAAAGAGTTTACTTCAAGTGAATGATGAGTTTTATATCATAGTAGTAGTTGACTTTTGATAATGGCACTATTAAATGAATCTGGGATCACGTATGTTTTTTAAAGAATAAAATAGGTCATTACTTTAATCTTAAAACATGCAACTTAAGCATTCGTTTATTATGGACTACAATCTTGATGAGTGGTGAACTCAAATGTGTTTCATCATAATTCTTGATATGATCGGAATGGATTTTTGCACTTTATGAATCTAGTGTCTGCATGTTGGAATTATTAATTAAAACATGTATTAGGAAACATTCACTCAAATAAAGAGTTTACAGTGATATCATCATTTCTAGATATTTTATGGAGATTGGTGATTATACTGGCGTAAGTAGTTTGATGGACTAGCTACCCATCAAGTTTTAACATCAAGATGAGATCTTATGTATCGAGCACCATATAGAGTAAAACGGGAGATCTAGAAGGAAAAATCAACATAAGGGGAAAATGGTAATTTTACCCTTTATTGTACGGATGGCTGTAATATGGTTCATATTAGATTTTGCAATTAGACATCTTATTTGAAACATGTGTTCTCCTAATATTTAGTAATTCAAGAGTTCAACTAATATTCTTTAATGGAATGACATTTAGTTAACAAGCTAGAATTAATTCTAATGATATTAGATTAATTCCGGGCTTATTCGAGCTTGATTATATAAGTCCCATTAGATTCCCCATTTGGCTTCTAGGAAGGTTATCAAGCAAAGTAAGAAATAAAAATAGAGGTTTTAAAGCCTATAATTGAATGTTAGGCTCACTTTAATTAATTATTAATTATAAGCCCATATGAACATTCAGAAATAACCTAGGCTGTAGTTTAATTTGATTAATTACATTAAAGCAAAGTTATTAAAGATAAATGGATGTAGAATTTTAGTTTTAATGGGCTAAATGTTCATTTTCACAATTAGCATTAGTTTTCTACATTTAAGATGGTTTTTAACATGTTTTATCATCATTAAATGGAGTAATAACCTTATCATTAAATAGTTTAATGGTGGTCTTTTAATGATAGCGTATAACCTATTAGCATTCATTGCATTAAGGAAAATAGAGGTGCATTTGATGGAAAATCTTCATTCTTTCATCATAAAACCAAAATTAATATGTATTTTTAGGTTAATGGTCTTTTCATATAGCCATCTTAAAATAAATGAGAAGAGCAACATTTATTGGCTTCTTTATGATTGATTAAGGAAGGAAGTGATGCATTGGATGCACTTCACTTCTTCCTTTGAGATTTAACTGAAATTAAGAGAAAAAAGACAAGGATGTTGAATTTTTATCTTTCTCTCTCCTATCTTGCATGTTTAAGCCAAAAATTGCATGAGAAGTGTCTCATCATTGGCTTTTTTCTTCTAAAGAAAAATCTCTTCAAGTTTTCTTCTCCTTTCCCACTAAAGGGTCTTTTTAACAAAGGTGTCCAAGAAGAACAAATTGTAAATCGAATTAGGAGAGCATACAATATCAAGAAGGGGATACAATAACGAGAAGATGATACATCACTTAGGAGAGGATACATTGCTGAGCATAGGATAGCACAGCGAGGAGTTAAAGCTGTAGTGAAGGAGTCGGTAATAATTTTCATCTTGTGTTTAATGCAAATATTTATCCTTATACCGTATCATGTACGGCTATGCATGTTGATTTGGTTATATTTCTTCCACTACAATTTTGATTTCTAGAAAATTTTGAAATTTACTGTTTTATCCAAATCGTGCGTGCTTTATTTTTCTGATCCAACAATGTATCCACTCTAAAGTAATGTATCCTCTTCTCGTTATTGTATCTTCAACCAATCTGATCAACCACTTATTCTCCTTAGATAACTTGGTTAACAAAATCCTTTGGTTGCAAAGGAGAAGAAAACTTGAAGAGATTTTGCCTTAGAAGAAAGAAGCCAAAGATGAGACACCTCTCATGCAATTTTTGGCTAGCTCATGCAAGATAGGAGAGAGAGAGATAAAAATTTAGCAACTCCTTGTATTTCTTCTCTCAATTTTGGTTAAGCCTTAACGAAAGAATTGAAGTGCATCAAATGCATCACATCCTTCCTTAATCAATCATGAAGAAGCCAAAAAAAGAGACTCTTCTCATTTGTTTTAAGATGGCTATATAAGTCCAATAACCTAAATGATTCATCTCATTTTTGGTTTTGTCATGGAAAGAAGGAAGATGGTCCATCGAATGCACCTCTTTCATCTTTAATCCAGTGAATGCTAAAAGGTTACATGCTATTATTAAATGATAACCATTAAACTATTTAATAATAGGATCATTACTCCATTTAATGATGATAAAGAATGTTAAAAACCATTTTAAATATAGCAAACCAATGCTAAATGTGCAGCTGCACATTTAGCCTATTAAAACCAAAATCCACCTCCTTTTACCTTTAATAACTTTGTTTTAATTTAAATAATCAAATTAATCAAATTAAACCAAAGTATATCCCATTTCTATATGTTCATATGGGCTTCTAATTAACAATTAGTTAAACCAAGCCTAACACTCAATCATAGTAAAACCTCTATTAGTATTTCTTACTTTGCTTGATAAACCTTCCTAAAAGCCAAATAGGGAATCTAATTGGACTTATATAATTCAAGGTCTAATAAGTTACGAACTAATTTAATCTCATTAGAATTAATTCTAGTTTATTAACTAAATGTCATTCCACTAAAGGCAATTAGTTGAACTCTTGAATTACTAAATATTATAAGAACATATCTTTCAGATAAGATGTTCAATTGCAAATTGTAATACGAACCATATTATAGTCATCTGTACAATAAAGGGTAAAATTACCATTTTGCCCTTATATCGGTTTTTGCTTTAAGATATCCCATTTTACTCTATATGGTGATTAACACACAAAATCTCATCTTGGTGTTAATACTTAATGTGTAGCTAGTCCATTAAACTACTGGTGCCAGTTTAATCACCAATCTCCATAAAACATCTAGAAGTGACGATATCACTATAAACTTTTTATTTGAGTGAACGTTCCCTAATAAATGTTTCAGTTAATAATTCCAACATGTAGACACTGGATTGATACTTTCTAAAAGTCCATTATGATCATATCAAAAATTATAACGAAAAACATATGAGTTCACCCCTCATCAAGATTGTGGTCCATAACAAACGAATGCTTAATTGAATGTTTTAAGATTAAAGTAACAAACTACTTTATTTTTTAAAACATTGTGATTCCGGATTCATTTAGTAGTTCCATTATCGATAGTCAACTACTATTATGATATGAAACTCATCATTTCCTTTAGGCAAACTCCTTTACTTGCATGGAGATAAATCGCAACACTACAGTCTAAACCATAATTAAGCGACCAACTTGATTATTCAACTGTGAATCAATTATTT
>JANSVA010000002.1:21714683-21730610 GCA_025504915.1 Erythroxylum reticulatum | reverse complement strand
ACCGGGATTTTGAATACCGGCCGGTACCCGCCGGTACAGCCGAAATCGGCCGATACCGACCGGTATTTTTTACCGGTACCATCCATACCCGTACCGGTACCGATTTTGGGCCGGTACGGTACGGTATTCTATACAATGCTCCTATCCATTTATCTAAATCTTATTTAGATAAGTATTTAAAATTTGCTTGTGAATAATAAATTGGTTGCTAATAATTTAGATACAAACCTTCCTTTTACTTCGTTTCAATTTTAACTGTGTCCCAACTTTCTCAAAGATTAATCTTTCATATTGATATCAAACTATCAATTAATGTTTTGAAATAATAATAAAAAGATAACAATTATGTTGAACAATTCATTAAAATAAAGTTGAAATTATATTGATAAATTATAAAGAGATTTAGAAAATTTTATCTTAACTAATTAATGATAAATATCCTTTTAATATTAAATAACGCATTTTTATGTTAATTTTAAATCTTATTTTACCGACTCAAAAATTAGCTTAAAGTATATCTAACTTTATATTTTGTCAAAAATTATATTTAATATTTATTATTTCTTTTTTTATTTCTTCTCAATAGGATAGTATATTCAATATTTTCTCAAATGATCCAATAAATCTAACCCTTTTTGCAGATGATTATAGAAATAAAAAAAAGTGTAGGAGTAATAGTATTAGGTCTAACTAAAAAGTTGTAATTTGGAGAAGTTAATCTTATTTGTTTTTGGCATGTTATTATCCTGGTTAAGTATTATCTTTATGTCTTTTGATAATTATTATAATTATGATTTTATTATTTTGCTAGTAAGAATAAAGCTTTCTTTCTTTCTTTTTTTAATAATTGGAACTCACGGGAGAAATATTTAATTTTTAAAATAATATATATTATTTTTACTATTTATACTTTTTTTATGACTCCCTTTGAAATGACAAATAAGAAAGTATTTTTAAATAATAAATTACATATATTTAATTAAATATTCAATTATTTTTTAATTTTTTATTTAAGTCTTAACTTAATTAGAAATTTAGTTTAAATTTAAATGACTTACAGAATTTCTAAAAGTGTTATAAATAAATTTTAATATTTTTTAAATTTTTATTTAAATAAAATATATTAAATTGAATATTTTTGGCGGAAATACCGACCTGTAGATACATAGTAAGTATTGCACCTAAAACATTCCCGTGAAAACATAATTTTTAATGGAAAATAATAAATATATTTGGAGTAAATATTAAATATACTATCAAGAAATAAAAAATATTAAATATTAAATATAATTTTTAGTACGATATAATATGAGATATATTTTAAAAAAAATTGACTCAGTAAAATAGCATTTAAAATCAAATTAATTATCTTTATCAGATAAATTTATATCCTGAACCTGAAGGGAGAGAGAAGTATTGTTTAAATTTATTTAAATTAAAATTTTCAATTTGAGTTGAATTTTTTGTTGGGTTTAAAAAAAAAACCCTTAATGGTCCATTTATCCAAAATAGGCATTGGCTTTGGATTAAGTAAGAATCAAACCCCGCCCATGTTATATTTTGTGAGATCAGAGTTGAAGTTAGAAAAATTAAAAATGAACGTCAGATCTATGAAGCAATGGAGTAACTTAGTGAAGGAAGCTTTGGACGGAACCTTCCTAGTTGCCAAGTTTCTATGTCTTCTCCACGTTACCAACACCTACCTCTGTACTGTCGCCGTTGTTGGTTTCAACTCTCTCTCTCTCTCTCTCTCTCTATGGGTTCCTTTTCCCCCCATTTCTTAATCTGGATTTGTTGCAGACGTATGGACCCAGTATGCTTCCGACGCTGAGCCTCACCGGTGACCTGGTCCTTGCCGAGAGGATAACTCCCAGACTTGGCAAGGTGGGTCTTGGTGATGTCGTTCTTGTACGGTCACCTGAAAATCCTCGAAAGGTGGTCACCAAACGGGTGGTGGGTGTGGAAGGTGATCGTGTCACCTACTTTGTTGACCCCAAGAACAGCGATAGATGTCAGACTATTCTGGTACTTGCAAAAAGTCCTCTTTCCCCCTTTTTATTGAGGAGAAATAAACTGGGAAGGGGATTGATTGAAGTAGTTTTTTTTTTCTCCTCTTCTTCTTCTTGAATTTGTGGCTGTTTGAGATGTTCTAATGTGGGTTTAATTCTCTTTCCTGTTTCGGTTTATGGGTTCGTGTGAATATTAGATTTGGTTTATGCAGTTTCTGGTTTGTCTTTAGACCTTTGTTTGTATGTATTGTGAATTTTGCCTTTATCTAATGCTTTATGTATTTCTATACTTCTTTTCTGTAGGTCCCAAAGGGGCATATTTGGATAGAAGGGGATAACATATATGCTTCTAGAGATTCTAGAAACTTTGGAGCAGTACCTTACGGCCTTCTCCATGGGAAACTATTTTGGAGGGTAAGCTTATGTTCTTAAACTTGTTGCCCGCTTTTTTGAAGATTTCATTGGTGTTTTATGCCTATCAATTTGTCTGCAAATGACGCAATAGTTATTTTAGTGGTAGATATGGAAATCGATTCTGATTGCCAGTTGCTGTCGATGGGGTAGTACAGAATGTTTTATTTTTAGTTTGGCATTGGAGAGATTTATTTCTGGAAATAGGCTGGTAGGCGTACCTCTTTAGTCAGAGTTGATTGGATTGGCTACAGTAAGCATATGATTAGAAACAGCTGAAGGTTACAATTTAAGGCTTTTAGCTTGCATGGATGAAAACCCCTAGTGAGTTGATGAATAGTAGTAAGGCAGTTTCAGTGTTACCTGTCAACTAAAGGATGAATTTTGAAGAAGAATATTATATCCAAGCCAGAGCAATAATCGTCCCATACATAGTGAATGCATACGCAGGTAATGAGCTGCTAAACTGGAATGGCTGCGTGGTTTTAATAGTGATCTAAGTTTCTCTAGGATTCAGTGATGTACTGATTAAAGCATATTCCTTATTGTGGGAAAAGATAGTATTGACTATTCCTAAAATTTGCAACAGTAAGCTGGTTGTGTCCTACGAGGTGCATAATTGGAATGGCTATCCAGTGCATTTTGGTTTATAGGGTGAATGGAAGATTCATAAGTTTGAATATTTAGATGTCTTTCATTCTTCTTCATTTCTAATGCCTTATTTGTGGTTTTCAAAAGAAAAGTTTTTTTTCCCCCTTGCTTAATAATTCCCTGCAGGTTTGGCCGCCTAAAGATTTTGGGCCGTTGGGGAAGTAGGAAACTAACTAATTGAAGCTTTAAGGTACATGGTTTAACCGAATGCCAAAGTAGTTTGTGCATGGAGTCAGGCTTAAATGTTTGATGATTTATGTACTCAATAGCTTCAATCTGAATGAACTTTTGTATCCAAATACAAAGCCATTGCCAAGGTGTAGGCCTACTGCGTGTTATTCCAGGTGAAATGAAAAGATAGAGAGAAGAAGATATAGATTATTTCTCTGCACCATTAGGGTGCATCTTATATTGAATCCGTGCAGAAAAAGGTTCTCTTTGGAAGTACTCTTGGGGCTAATCCACACCTTCAGGGACGAACTGCTGTTTAGTTGACAACATATGGAGTGAAAACACACTGTGTGTTTCCTTAGAAACCAAATGCTATAGTCCTCAAAATTTTGGGCTGTCTTGTGGCATCTTCGATAGGGTACTTTATATATATATATATATATATATGCTCACACACGTGTGTGGTGTGTGAATCGTTATGCGAGAATTTTAAGAATTTGATCAATATTGCAAAAATATTTTTAAAACTATTTTCACTAATTGACAATTTGACAGAAGGGAGACCTTAAATTTTGAAATAATTCATTATGAATAATAATAATAATGCAAGAGTACCAAGAAAAGAAGGTTACATGTTCTTTAGCCGTTGTGCGTGGTGATGGAGAACAAAAGCAAATAAGAAGAATGGGCAAGGAAATTGGTATATGTTGAGTAGGATTGAAAACAAGAATCTTGGATCACGTAATTATTATCTGTCAATAATAATCTCACTAGGCCAGCTTCCTTAGGACGGAGTCTTGGTGAGGTTACTTGAGTAAAAAATTCCATGCACTCTTTTGCATATAAGCTTACACTATATTGAGATCCGCAAATTCGACACCATTTATCATCTGATCCAAGCCACTACTCCTACGGGTTATTGAGAAATTGCAACTGCAGCAGAAGACACACTAGTCCACCCTTGGAGGATTTTCATCGTTTACTGCGGGGGGCGGCAATTCCCTCATGATCCATAAAACAAATGCTGAGGGCACTGAAAAACCTGACAAATAATTCATGCATAATGATTCATCGAGGTCATTTAACCATTTGAAAGAGCATAATAATAGAGGTCATTTAACCATTTGTATTTGAAGCCATTACCTATAAAATAATACAGAATGAGCAAAAAACAAGTATATAGACCCGTTTTGTCAAGTTGCTGGCAGTAATATAGCACCTGCAGCGGTCACAACTAGAAGGTTATGGATCCAATTCAAGTGTTCCATCTTTTTCAAAAAGGCATATGGTTGGCAGAATATACTTACTGGAATTTTAGTAAAATAGGCTACAAAAGCACTTGAACTGAAACATATAACCGAGACAAGGGCCAAACCCGCTACCTGCACACACCGAGTGGCTTCAGTTTGTTTTTATTAGAGTTATTAACTAACCTATTTACGTACTAGTTTCTTTTTTAAAATAAATCAGTCCATATAAATGTTCAATCCAAATATATTTGGTTTGATTCGAATTGTGTGAGTTGGTTTAATTTTTTTAAAAAATAAATCTTTTCATTTTTCTAATAGAATTAAATTTTAATAGATGAGAAAATCATATAAAAATAAAGAATTTAATCATGCCATTACAATCTTTTAAAAAGTATTTATAAGAGATCAGATTTTTTTTTTTACCAAGAGAGAGTTCAAATTAGTTGTAAATGTTAAGATATTTTGGCATGTTAAATTTATTAACTTCATAAACTAATAGGTCCAACACTCTTTGAGCCAACTGGTGTAACGAGACTCTCATTTGCAGGCAGATTGCAATTAATCTAAATCACCTCTTAACTCATTTGTTGTTCTTCTCATATTTTTCTCTCCAAAAGGTCTTGCAAAAGACGATGAGAAGATTCTTGTGATCAAGTAATAAATCTTTTACCAAGGTTAAATGGACAAGAGTCTGTTGACCCCTCTTCTACTTGGAGCATTATTTCAAAATACAACCCAAATCAAGGATTGGAAGACACTTTTATTTGGTTGAAGCACTCCTCTGGTACTTGCCACTATTGTAAGGAGCTGTTTAGATCCTAAGTTCAGACTCTATCCTGCTATGACATTGATTTGGAATAAAAAAGCTCCTACAAAAATCTCATTCTTCATATACCTAGTAGCTAAACAACTTGCCACAATCAAGGAGACTTATTAACATTCCTGTGAAACTCATTCAGAAACGTTAACACCCATCTCTTTTTTAATTGCAAATTCTCATCTGGTGTTTAGAGTACAAATCAATCCTTCTGCAAGTTCAAAGTCACCAAGAATAACCACACTGAACTCTTTGATTGATTAAGCAGAGTTAGGATGTCAAATTAGGGGAGTAGAATTATCTATCTAATTGCTTTTGGTAGCTCCACAAACGCCATCTAGAACAAAAGGAATATCAGAGTATTCTAGGGAGTAGAAAGTTCCAACGAGCAAGTTACTTTTGAGTTAATAATCTGGATTAGAGAACAACTCATGGTGAATCAAGTTAATAGGGGTTGGTAGAGTCTTATGACAGCAGCAATAAGTTGACCACTGTTGGAAGCAGCTCTTCCAACAACTGCCTGAGCATGAACAAATATTGCACTGGAGGCTTTAATATAGAAATTCACCATGGCACTATTCCCAATTACCAAGAACTCAGCTCATCATTTAGTTATCTTGAGGCTTGTTGTAAACCTGGCTTTTAATTTTGTATCCAGTTGTAACCTGTCCTAAACAACCTTGTTCTAATTTCTTACTACAGTCAATTTATTCTTTACTTTCCAAAAGAAAAAAAAACACTCTTTGGGCCAACAAATTTTAACTCTAACTGTAAAAAAAATTAAAACAAAAAGTTTAATATATAAAAATAAAAAAGCACTTTATATTATATCAAGGGCAATTATTTAGTTGATTTTATTTTTAAAATCAAAACAATTATCTAATACCATTAAAATGTATAAGATTGTAATATTAAATAAAAACAATTTAAGGTTTAATATTCTTTTAAAAAGAATGGGTTTAGCATCATTACCAAAAAGATTCAAGTAAATCAGAATGCCATACATAAAATTTTCTATTTTCATCGAAGAAAGAAATTTTAATAATAGAAGAAAAAGAAAGAAATTAAATAAATTGTTTGACAGGTGATATGCTCTTGAAAAACAATACCCCTTACACTTCTGCCAAATAACTTATCCTAGAAAAACAAAATAAAATATAAATTAATAATACCCAAAAAAAAAGTAAACTTAAGAATGTTGGTTTGGTTCGGTTTGGTTTGAGTTAGATTAAAACCAAAAACCAAACTAAATCTTCAATTTTTTATTTAAAAAACCAACTTATTTTTCTATTCTAGAAAAACTATCAACTTAATTTCTTCTAATTATATGTCGGGTGAATACGGGTGGTTTTTCCTCACCTCTAGACATGATTATTGCACCACCAAGAGAATCTTCCAAGCACTTGAAATAAATATGCAAGCATTTATTTGACACCATGTTAGATCTATGAGGAAGTATAGAAAAATGTAAATACCTTCCACATATCAGATGAAGTGATCTCAGATCTAACTCTTCTCATTTTCAACCATAATATGAGCCCTGAAAACACAATTCCAAAGATGAAACTGTATACATAAATGCAAACAACCTTTCATGATATATATATATATATAAGTAACAACTCACCATACCAAAAATGTAAATAGGCTAAAAGTGGAAAGAAGATGAATAACATGCCATGCCTAATAGAATAAAATAAGAATCCAACATAGAAAATTCCAGCAAACAAATTACTATTTATCAGAATAACGCTGTAGTCTAATGCTAACTAAAATGCAAAACTCATTACACCAAGTAGTAATAGCATCAGATGCCAGAAAGTAATAGATATTATAAAGCAGAAAAAGAAGGTGAAGAGTTGAAGGAAGATGAAATAGAAACATAGATAAACAAAATGACAGCTGCTCACCACAACATGCTAATGACAATCCCAATAACAGCATTGCTGTAGCAAATATATCCACGTACACCTACATGTGAATGCAAATTCAATAAACAGCCAATAGTTTTACACTACTGCTCATCTCAACATTATTCACCTCAAAATGCTAATTATGGTGAGTGATCGTTTCCAAAATTCCCATTCTTGGGTCATGGGTATAAACCTTTTAGGTTATGCAGGGGCATCAGCTGCTAGATTTTCATCATTTATATGAAGAGATTTCATCTCTCTTTTTCTTTTTCATGTAAATGGCTTTGTAGATGAGGGTGCACTACCCCGCAACCTAGCACTTTCAGGGTTTTACTCTAATTGACCTACCTAGAGGAATCAAACTCTATTGATAAGGAAGGGGCACTCCCCTCCTTGTCGACTAGTCTAATCCCAATGTTTGTTTTTCCTTTCATCCATCCATCCATTTTAAACCACAATCCTAGCAGTAGATTTAGGTCATATTCTTTCTCTTCTATTTGTTAGTCCATGTGTTAGTTATAATGTCTGTTGTCTATGTAGATAACGTTTTCTCTTAACATAGAGCAGTTATCTCCTTGAAATGTGTACCTAATGCAGTTTTTAAAAGCAAAGAACCGGGAGGGGAGAAGTTAATTCATCAAGAATTTGGTTTTTCGAGATCGTAGGTTTTTTTTTGACGAGCCGTTAGACTAGTCTTTTTTAAACTTAGGTAGCAAAGAAAGAAAGCCAAGCAAACAAAAATCCATTCTTAATCCCACCATAGGTAATGGGACATAGTAGTGTAGCATAGAACCTTGTAGGAATTTATATACACCAGAAAGCATGTTGAACTACTGCACTATCTAGACTAACTTTACAGGAATCTTGGTCGTAGATTCTTCTAGCCATGTATTCACTTTTGAGATCATGACCAAGAAACTAAATAAATAACAGAAGTTCTCTGTGCTTCTTTTTTCACTAAAGAAACTTATTGGCATAAAAATATGAAAAATGATGATCAACAATAGCTCTTTTCTCAGCAAGTAACATAGAGAAAGGATGAATTACTTGCATTGTAAATGATCAAAAGATTTGTTTCAATTGAAGCTTTGACAAAATATAAGTATAGAGAGGAAATCTTGTGTGTAGAGAGGTTATTCTTTATCAGTGACATGAATTTGGTATTACAATTTACTTGTGATCTTCTGGATTACAAGGTCGAACAATTATTCAACCTTTTAAAGAAAAGAAACCTCAGTACAAATTTATATCAATAAGAGGCAGAGGTTATAAATGATTATCCTTGTATACTTTGAAAATATTCTTCATTGTGCAAACAACTAAATTATAGCCTAATCTTCATGCCGAAATGCCTCTCACTTGTAAGGCATTGTTTAATTAACTAACTATAGCATGTTAACAAGAAACAAAGATGATATAAAAATTAGATGTTAATACCGTAGCCAATAATGACGAATTGACTGAATTGTTTCCAATTGCAATCCAGATAAGCACAGAAAATGCTACCATTAAAACCAACATTAGAAGAGTAACCTGGTGATAGTAAAAAGTCATTAGTTTCATGAAGTACCTTCAATTACAAGACTTCACTATTGCCAAACAAGAAAAAAAAAACTAAATTATTGAAAAAGAGATCAGCAAACCAGGAGAGTAAATTTCAGCATTTCCCATACCAAAATTACAAGCTTTTGACGGCTTTCAACATGGATTGATCTTAAAGGCAAACATATTCTATGACTATCTTCATGTGTTGAATTTGGTTCGTTTAATGCCCTGTCCAACAAAGTTTCCTGAAAACTTAAGTTTTCATCCTCATAATCTTCATCATCATCCTGACGGAAGAGATCAATCCTACAAAATGGATGTACCAAAGAGCTGAAAAATGCCATGTGTATGAAGTGAGATAATCTTTTATAATTTTTTTCAAGTCAATTATGCTTCTCAAAATGCAAGAAAAAAAAGAAACAAATGAAAAACTAAGCATATCATTGCAAAAATCATACAAAAAGGATAAATAATAATAAGTAACCCAAAAAATTTCATAGATTCAGCCGCAATATAGAGCTCAACCAGAAGACAGAAACAATAAAATGGGCATCCGCTGTTTCTTCCGGCCCCCTTCAACACTTTTTTGAAGCTAAAAGGAAATTGAGTTATTTTGAAGTATACATACTGATTTACTTACAATACAACAACAACAACAACAACATCTAGTATAAATTCCGCTGAGGCGCGAAGTCTGGGAAGGTCTAGTAATACGCAACCTTACCCCTAACTAGGAGAAAGGTTGTTTATAAATGACCTACATGATGCATTGATTTACTTAGAATATGGATTCAAAAGCATGCTCTGTAATTAGGAGATAAAAAAGAAAATTAATATAACGATGTTCATTGAAAAGATCTCATCATTTTGAGAAACTTTTGAGAAGAGGGTAAGCAGTCCTATATTAAGGATAAGCTATCAACGCTATTGGCACATCATTCAACCCCCAAAGTGATGACATACAAGTATTAAAACATAGAATCTGAAAATTTTCCAAGTAATATAGAAAACATACCAGAAGGATAGAATTAGAAGAAATGCTGCGAAAGACAGAATTTTTGGGAAAGCTGCAGCAAAATATCCATTGACTCAAATACACACGTCAAGCTTGTCACAAGAGTCACATATTATTGAGATAGCAACATACCCATGAGGATGAAACCACAAGAGTGTGACCAGCAAAGCCATCTCTCACAAGAAGCAGCTAGAGTTAGGACAAAATAAGCAAAGTAACCTGGACACCACAAGTAAGTGGTTTAAGAGAGAACAAAGATCGAGGAAATAATATCTGTAGCTGCAAACAATATCAGAGGAAAACATTTTATCTTTTTATGTGTATTCATAAGGTGCATAATTAACAAAATAGGTAACAACCATCCTTACCCCATCAATTTGTTGAATCAGCTAAATATTTAAAAATCCGTTGAAAATTGAAAGAGAACATGAAAAATGAATATCAGAGGCCTGTGTAAGATTAGTTTATCAAGCAAATCATGTACCTTTTTCTTATATGTAAGCATGTGTGATAACTACTTTTAATATTTGATCAAGTTATTTGGAAAAAGCTAAGATTTAAATTGTGAAGCATGCATAGGTCCTGTTATGAAAGGCTACTTGGCTAGTTGTTAACGTGTTGCCAAAATAACACACAATATAATCAATGTAGAGTACACAAATTCCATAAAATGCACACCTAAACTTTTAAAAGGAGAGATCATATTTTTTTAGGATATCACAAAGTTAAGAAATTGAGTATCCATATTATCCTATAATTTATGCTTTCGCACAATGGAACACTTATTAAGTCAGAAAAGAGATGTAATTAACATCACAACAATATAATAAATTAGTTTTAACTTGAACATTAACACTAGGTCACTAACATACATCTCCATTCTCACACAGAAGCATCTATTACTGCTTCAGACCTTCCATGGAAACAGATGCACAAATTCACCATGTTCACGCACAAAGCAATGAGAAAAGCATTAATCTAGAAGACAACCAACTGATTCTAGCATCCATAATTCCTTGTTTTCTAATGTGAGGTGCACAATCAATGATCAGTAATGATAAATGTAAGCAAGTCCTACAAGCTTCAAGGTCAGTTAACACTATAAATGTTCAAACTTATCAATTTTACACACTCCGTTTCAACTGCCATCCACCATATCAAAAATTAATTTGTAGTACTTGCTTTAAGATGAATGAATGGTTAGTGCAATAAACTACCATTGAGAGCAGCCAAGAAGCTTCCTAGTTACTTACTCTTGCTCTAACAAACGTCAAAACTAATGTGTCATTATAATTTCATAATTCCATCTGATCTCATTTCACTCAAAAAAGAAAGGAAAATCTCATGTCACTTTACTAGTTGCCACACAAGAAAGCTGAAAGATGTTAAATTCCACTCACTACAAGCCAATCCTATACCTTCAAATCTTGTCAAATTCATATCTTATCCAACGCATGTCTTATTTATCAATGCCAATCCTAATACCAAGTTGCCCAAGCCCCAGTCAAACATTAACAAGACAAGCAAACATATTATATCTGCGCCATGCCAAGGAGCTTAAACAAGTCAAACTGAAGCGTATATTATTCCTCTACATTACAAAAGTGATTCAAGGGCTACTTTTTATACATTCGGAATGAGAAGAAATGAGAGAGTAATTCATGAAATAAATAATTGCATCAAGGACAAGCATCAAATGAAAGATTATGTAACAAAATGGAGCTAACGAAAGAATTAGAGAACTGAAGCTAAAAAGTAGAGTTTTGCAACTTCAAATGTTACCTATATTAGAGCAGCCAATCAATAGATGAAGAACCTGTAATTGGTGATACATTGATCAAGACCTTGGAAATTAGGTCACTTGCAGTCTAAAACAATAAAAAGATATTTAATGATACATGTATTGTTCATAAATTACACATTGAGTTCACATGTTTTAAACGAAGATGGCAAATGGACCATCCCAAAGTGGCTTGCAGAAAAGGTCTATCTGCCAATCCAATGAAATTTAACAAGATTGATTCTCCCATTTATTCTGCTCCAAGCATGCAAGTCGTTGCTTGACAAAAATATCTGCATTATGAGATTTTATCTTTTTCCGATAATGACCACAGCCAAAGTGACAATCTATCAAAAGTTTTGAGCTTTAGTGGACATCATCTTTGTAAACAAACAGAAATGGGAACCGAAGTCTTAACTTTTAATTTATACATTAGCAATAACTTAAGGGAAGTGAGATCAAGATACATGTGACGGCTGAAAACTCTACAAAAAAAAAGTTGAGTGGCACAGAATAGGATTTCTGTACTTTTAATGAAACATAAGATGATGTATTTACATTATCGTAACTCATTTTATGCCATTGTAATATGTGTTAGCGCAGATACTTTCATGGAGACTTGAAAATTGGAAAAGCTTAAGCAATGAATGAGAAGTTATAGAGCATGGAATGATAACAAACTGTTTGCAACTTGGGCTATTTACAAAGGTTTTGTAATTACTTTCTACGTATTATAGTTGTAACAACCACACCTTCTATAGATTCCAACCAGTTCAGGGCAGTCACCAGAATCCTTTAAGTTCAGATAAGATTCACCTGTTCTCTGCCTTAATTTGTCAGACAACTCAATCAGACGGGAACAAGGCACAAGTCCAAACCAGCTAGTCTGACAATAGCGGGTCAATCTAGCTAGCCAGTCAATTAGTTTAATCTCAACTGGAAGATCTGTGGCTATTTAAGTCCAACAAGCAGTGTATCACTTACTTTCTGTCGAGTCCAGCCAAGTTGAGCATTCCTTGAGTTAATCCTTATTAGCTGCACAGAATTTGCATGAATTAATAATCATTTCAAATTTATATTCTCAGAGAGATATTAAATTCAAATGATAGGCTTTCTAAATCGCATGTATTTATCATTCTCTCAAACCTCTTTTCATATAAGAATTGAAAATAATGCAAAGCTTCCCAGTTTCACTCAATTTGACTGTACGAACACAATCTCTCTTACATACTCTCACGCAATACAAAGCTGGTCTTTCTACATATTCAAGATCATAGGGACTGTTTTTGAGAATTAAAATGAAGGTTTAATGCGTGAACTAGAGGTTAGTCAGGTAAAAGTAGTAAACTTTAGCTGGCACAATTTAAAGCAGTGTCTAATTTCAAGGCATTTTATAAAACAAGAGATGGCAAATCATATCTTAAAGCCTTCACCTGATTAATGAAAAAGGGCATTATAAAACTTGCTAAACTAAGCAGATTTACTATCATGCTTTACTAAATACAATATGAAACAATTAGATACTGGAGTAACTCAATAAAATTTATGAACTTAGGACAAGCAACAAATTTGAACTTGGTTTAGAATTCTCCACAAAAAAAAAGGAAAAGAATGGGAACTTAGCATCTTTACTCGATGGATGAAGTATTATATGCTCCATCAAGCTAATGTGAACACTTATCTAGATACATAAGCGTTAATTATAAAAGAACTCTTCAACATTTGAATATGGCTGCATAACAAGCCATCAGGTTACAGGTTTTGGTTCCTTCAGTGAAGGGCAATTGTGAGAGTAGATCAGTTATATTAACAGAGTCATCGGCAGCAAATGTCTACACCCGATGGTAACTAAAGAGAATTTAATTTTAAAATTTGAAGTGTAAAGATACTCGTTTGTATACCTAGTGTTCTCATATGCTACACTACAACTAACAATCATTAAAAGAAGGCTTCTGGTAAATGCATATAATACCTCACACATCGACTGAAGGATGATGACAAATGCATAATAAGCAACCATTTTTAACAAATTCGGCAACTATTAGTAGTTAGTCTTAGCCAACAGCCCGAATTCCGTATGCCCTAGTAAGATTTAAAGCTTGATATACCAATTTGTAGACCATTGTAATTAACGGAAACATTTTGTTGGTAAAATATATATCTCACGCTTTTTTTAATACCATTCATCCTTAGCTATAGCTTTCAGCTATAAAACAAAAGCTCCTGCCAAACAGAACGTGAAGCAAAGTAGAGAAGCCAAAAACAAACCTGAATAAATGCAAAGAGAGCAACAATGCCATCAAGAAAAGCAAGACCCACATTCACACCCACCACTTCTGATGGAAAGCAACAAGACCCTTTTCCCAAGAAAAACATCTCTTTCCACTCACCCCCTCCTCTCTCTCTCTCTCTCTCTCTCTCTCTCTCAAATTTGGTCTCCGCACAAACAAGGGGGAGAGAGAGAGAGATGGAGACGGTCAACTATGATTTAAGGAAAAAATAAAAGGAAAATCTTTCTGGGTACTTTGTAATTTGATGCGTACGGACTAAAAGTTTGATCCCTTTGACCGCATATATCATGAAAGATCCGTTCTTTAACGGTTTCAAGCTTCTCCCACGTCTGGACTTATAGAAGAGAGAGGAGTTCATATAGATTTTGTCACTTAAGTTTACTCATTGGTTAACGATAATAAATCCCAAAACTGTAATTGAAGAGATACTTCCAAAAGCACTAAGATATATGTTGAAAGTTACAGGCGGCTGGCTAACAGGTGTTGATAAAACATAAAAGAAGGGAGATTCCATGCGAGTCCTTTTTGACCTTTCATGTGACCTGTTGAGAACCTTTTTGGTCAATTTTTTAAAAATCGGATCGGACTGTTCGGTCCAACTAAAAAAGGTTTGAACGGTTAGTTAGGTTCGGTTTCACCAAAAACTGATCAGTTCAATCTTTTTCGGTCGGACTGTTCGGTTCGGTTCGGTTTAATATTTGTATCATTTAATAAATTTATTTAAAAAATAAAAAAAACAATAAAAACCTACTTTTACCGTTTCCTCTTGCTTCCTCCTTTAATCCTAATCCAACCTAAAGACAAGGTCACAATGTCGCGTAAAAAGCAATTGAAAGTTAGCCAACTAGTTGTTTACAGTGTTGTAAACTTTTGGAGTAAGGAGACTCCATTGACAGTGCCCCAAGATACAATTATTTTTTAATACTTTTTAGGTTAAAACATAATGGAGCATATGGGTGGACTGATCAAAGATGGGTGGACTGATCAAAGACAAAGAACCTTGATTAATTTCTTGATCTATTGTAATATTGGAACAACTTTTATCAAGTCTGTTGATGCTTCTGACATGGTAAAAAGTGCTAATGCTTTATCTGAATTATTCTCTGAAATTGTCGAGTGGGTTGGACCAAAGAATATTGTGCATTTTGTTACAAATAATGCAGCTAATTATGTATCAGTTGAGTACTTATTACAATCAAAATATGGACATATTTATTGGTCTCCATGCACTGCTCATTGTATAAATCTTATTTTGAAAGATATTGGTGGTATGAACCATATTTTTAATCTTGCTTCACGTGCATCTAAAATCACAATTTTTGTGTATAATCATGTGATATTTTTGTCTTGGTTAAGAAAACAAGAAGATTGGGTTGAGATCGTTCGCCCCGCTACTACCAGGTTTGCAACTACATTTATTACTTTGAAAAGTGCTTATGAACATAAGCAACTACTTCAAAATTTAGTGATAAGTAAACACTTTTCAAGTCATAAATTATCAAAGAGTGAAAAAGGAAAAGAAGTTTGTGCTATTAATCTAAATAATAAATTTTGGAATGCTTGCTTGATCATTGTGAAGATTGTGGCTTCGCTTATGAGGCTGTTGAGGATTGTTGATTCATATGAGAAGTCATCTTTGGGATATATATATGATGATATGTATAGAGCTCACAAAACAATTATAAATATTTTTAAAAGGAGTGAGAAATTGTATAAGCCTTATATAGATATTATTGATCGATGATGGGATAAGCATCTTACTCAAAGGATCCACTTAGTAGCATATTTTCTCAATCCTTATTGCTTATATAGTGGAAAGGAACGTACAATTAATATTATGGGCAGTTTGTTTGATGTAATTGAATGCAAAGGTATTTTCTCTATTGAAGAGCAATCACAAACGATAAATGAAATTAAATTGTATTGTGAAGGTTTAGAGAATTTTGCTAGATCATCAGCAAAGAGAGAACTTATATTGAAAAAAATGTAGCCAAGTAAATTTTATACTTTTAATTCATTATTTACTTATTAATAATATATATTTTTATCATAACTATTAATTTAAAATACAGAT
>JANSVA010000002.1:21698668-21709265 GCA_025504915.1 Erythroxylum reticulatum | reverse complement strand
CGCTTAATCCCTGAATTTCTGTCAATTTGAGAATTTTCGGATTTTCTTCCTTCTTTTGCATCTTTTTAATCTTATTTCGTCCCTAAGGTGTTGAGAACCATCTGTAAACAATTATAAAGTAATTCCATTAAATTCGGATAATAATTTCAACACCTTAACAATAATTACGCCCAAAATATGTGTAATTTAAATGACTTAACACTTCTTCCGTCTTTTTTGTTCTAACTCTAACAAAGCTAATCCCTTCTTGCTTAATCAAGCTATATGTCTCCAAACTATGAAGAACCAATCTCTTAAGTTGTAAAAAATGCAAGAGAGCATGTCTACTAGGAAGCGGCTATGCATATGTACAGGCGCTCTCCATTGTCTTTATTTATTTATTATTTTTTTATAAAGGAAAATTGAACCAATACTATACAACGAGACGAGGGAAACAAATTCCCAATAAATCCTCTACAAGGATCATGTGGCATCCGATAGGTGTTGTATCAAAATATGACTCCGACATCAAAATGACCTACATAGTTAGCAAACCAGTCGGTGCATCTGTTGTTCTCTCGATATATGTGTCAATAAACAATAGTCTAGTTCTTATTAAACAGTTCGTTAACGCCTAGAACTATAGGATGGAGAGTCCTCGCTCGGTGATCCGGGGAAGAGAGGAAGTCGATCGCCGCTGTGGAATCTACTTCAAGCTCGATCCGTCAGTACCCCAGATTCCATGCGAGGGTCAGCCTGGTATAAACTCCCCAGAGCTCCGCGGTCATTGGAGTGCACCAGCCAATATTTTGGGTGAACCCTCCCCTCTAGTTGTCGTCGCTATCCCGGAGAAGACCGACTGCAGTAGCTATGGCCGAGGTCCGTTTGCACACACCATCAGTGTTTAATTTGAGCCAACCTATGGGAGGTTTGTGCCATCCGAGAAGTTGTTCCCATCGAGCACGCGGGCCGACGATTGTCGCTCTACTAAGCCACACTTCTGAGTGGTGGAGCATACCTGCATAAGACAAAATATAATAAATTGGTGAGGATGGCCAAGAGAACTGATCATCGAAAATGGACATATTCCTCCATTGCCACAAAAACCAGCAGGTAATGCAAAAAAGGAGCGACCATTCATGTCCCAACACCTTGGGGTGAAGGTGGAGGTTTTGAGTGATCCACTCTCTCATTGACATATTGTAAAAGTCATGGGAGACAATGTTAGGAGGGAATCTATGCCACACTTGACGGGCTTTACCGTAGTCGCGTATTGCATGTAGCGAGGATTCCTCCAAGGTGCAATTTGAACAATCTCTGTCTGTAGTGAAATGTCGTCACACTCTTTCCTGGGTAGTAACCGATCCTTCACAAGAAGCCAGAGGAATGAGCGAATGCGTTGAGGGCCTTTTCAGTGCCAGATTACCTTCCATTGCTCATGGACCAAAGTGTCTTCAGTATCCATGATCATGGTATAAGTGGAAGCTACGGTGAACTGACCCGTGTTAGAGAGTTCCTAGATCCGTTTCATAGTGTGTATAACTTCCTGGGTAATTATAATGTTATCTGTGATCAAGTGCCCAAGGACAAAGTTGCACCGGGTCGAAGCAACCAGATCATGTAGGTAAGGTTTAAGTCTGTTCACAATGATCTTAGTAATGGCTTTGTAGAGCATCGAACATAAAACAATAGGCCTAAATTGTGTAATCAAAGTGGGAGAATGGATCTTCAGTATAAGAATCATGATAGTGTGATTAAGCTTCGATTCCCAAATTTCATGCCGAAAGATTCGTTGGAGAAATAAGGTCAAGGAAGGTCCAATAACTTCCCATTGCGATTGGTAGAAAAGAGCTGTAAACCCATCGAATCCGGGTGCCTTGTTTGGAGCCATACTGAAGAAATCACTTTTGATTTCAGTAGAAGTAAGAGGGTTGCCTAGCTCCTCGAAAGCTTGAGGTAGAGAGGGAAAAATGGTCATGAAGCAGCCTGGGAATAGGTTGCTGCATTTTGGCGTGATAAAAATTCTCAAGGTAATATTGCGCTAATCGTCTAACGTTGGAAGAATCAGAGATCGCGGTGCCATTTTCATTTTACAAGGAAGTTACACGCGCCTAACGTTGTCGAGCACGAGTGATGGCATGATAGAACTTAGTATTCCTGTCGCCCTGGAGGACCCATTGGCTTATGGACCACTGATGCTAGTAAAATTTTTCTTGACATAGGACCTGTTCCAATTCAGTCCGAAGGTATTCCTTCAAGTCTCTGAGCGAAGTCGAGTAAGAGTCTTCAAGACACCTTTGGATACCTGCAAGCCTAGCCATGAGTCACTTCTTCCGGTGGAAAATATTGCCGAATGTGTTAGAGTTCCAGAACTGTAGTCTTTCCGAGAACCTGTTGAGAGCATTATTGAAATCCTGACTGGTGACAGGCCAATTTTCAGCTACAAATTGTCCAAAGCCATCATGGGTGATCCAGGCGGACTGAAATCGAAAGGACGTAATCACTGGAGGAGAGTACGTGTTCCTGTTTAGAGAAATGAGAATAGGTCGATGATCAGATTTCAAAAAAGGTAAGTGGGTGATCGTAGTAGGGAAAGGATACCAATTATTAGAACAGAAGGCTCAGTCTAAGCGAGCAAGAATTTGATCTCTCCGCTAGGTGTATCTAGGCCCCGAAAAGTCGAGATCCTGAAGATTACAACTATGCACACAATCTTGGAAGCGGGTGTTTACGATAGGTTGTGAAGGATCGCATACGCAGCGGAAACAAAAAATTGCAATCCTATATAGATCTATTGCATTTAAGAATCATACTTATAATCAGAACAGGTAAAAATAAATACCTGAAATGTGACGATGAATTGATACGTTACTTCGAAAATAGAAAGTTTCTATGTACTCCACACCGAAAAATATGTCCCGTTGTCAACGTTTGATATGGCTATGATTAATTTGAAGAACCCTTTCTTCAAATATGAAGAAAACAAATTTTCTCTTTTTCTCTAATATTTGTGTTTTATACGACTATCATATATCACAAAAACAAACTCTTTCTCTCTCACTTTGTATCTCACTGCGCAGAAAAGAACGGAAAACAAGTCTCTGTGTGATTTTTTTCCTTCTCCTTCTTTGTGCACGTTATTCATAAATGAAACATCACCACCCTTCATTCATAAATGACGCCTCCTTTTATAACCTTTACAACGTTTATTGTTTTGGTTAACAATAAAACCAAAACAATAAACCCCCTGACGTCCTTTTTTTAATTAATAAATAATTATTTTATTTTATTATTATTTATAAAATGAAATAAAATAAAACTATTTTATTTTATTAATTTATTTTGTATAAGAGAATTACCAATATTAATTATATTTTCTATGCTAGCAAAAAATATAATAATATGCCATATAGATTATTTAATAAATTATCTCATAATAAATTAAATAATCATAAACGGGAAATATTACACTCATAAGCGTGTGACCACATAGGTTCATCACTAGCCGGTAGTAATTAATCTAATTAATTACTAATTAAGGTTGGCATCTAGCAACACTCCTCAACGACCGGATAGCGTGAAATAACAACTTTACAAAGATGAAACCTGGTTAAGGATAATGTATAATTACCTTCCATCATTACAACTCCGAATTATCCTAAGGTATGGTTTAACTTTCAAACCTTATTAGATAACCAACTATGTTACATGTCGATTATTAATGATTGGTGAATGACTTAGAAAACTCCTTTTCCTCACTCATTCAATCGCCCTAGCCAAGGTCTTGAAATAACCATTAAGATCAATGACAACATAGAGTTCAAACTCATTACCTAGAGTCGATGGATCCCATCTTAACTCACCACTAAGCAGATAGTTACTTAATTACATCCAATGATCATTCAACTAGCATTTTTACACACTAGGTATCCGACATCAAAACATAATAAGTGACCTATTGATTGCTATGATGATCTAAGGTCAAAGGAAAAATATACATTTAAATCCTTATGAGAATATCTCACTTGATAATTCATAAGTAATATTAATCATTGAAAATTCTCAGTTTGCTCAGTTCAATGATCATATCTCCATATGCATCATCTATATATATAACTTGGTAAATGAGATATACTAATATCCATCCAATAGATACTATTACATATATATTAATCTAACTGGATCATTAAAGTCTTTGTTTGATGATCCTATAATCAAGAACACTTTTAGATTAATTCCTAAAGACTTGACTCTTATTATCATAATTTCCATTATGATGGCAAGTATATAAATTCAATCAAAGACTTATCATATTATAATAAAAACAATAAACATAATATGATAATATAATCATTTGCTATGTTATTAAACAAAGTTAATAATAACAAAACAAAAGTGTTTAACCTATTACATAACGATTGGGTCATAAGTATAATTCCAACAAGTAGTCCACACTTGGTTGAAGTACAGGATAAATCAAATTAAAGAGCTAAGAAACCATCATGGAATTACAAATTTCCCACAAACCTACCTCAGGTTCTCCTAATTTTGGCTTGGTAACAGTACCATCAACAAATCCCAATTTATTCTTAGCACGCAAGGCATTTTTCACGGCCTCTACCCACATGTCGTAGTTTTCCCCTTTCAAGACACAAGAGCTAATCATCATACTTGGGTTATTTGATGAATTTAGATAAAAAGGAGAGGTATTGTCAATGAATTTCTTCACAGATTGATCAGTTGCGGATTTCTCAGTCTTGTTTTCCATCTCAGCAGACCAATCACAAAGAAGCTTTCAATACACCTATCTGTGGATCTTTAATTATGTGAATTATCACCACACGTCTTAGAGCTCGTATGGAGAGAACACAAATTAAATTTTGTGACAGCACTAGAGCGATGGCAGCTCTGATGCCATGAACGGAAAAACTTTATTTTTGTTTTCCGTGATTACAAAACTACAGACCTCTGTTTTATATATACATCTTAACCCTAAATTACTTTCCTAACAATACAGATACTGTATACCTAAAATACTATATTCCTAAGATACTCCAATGATTCACTATGAAAAGAGTGCAAAGAAAAAGGACAAAAATAGAACAAGAAAGTAATAACTTTGATTATTATCATAATTTGGCAAAACAAAAAAAAGAACATTTGGAAGACATAATATCGACATGACATAGGTTGACGAGGGACCTGAAAGGCCAACAGTGCTAAGAATTCTTGAATGAGATGTTCATATGACGACATGTTGTTGACACACTTAGGAGGACGTAGGAGTAGGGACTCTTATTACCTATCTTCCTTCTAAAGGGGATTATGGCCTACTACGCCAACTACTTTGGTTCCACTTCTCACTTTTTTCTTAACCATAGACCGTGAATTATTGGATTACCTCCCTTAGTGGCTTGTCACTTCATTGCCAGCGATTTGATTAGTATCCAAACCCCTTAGCCTTTTATCTAATTGACAATTATTTAGTACAGTTAGATACATATGAATTGTGAGAGAAGTATAAGAGATTGGCACTCCCCTTTCAAGACGAAGAGTCCAATGAATGGATCGTGTAACCTGCTTAAAACTTGAGAGCTTATATACTATAACTAAAAATTGGAGACGAAGACCCTTCGTTTTGCGTACTGATTAACAAAAATCTTGAGCATATTTAACACTCTGCCATGGGCTCAGAAAGTTAAAGTGGGTTGGATGTACGACTGGTTTCCCTTTCTTGGGATTATTTAATGGTTCTGACTATTCAGTGTGTATGATTCTCTTATTATCAGCCATCCAGCCAAGAGAACATTGCATTGCAACCCACTTAAAACATTCACTGCCATATTCTATATAAGTTGAGACTTCAGAGTCTCCCTTTGCCTCATTTATTAGCCGCTTCACAGAATTCTAGCTACTTGGTCTCTCTTCTCACACCATGATCAATATTCAAGCATCTTCTCTCCACTATTTCTTCAAGCTATCGTTTGTTTTATTTATTCTTTACCCTGCGATCGCCTCCAGTCAGTGCCCGTGTGATGCTGAAACTGGAAAACAAAATAAGGGTGACGCCCTCAAGTACAAGATAGCTTCTTTGGGTACAATTCTTGTTACCGGTGCTATTGGTGTTAGCCTTCCACTGTTGAGCAGGAAAGTACCAACCTTGAATCCTGAAAATGATATCTTTTTCATGATCAAGGCATTTGCTGCTGGTGTTATTCTTGCAACCGGGTTCGTTCACATATTACCTGATGCATTTGAGAATCTAACATCGCCGTGTCTGAAGCAAAATCCATGGGGGAACTTCTCTTTCACGGGATTTGTTGCTATGATGGCTTCAGTAGGAACACTAATGGTGGATTCATTCGCAACGGGCTTTTATAAGAGGCGGCATTTTAACAAGATTGAGCTGGTAAATAACGACGAAGAGAAAGCAGATGATCATGCAGGGCATGTACATGTTCATACTCACGCCACACATGGTCATGCTCATGGTTCTGCTTCCCCACTTGATGATTCGAGTATGTCAGAATTGATTAGACAGAGGATTATATCACAAGTAAGTTCAATCTATCGTCTTCCTCTTTTTTTTTTTTTTTAACTGACAATCAAAGTTAACATCCTTAATAATTTATGCCTTAAAGGTCCTGGAGCTGGGGATAGTGGTTCATTCTGTGATAATTGGCATATCTCTGGGTGCTGCTCAGAGTTCTGAAACAGTAAAGCCTCTCTTAGCAGCCTTGTCTTTCCATCAGTTCTTCGAGGGCATGGGACTTGGTGGCTGCATTTCTCAGGTACCATATTCATGTCATATAATCTGTCTTTTATTAACAACTTTAATTTTTTATACGCAAAGGCGCGCCTAGTGTTAGTTGGCAACATCAAAAGTTTTCTTTTCCATCTTATAAATAGTTGTCGATTTGTGTCAGGAAATTGTGCGTAAGTGACCATTTCATTAATTTATGTATGTTGACAGAATGACGACATTTGGTTTCTTTAATGGTAACAATGTCCTCATTTCTAGACATTCCAAATTCACTGCTTAATTAAATCCCGCCGAACTGAGTTGTTATTTCTGCAAAATGTGTAGATCTGGACAGAGCACATGATCTTTAATCATTTTTCCTGTTTTTTCTTTAGGCGAAGTTCGAATCCAGGTCCATGGCAATTATGGCGACATTTTTCTCCCTGACGACTCCAATAGGGATTGCAGTTGGCATTGGAATATCAAGTGTTTACAAGGTGAACAGCCCGACCGCTTTAATTGTTGAAGGAATTTTTGACTCAGCCTCAGCTGGGATTTTGATTTACATGGCACTTGTTGACATACTGGCAGCAGATTTCATGAATCCAAGAATGCAAAGCAATGTGAGAATTCAGTTAGGAGCATACGTCTCGCTTCTTCTTGGGACTGGCTGTATGTCTCTATTAGCCAAATGGGCATGAAGTTTTGGAGACTTTTTAACTGTAGGATATGTACCATTTATTTGCAACTTCTTTGTAAGGAAATGAAAAAAAAAAGGAAAAAATTCATGCTAAAGCAAATTCTCTCTCCATATGGCAAATTTGAGTATCCTGTCATCCTGGAAAGCAGTTTTACCACACGTTAATTTCGAGTACAGGAACTTCGTACTCAGTGGACACCATCAGTCACTAGAGCTTTTGTTAGAAATGCACAGAGGGTCAACATAAGACTCCGCTCATAGTGGCAGACCAAAAGAATTCTTCCTATACTAATAAAGCAATAGCAAACATCGATTTGCCCATTGGTTGCAAGGGTAGGATTCCTGAATAACCAATATCTCTGAAATTGATACTTACAGAAGAAGAAGGAGAAGGAGAAGGAGAAGAAGAAGCAAAAGAAGAAGAAGAAGAAGAGTAGAAGAAGAAGAAGAAGCGGGACGAAGAGGAGTAGGGGCAGAAGGAGGAGGAGGAGGAGAAGAAGAAGAAGAATCATTGCCAAACTCATCACAAAATCATCACAAACCTCCCAAATGCTAGGGGATTCATTGCTACAATGCATAGAGGGGGAGATCATAAGCGTCTATACCGTAAATTCGATTTTCAATGGAATGAAAAACACATATATGGTATAATCATAATCATAGAATACGACCATTCCTTCGTAACTCCCAAAACTTCTTCGTAGTGTCTTCATTCTATGCCTTATTTTATAGGAAATCTCAAAGTGACTCTATTTCATTATATTCTATCCATAGCCCAATTCCATTAAATTTCACCAAATTGAGCACGTCTGGCATATTTTTTCACAGCAGCAGCAGGATCACTATAACTAACTCCATTTAGTTCATCACCATAGAATTCAACAGGTACACCCACTTGTTCGATCTTGTATGTGTTCCTAAGAAAAAGAATTTGTTCATTTTTTAGGTCTCAAAGGGGCATGCAAACATATAAGAGCTTTTGAACAAAAATAGAAAGGAGATATAAATCCAGTTCTGTCAGAAGAATATTTCTTTTAGGCTATGTTTGGTTAAACGTAAGATTTTTTTTGAAATGGAATAGTTTATAATGGAATAGAATGTAAATGGATATAATATTAAAAAAAATGTTATTTGGGAAGGATGGATGGATTCAAAATATAATATAGTGAAATATTGGTTAGATGAAGGATTTATAATGTAATCTAGTACAAAGTTGTTTATCATTTTACATTCCATCTTAAACCCCTCAAATCGAAGGTTTTTTATTTTTACTGTTTATGATGAAATGAGATGTAATATGAAACCCTCATATTCTATCTCATTTCATTCCATTCTATTATAAACTCTCCTACCAAATGATATAATAATATTACGTTATATTATATTTCATTAATAAACTTCTAACCAAACATAGCCTTAAATATGACAAAATGAGTAGAAATGAGAAGGATAAGTTTCAAAAGTCCAATAGAACAATCACCATGGCCATTTAAGGAGTAACTCTGATCGCAAAGTACAGTTCACTTAAGGAAGAAGTTCATTCCTATCTTACTCTCTTCCACCGTAGGGTGTTACGTATATTTTTCAAAATGTAGAAATGGAACGGGTACGCAGAGAAGAAGACAGAAAGGAGAATAACAATTTTGCTTTGAATTTTTCATACATGCTTGGAAATTTTTCGAATGATGTAGTTTCACACAAGTTATAAATGGTCACAGTTGTTACAAGTTTTCTGAAAAAACGAGAACAAAAAAAATTAAAAACAAAATAACAAATTAACATTATAAATTTGTTCACACAGTCGACACACCTTGCCTATATTTGCAGGGCCCTTACCCACCTTAATACTTTCACTAACGACAATAGGTTTATACAAGGCTTTACTGAGCCGACTCACTCAACCCTTGACATTACTCCTAGTTCTCACAACTTGTGAAAGTATTTCACACCCAATAGTATGGTCGCTTCATATTAACCTCAACAAAGGATTTTCTTAAACAATGTTAATGGTAACAAATAAAATAAATAACTCAGGTGATTAAACAAAATTCAACATAAACGAAAACACTTGAGATAAGAAAAACAACTTCCATAATAATTTCGGCTTCTTTAATGACATATTAGAAAGTTGTCCACCGATAAATTTGTTGTAGTCTTTTGATATTATCACCGTAACATCACACCCATAATAATAGAAAATTACCCAACAAAACTAAATGTTTCTTCATCAAAACATTGCAAAAATCTTAATTGCAAAATCCATACCAGCTGTTGAAATTTTTCGCACTACATCTCCACTATCGACAACTATGAAAACAAACAAAATTAATATCCGATCAACCCAACAAAATTCATGCAAACACCACAAAAACTAGTTGTAGAAATTGCCCTAAAAATTGTTCAAAAATAGAAAAGAACACAATTGGCAATTAACGATTACATAACCTACTAAAGTCAACAAACAAACAAACGTTTCATCTCCGAAACATCATAAACAAAATAGCTTCAAACCTATAAAAATTTTTGGATGTTTTTCATCCAAAAAACCACACTAAGACAACCTAGAAAAAATCACGAAACATATCAAGTATAGCAGCTACTAAGATCACGAAAACTTCTAGAGTTTTCGTACACCACAAATCGCAAAGGACAGCCACACAATCAACATACCATGGATAATGAACAACAACACTAGAATGATAAGAAAACCATAAAATAAATCAACTACAAAATTCCTAAAGAACACCCTCAATTGTTATTGAATAATAGAAGAATGCCCATCTAAGAAAAGAATATGATATCTACTAGAACAAAGCATATATGCCCAAATCACCCAGCCAAGGATCGTATAAACCAAGAGACAAATCTCAGCTGCAAAACCATTCAATCAACGACAAAAACATCAAAGAAAACACAACATAAAACCCTTCAGCCAAGGTGACGTCATTCAGTAGAGAAATTTTGCAGCAGATGGACTTCTATCTAAATGCAATTCAGTTACCAAATCACCCAAAATATGTCGATATTTCTCACCAAAAATGACAATATTCAGCCCTAAATCCTAGTCATATTACAGTTGCCATAATCAATTCAAATTCCAGAAAATTTGCTTCCTTAGATAGATATTATCCAAAAATAGACTACCATCTTAATTAGGATTTTAAACCTTATCAAAT
>JANSVA010000002.1:21687971-21698568 GCA_025504915.1 Erythroxylum reticulatum | reverse complement strand
TGCTTCCTTAGATAGATATTATCCAAAAATAGACTACCATCTTAATTAGGATTTTAAACCTTATCAAATTTATCTTGGAAGAGTCCCACATAAACACAACTAGGTCCAATTATTAAATAATGTCTAAAATTAAATAATATGATATAATTACCTATATCTTAACAATCTTTTCCTTTTTGACATTATTTGTCATATATTTGAAACTCCCCCTGAAGGATATAATTGGATGTATAACATCAAATGCACATATCACATAGAAACTGCCCCTTAATCGAACATGAGGTTCCAAACAACTTCCAAATACGCACTTGGAAAATATCTGAATAAACAATAATCTGAAGTTGACAAAAACAAACAAGTTCTCCAAGTAAACATAACAGCTACAACCATTACATCACCTATTCTCACCCTTGGAACAAAAAGATGCAAAAAAGTAAGACTAATAGTCACGTAGATATCTTGAAATCCCCCTCTGAATTGAACAGTCACAAAAACAATCATATATCTCTCCCTTGGGACAAAATAATGTTAAAACGAAGAATGCCTTCAATGCGATCAGTCTTGACAAATAAAGAAGCATAAAAATCATCAGTAGGTGCAACGGAAGAATCATAAGCATACTAAGATGACAATTTACCACCAGTTAAAATACTAGCCAACATATCAGAACTCACATCAAAGTCATTTGCATACGACTAACTAAATTCATAAACCTCAAAAATACATTCAGTGAATCATAATCAAACTTAATTAATCTCCTCCTTATATAAATCATGTTAAAGCGTATTGCCCAAACTTATACAACCCATGATGTAGAGAGAAACTAAGATAAAAATTGAAAAACCATAATTATAGAAAATATGAATCTTTTTATAAGTCTCTACCCAAGCATCAACATTTTCTCGACCTAACTCCGTAAATCAAAATCCAAAAGCAGAACTCTCAAATCATCAAGTAGAGCCTCATTCTCACTTCAAATATGCTATTCAACAAATAAGGAAAAACCAAACACACACCAATCACCCAAACCATAGAAAACCCATAAATCCAAAACTCAAAAAGACTAGACGTTAATTCCTTCAAACCCTCCTTTTTTGTTATTTTTAACAAATAAACAAAATTGATATATTTCAAAAATATAAAGCACACAGTCCCTATACCCCTCAAAAAAATTGAAACATGATCTTATTCCTTTTCACATTATCTTTGTAATCAACTTTTTGATTGATTTCTTCTTCTAAAGCAACTGGCTTATCCTCTGTCTAAACAGTTTCTTCACCAGCAGTAACTAACTGCAGATCTGGGCAGTTTTTGGTTCTTATTTCTTTGCATCTTTAAGTTAATTTGTGAGGTTGGATTTGAATATTTTCTTTAACTACCAAGTTGGTTTTTAGGCCATCTATATGGAGCACATTTTTGAAGTATGGTTGTCCATCTATGTAAAGTGTCCCCCTTCTAATAACTGTGACCTTCTTTCCAACTCCAAAAGTAACGTAGCCATCCATACTACTTTGATCATCCATCAAGTAGCTTCTTTTACCCTTTCTAACCCAAATATGCTTTGGTAACATAGGTTGTTGCCGAAAACTTAATAAAGAGTGTCTAGATTTTCAGTTTTGAGTCATTTGAATTATCATTTGCAACAATATAACATTTTCTCCTTATGTGCCTGTTTATCCTACAAATTGAGATATGGGTATAAATTTTTGTTTCCTCCTTAAAGTTTCTCCTTGGACAGATCTGGCTGCACCATTTTTCTCATCATTCGACTTAGAACATTCACCTTTATAGCTAATATCTTGAAGGTCTCCTTTAATCTTACCAATTTCTAGCAACTTTTCTAACTTTTCGATACCTCCATTTAACATTTTATCCCTTTTTCGATACCGATCAGCTTTAACTTTGTTTCATTGAGCTCATCTATTATAGATAATAGCTTCTTCTCTAGATCTTGAATGATATTCTTTATTGTTAGAGATTTCCTTCTTTAACTTCTTGTTCTTCTTACATGTTTGGACCAATTTAGCATACATTAACTTATAAGCTTTACAAACATCCTCCCTCTTATAATCCAAATCATTGTCATCACTGTCATAATCTAAATTTGAAATTTGGACTGATTCATCTATATTTTCCCGAAATTCTGGATTGATTTATCCAGTTTCATCATCAGTTTCTTCCTTCTTGCTAACGCAGCATTACTCACAAAATCCTCTTCACTACCATACTCACTTTTAGATTCATTCTCTCTAAGTGCTAGTATAGGACTTCCATTTTCTCTTCTAGAAAGTGTTAACACATTCCGTTTGCATATGTCCAAACCCTTAACATTCATGTCATTGAATTTTCTTCACTTTTCTTTCACCTTTTCAGTTTTAGCTGGTTGTTTAAAGTTATTGCTGGATGAACTCTCACTGTTCTGTCTAAACTCAGGTCTATCCTTCTTCACTTTCTTTAACCACTTGCTGAAATTTCTTATCAATAACTGCATATCCTTATTCTCATCAAATTCATCTTCTAAGCCATTCATGGCTTGACCAATCTCAGGTTGCAATGCCAATTCTTTGTTCTTCTCTCGTTTATCCTTCAACAAATTAATCTTAAAGTTGGTAAGAATCTCAATTACCTTATCCAAAGACAATTCATTAATATCATCAACTTTTTCAATTGCTACAATTTTTGGTATAAACCTCGAAGGTAACAATCTCAATGTCTTCTTAACTAGTTTCATGTTAGAGTACTTTTTTTCGAGTTGATTTGCTTAGTTTGCGATGTCACGTAATCTCTCTTGGAAGTCTCCAATGATTTCACTCTAATCTGTCTTCAGCTGTTCAAATCTCACAACCAACATCTAAAGTTTTGAGGCTATCACTGATTTCGATCCCTTAGTATAGCTTATAAAGTTTCCCATGCTTCTTTCGTCGATTCATAGGCTAATATCATGGTAAAATGACCTTCATCAATTGCACTAAAGATAGCATGTGGGGTATGAGAATTTCCAAGCCCTCTATCTTCTTGAGCTCTTGTCCATTTAGATGCATCTTTAAGCACTGCTTCTCCCTTTTCATCAATCATCATTAGATGGGGTCCAGGCATTTAAAACTAAGTTCTACGCTTTTGTTCCTTGTACCTGAACGAATACTCTCATCTGTGGTTTCCACCGGATAATTTACGCCATCTAACAACGGTGATCTGATGATTGATATCCCTTCTCTTATAGTCATAATTATGAAACACATATCTACACCAACTTAACTTATCAAATTCTAATTTCGCAACCTGTTCTGATACCAATTGAAAATTTCCAAAGGTTGTAGTTTATCACAAATTATGAATGGTCGCTGCAATTATAAGTTTTCTGACAAAAATGGAAACACAAAAAAATCAAAAGCGAAATAACAAATTAACACCAAAAATTTGTTAACGCAGTTTAATAGATCTTGCCTACGTCAACGGGGCCCTCACCCAGCTTAATACTTTTACTAACGATAATAGTTTTATACAAGGCTTTATTGAGCCGACTCACTCAGCTCTTGATATTACCTCTTATTCTCATAACTCGTGAAAGTATTTTACACCCAATAGTATGACCGTCTTATACTAACCTCAACAGAGGATATTCTCAAACAATATTTAATGATAACAAAACAAAATAAATAACTCAAATGATTAAACAAAATTTAACATAAACGAAAACACTTAAGATAAGAACAACAACTTTCCTAATAATTCCAGCTTCTTCAATGAAAGATCAGAAAGTTGTCCACTAATAAATCTATAGTCTTTCAATATTATCACCATAACATCACACCCATAGCAGCAGAAAAATACCCAACAAAAATAAATGTTTGTTCATCGAAATGTTGCAAAAATCTGAACTACAAAATCCAGTTGTTGGAATTTTTTACACATCACCTCCAATATCGATAACCACCGAAACAAACATAATCAATAATAGTTCAGCCCAACAAAAATCACGCAAACACCACAAAAACTAGCTATCGAAATTGCCCTCAAAGATTGTTCAAAAATAGAAAAAGAATGCAACTAACAATCAATAATTACATAGCCCACTAAAGTCAACAAACTAAAAAACGAACAAAAGTTTCATCTCCGAAACATCATAAACAAAATAGCTTCAAACCCACAAAAACTACTAGACATTTTTCATCCAAAAACCACACCAAGATAGCCTAGAACAAAAAAACAAAACAAATCAAGTATTGCAACTACTAAGATCATGAAAACTTCTAGAGTTTTTGTGCACCACAAACCGCAAAGGGCAACCACATAATCATCACACCATGGACAATGAACATCAACACTAGAATAGTAAGAAAACCATAAAATAAATGAGATGTAAAACTCCCAAAGAACACCCTTAATTATCGCTAAATAATAGAAGAATGCCCAGCCAAGAAAAGAACATGATATCAACCAGAACACAACATATATGCCCAAATCACCCAGCCAAGTATCGTATAAACCAAGAGACAAATCTTAGCTGCAAGACCCTTCAATCAATGACAAAAACATCAAAGAAAATGTAGCACAAAATCCTTAAGCCAAGGTGACGTCATGCAGTAGAGAAGTTTTGCAGCAGATGGACTTTTATCTCAACTTAATCAGCTACCAAACTTCAACAACAATATCCCCAAAAATTCACCTACCAAATCATCCAAAATGTGTTGATAATACTCACCAAAAATGACAATATTCAGCCTTGAATCCTAACTATATTACAACTTTCATAATCAATTCAAATTCTAGAAAATTTGCTTCCTTAGATAGATATTATCCAAAAATAGACTACCATCTTAATTAGGATTTTAAACCTTATCAAATTTATTTTGGAAGAGTCCCACATAAACACAACTAGGTCTAATTATCAAATAATGTCCAAAATTAAACAATAAGATATAATCACCTATATCTCAACAGTACTTCAGTGGTTACAGTGACTATTAAAACAACGCTAAAACCCTTACGATAATGATATGTGTTACAATCCTACATGGTTTGTTATGACTGTTACAAATATGAAGTGTTTTCATTTTAATCACTGATACTTAATCCTTTCGTTTGCTTTGTCTTCTGTTTTCTTCCTTCGACATCGTTCTGTATCTTTTTTTACATTCATTGATTATTACTCATAGCATCCCCTTTCCCTTCAGAAGCCATCTTATCTATCAAATTGATCTTTGGGAACCCCTTCTGTAAGTTGAACATGGTTACCCAAGTAGCTCTTTCTTTAGTTTCTCCTCGCCATTGCACCAATACTTAGGGTACTGTGCAGTTTTTTTGTTTAACCATCCTTCTTCCCGATATTGCTTGGAGTATCCTCTCTATGTTGGGTACTAACGATGGTAGTTGTGAAAATTTGGGTGTTTTCTTCGAAATGAATTTCTTTAATAGCGATACGTGGCATGTTAGATTCTTTGACAAGCTCTAGCATGTAGGCCACCTTATTGATCCTTGTTGTGATATGAAATGGAACGTAATTTAGTGGAGTTAGTTTCTAATTTACCTATCTTTGTATAAAGTGTTGTTGATATGGTTCGAGTTTGACAAACACCCACTAGCCCACTTCGAATTCTCTCTTCGTTCTCTTGTTATTAGCGAGTTGTTGCATCTTGTATTGTGTTATATTCAAGCGAAATTTCATTGTTTGTAGTGCCATCTCCTTATCCTGTAGTGCTTAATCTATCAGGATGTTACGGGAATCCCCAACTAAGTAAGGTACATAAAGAGGTGGAATATAACTGTCAAGAATTTCAAAAGGGGTCGTATTAAAGGCTACATAATGGGTTGTGATGTACTTAACAGCTAGAATGCCCTTTTTTGTGGAACACCTGAGATATGTTTCTAATATTTTATTAATGACTTCAGATTGTCCGTCTGTCTTAGGATAATAAGATGAGGAGAACTTCAAACTAACACCTTGTAATTTGAATGTCGCTTATCATAATACACTTAAAAACAAGGGGTCGCGATCACTCATTATAACTTTTGGCATTTCGTGAAGCTTGAAGGCATGATTAACGAAAGCTTGCGAAATGTCCTGAGCTGCATGAGGATGTCTGAGGGCCATAAAATGAGAATATTTTCTTAGTCTATCCATTACAACATAGATCCATACTTTTCCTTTACAAAAGGGCAACCTTTCAATAGAATCCCTGCTAATTTCTCGCCAACAACCATTCGATATTAGAAGCGGATATAAAAGCCTTGGATACATTGCATGATCATACTTATTTCGCTGGCAACCAACATAACTTGTTACATAATTTTGAACATCTTTGGCTAGTTGTTTCCTGTGAAATAGGTTATATACCCTATTGGTCGTTGTCGTTATGTCAAAATGCCCTCCTTGTGAGTTGTCATATGCTAGGAAAATTAGTTTCTTCCTAAGTCCCTCATCACATCTGATAACCAATCTTCCTTTCCACCTTAGAAGGTCATTCCTCCATTCGTAGTTCCCCGATTGCACTTTTTAGAACTCTAGTTTTTTTATTAAGTCTCGAATGGTGGCATCCTTCCTCCACCCTTCCTTGATCTCTTCCATTAGCATTGTCTAGACTTGAGAAACCATTCGTTTTAACAACTCGTGACTTGAAACCCTAGATAACATATCTGTCGCGGTATTGTCCTTTCCACTCCTGTATGTAACTTTGAAATCGTAGTATATTAGCTTAGGTAACTAGATATGTTGGAACAACATCTAAATTATTTGCTCCAGTAAATATTTCAAGCTCTTGTGGTAGGCTAAACCCCTGAAGAAATGACCATTCAAATAGTGATGTCATTGTTTTACGGCTTTGATGATGGCTAAGAACTCTTTTTTATAAGTGGAGAGACCTTGATGTTTGAGTGCTAATGCTTTACTAAGGAAGGCTACAAGGTGTCCATCTTGTTGGAGCACTGCCTAATTCCTTTATCACTCGCATTCGCTTCCACTATGAAGGGTCATGAATAATCTAACAATGTTAAGACAGGGGTTGTTACCAGTAACTCCTTCAATTTTTTGAAAGCATGTTGCTACTCCTCTTGCCATTCCCACTTCCCTACAAGTTGTTTGTTTAACAAGGCATTTAGATGTTGGGCTATTATCCCATACTACTTAATGAAACAACAGTAGTATCTTGTTAACCTGAGGAAACCCTTCAGGTCCTTAAGTGTTTAAGGCAATGGTTAGTGTTAAATTGTGTGAATCTTCTTACCATTCGTTGGTAACCCTTCTTCGAAGATTGAATGCCCCTAGGTATTCGATCTGTTGAGCCTAAAGACACACTTTCTCTAGTTGAGGAAGAGTTGTTTCAAGATATATAAAACTTGTTGTAGATGTTCTAAATGTTATGTGAAATTACAACTGAATATGAGAAGATTGTCAAAGAAAACCAGCATAAGTTTCAGTAAGTATAGTCTCAAAATCTCATTCATAAGGTTTTGGAGGTGGAGGGTGCATTTGTGAGCCTAGAGGGAATCGCCAAAAACTTGAACCATCCCTCGTGCTTTCTGAATGCCATCTTTGAGATGTCTTCCTCCCTCATCTTGATTTTGTGATAATCAAACCTCAAATTTAGTTTGGAATACTGGCTAGAGCCTTTCAGTTCCTCTAACAATTCCTCAATAACAAGGGAATTTACTTTTAACCATATGTTTTTTCAAACTCTCATTTGTCAATGCACATCCTCTATGCATTGTCCTTTCTTCTTAACTAAAATTATAGGTGACGCGAGGGACTTGCACTTGATTTGATGAGTCCATATTCCAACAATTCTTGCACAATATGCTTGATTGCATCCTTTTGCTCGCCTAAATATATATAGGGTCTTATGCTGATAGCTTTTACTTCTGGTTTGAGGGGAACGTTGTGGTCATGCGTTCTTTTTGGATGTAGCCATCTCATCTCTTGAAACACCTGGCCAAACTCTGTGAGGTGTCCTTCCATTGCTTCTCTAGTATTTTTTTGATCCCCTAGTGACAATTGTTGCATGTGGAACTCCATTAAATAGGTTAAACATAGCATAAACAATGAGTTCTTACTGAAATTAGATACTAGTTTCCGAATACCCTTACTTGATATCTCTCTTGCATTCTCCTCTGGGTTGCCTGTTAACTTGGTTGTTCGACCTTCCCAGTGGAACTTCATGGTGTGTTCTTTAAAGTTGCATAGTACGTATTCCAGTGTCGCCAACCACTACACTCCTAATACTATGTCGCAACCTCCTAGTTCGATGATGAGTGCATTAGTTGTGAATCATAACCCTTGCATCTTTCAGGTAAAATTCCTCCACATCTGATGACAGTTTAGTTTAAGACCTCCTCTCATCGTGTTTTTTAAAATTGGCATTTTTACCACATCTACGTGTCATTTTCTGATTAGTTTCTTATCTAAAAAATTACGTGCTTCTGCTATCGATAAGGATATGCAGTGGTTTCCTCTGGTGACTACCTATTACCCTCATCTGTTTAAACTCTCCTTGGTCCTTCAAACCCCATATCACTTCTAGAGACACCCTAGAACTTGCTGGTGCCCTTTGTTCTAGTTCTTCGCTGATCCGTTCACCTTCAATTGAGTCATCCTCCTCTACTATGTAAAACTGAAACTGTCATTTCTTGCATTTATGTCCCTGTGTATATTTTTCATCGTACTAAAAACAACCCTCTCGCCCTCTTCTCGTCAAACTTTACTATTCATCGTCTTTGTCCCTCACACATTTTGGGATTGTTTGTAACTAGAGACGTGGTTGGATTCATCCCCTTGTATGTTAAACTCGCTTCTCTTCCTATCTGACCTGAAGTTTTTGCTCCTTTTCTGAAGTACATGGGTACGATGGCAGCTACTATAGCTTCTTGTTTCTTGACGAGTGTGTACCCTTACTGGAGCGTTGATGGATCCATCATCTTGACTGTTGGCTCCAACTCGAGTTTAAAGCCCTTTAGGAAAAAACCTATAAAATAAACTTGTGGGAGTTAGTTTATTCAAATGATTTTCGGTTAGTTTATTCAAATATTTTTCGAACTGTGCACAATATTCCAACACCGACCTTTCTTGTTTCAGTTCCTTCAAGTCGCCGGTTGGATCTTCAAAAATTTCTTCATCAAATCTCTATCTTAGTGTCACTATAAACTCCTCCCATTTTAGCAATTGCACTTCACTTCTGTTTCTGATCATCAGCTGGTACCATTCTAGCACTGTTCTTTCCATATATAGGGACGCCACACAAACCTTCAATTCGTGTGGTGTGCGGTTGATTGTGAAAAACTATTCGCATCGATAGATCCGACTCCTAACTTCAGCATCATCAAATCTGGGGAAGTCCATCTTGTTGAATCTTGTTAAAATGGTATAGCTTTCTGTGACGTCACTTTGAAGTTTTCCTTTCCCGTCTTCTGCACGAGGCGCTGAAACATGGATTTGATGTCCTTGATTGCGTTTCTCATTTGTGCCTCCAGCAGATTCTTCAATCCCTCTTCCAATCGTCGCACTTCTGCTCTTTTCTGCCATTCTGTTACAGCCAAGGATAGTCTACTCTAATACTAACTGTTACGCATATTTTTCAAAACGCAGAAATGAAACGAGTACGCAACGAATTGACTTTTTGGATGGGCTTATATCAGTAGAGCTTTTGATAGTAGAGCTTTTGTCAGTAGAGTTTTTCTTAGAAAAGCTTTTCTAAGAAGTCAGTTAACTGTTTGGCTATCAATTAAAAAATAACTTTTTAAAAAGAGCTTCATACAGTAAACTGTTTGGCAATATAAAAATAAATGGCACTTTTATTAATTTTAATTATATTTTATTTTGTAATAAAAATTATTTATGCATATAAATATTATTTAAAGTATATTAAACAATATACAAAGCATAATATATTAATTATTATATAATTTTAAACCATATTAAACATAAATGAAAATATATCTAACCAAATATTTTATATGGATTATATTATAAGTAAAACTAATATAAAAATAAATATTAAAACATATAAAAAGCCAAATAATATTATATAGATCCAAAAATAAACATGAAAATGAGTTTGTGGGTATTGTAGAAATTATGTGTAAAATATAAGGGCAAAAGGGACTAAAAATAGGCTCATTAATTGATCCGAAAAATTTACCTAAAAAAGTTCTTTTTTAAGAAGCTCCAAATTTGAGTTTCTTAAAAAAATGTATTTTGACTGCTAAAAAAGCTATATCTACTAAAAAAGTGTTTTTTTTTTCATTTTACAGCCAAACAGTCATTTAAAAAGAACGTTTTTGCGGTGAGAAAAAGTGCTTATTTATTCTCTAAAAGCTCAACCAAACAAGCACGAAGACAAATAAAAGAAGGAGAATAACTATTTTGCTTCGAATTTCTCACACGTACTATTGGTTACAAACAGTGTCTTTATCATTATTTTCGTTTCGTACGAAGTCAGTACTAAATAAAATTATGGATGTAAATAATGATTAATATTGATGTGTTTTCGACTGACATTTAGTCATTTACAGTATTTATAATACGGATCAGTATTGAAAAATTTGAAAAATATGACTTTTTAAAAATTCCCTCCTCCCCCTTACCACCCCCGTGGTTTTCTTTTTTGAA
>JANSVA010000002.1:21644866-21677364 GCA_025504915.1 Erythroxylum reticulatum | reverse complement strand
GGTAATCATTCATTCATCTTAACCAACCATCATAATTATAATGATTATATCCATTCCCATTCTTCCCTATATTCATTCTCATTTCTATCCCTATTACCTTATGTGAACCAAGCGCCTCCTCATTGCTATTAGAAAACATAATCTGAATATCTTATTTACTATTAATTAGTAAGAATAATCTCAAGTGTCCCTAAAAAAGTATCATACAAATTTATTAACAAACACATTCTGTGTTTAATTGTGTGTGTATATTTATATAATGCACCAAATGATTTTTTTCACATATAGAATTTGATTAATTTAAATAATAAGAGGTAATCCTTACCTTCTTCCTGTTAGATTCTCATTCTAAAGTAAGAAACTTAAATACCATTTTTAAGTTACAATTTTTTACTCTTAAACCTTAAGTTCTTCGACTGATTAATCCTTCATGCTTTGTCTATATATGGTTTTAGGTTAAATTGCATATATTAACTTTATATGGTTAAGCGTTAAGTTTTCGGTAAGGCTAATCTTTGGCAACTTAATATAAACAATTCTTATAGTACTGTTACATTGAAATAGAAGTCATGCATATGCCACTTGTGGCTGAAGAAGATCAAAGTAAACACAAGGATCCATGTTATTGTCCTAAACATGAGACACAAAGTGAAAGAGAGCTTTGAGTAGAAAGCAAGCAAAACGGAAACCCCAAAACCGCTTTGGTTTTTGCTAGTGAGAAGCAAGCATATATGCCTTGGTACACACAAAAACAAGGCAAATATAGTGTAGAAAAAAGCGGTGAACAACTTCCTATAGAACTCCTGTTCTTCCAACTTTTGCCCTTTTGCCTTTCCTTCACATACACATAACTGATCAAAGTGAGTGTGTAGCAAAGTGAAGTAGCCAAAGAATCTATCTTTAGGTACACTTGTCTAATCCCATTGCCTGCCTCCGGGTCGAGTTGGTCTATCCAAGGAAGGATGCCATGCCCCACCATACCCTACCATTGTGTATATATAAGCTCATAGTTAGTGCTGTCGTGAGGTCTTGGAGTGCAACTGCTTTCCGCTGCTCTTCGTTGCTCTGATGGAAGACATGAAGAAGAGAAGAATTTATTGCATTATTCTACTTTACTTGACCATTACCACCACTTCCCTTACTAACTGCGGTAAGTTCAAATCACAAATACATATTTAATTGCTTTTCTTTGTTTTTCTTTTATGCTAAGTTAGTTCAGAGCTTAAAGATCGAAAGGGGTATGTGGTGGGGCTGGCTTCCATTAACTTGGAAGAAGCTACTGCTTCTGATCAAGTGGCCACTGCTTTTTATTTTTATACCTAAATCTAAATGCCAAACGTCACTCAGTCCATATACATGGAACCCCATTTCTATAGTAAACCCTTTTATTAATTATTTATTTCTGTTGTTCACTGCATTGAATTTTGTTTAGGAGGTGGTAAATGTATGGTGATAAAGCTACTAACAACAATTCATTAACCTTGAAGCAGATGCAAGAAGCTCAATGCACCTGCTGAGGGGTTCAACTTCAAAATCTACTACCAGTACCACCCCCAAGAAATTCAGAGTGACAAAGCATTTTAACTTGGCTTCGTTGATACTTGAGAGAGAAACTATGGATGCTTCCAACACTCAGCCATATGTTAGTTCTCCATTTACTCTGCCACCTTATGAATCACTACCTCCGTATCCCTTGCCTGAAAACTCCACTCCATACTGTATTTACCCACCAAATACCCCTCAAACACAAACACCTCCCAGTACAATTCCATTCCCCCCTCCCCCCTTCTATTATCTACCTCCTGTTCTTCCCATTCCAAGCCCCCCTCAATCTGTCCCTTCGGTACCCAATCCACCCCAAACTGTACCCAGTCCAACCATCTCCATTCCAAGCCCACCTTATTACGAGCCTACCCCACCCACTGGGTCCATTCCAAGCCCACCTTCTGGGTCTATTCCAAGCCCACCTACTGGGTTTGGACCAGGCCCACCGACTTTTCTACCACCCATTGTGTTTCCGCCTCCTACGGTGCCACCACCTCCAAAGGTAAACCCCACCCAGGCCCTGTGGTGTGTTGCCAAGCCCTCGGTGCCAGATCCAATCATTCAAGAAGCTATGAACTATGCATGTGGGTCGGGTGCAGACTGCGATTCCATTCAACCCAGTGGATCCTGCTTTGAGCCCAATACCATATTTGCACATGCTTCCTATGCTTTCAACAGTTACTGGCAGAGGACCAAAGTGGCTGGTGGAACTTGCTCCTTTGGAGGGACAGCCATTCTAGTTACGGTTGATCCAAGTAAATAACACCTGTACCACTACTTTATATAGATTTTCTATTAGAGATAACTATTTAGGTTCATAAAACATTGTTTTGATCGCAGGCTATGACGGTTGCCATTTCCTCTACTTCTGATGAGATGGCCAGTACTGCGACATCACCAAAAAGAGAAGATAGCAAGCTTAGAAGAAAAGAAATTAAACACATGTTTTTTTTAATTGAAATAAATCGTGCATAGATTTTGTACTTACTATACAGATTTTGTTAGTTGGGAGTCGGGAATTTATATTCGTCTTGGTGTTTAGATTAACATTTTCCATCATGCACACGAAGGATCCGCCTGCCTTCCATGACTTTCATAAGATGTAAAACAGATGCTTGAATGTGTAAGTTCCTCTTAAAACGTTAATGGTCAAAAAAGAACTCGCGATGAAACGTCAAAAGCGCATCACATAACAATTTTGCAGATTGACTTGGGCATATTATATTTAGACACGCAACATATATGCCCTTTTAGATTGTTATCTATTATAAATTCTTAAGCATATTTGCAGCGGCGTCAGAGCATCAAATCAAAGCTAATTAATCAAGTAGTGAAGCACTTGACTAAGTCAAATATTCATTCATATATTTATTTACATCCTTTTCTAGATTTGGTATCTGTCAAACCCCACTTATCCACTTGCTGTCCCTATTTATTGTTGTTGGCTCTGTTTGCATGGCCTGATTTGCTGGATCCTCGCTGGAAACCTCATCTACAACTCACCAAAGTGGACACCTGTACAATAAGCGGTGAAGCTTGTTATATAGCACTAGCACTAGCACAGTACAAGTATAAATTTATTGTCTTACAGACTTGCACAATGTGTTGAATAAGATCTGACTAAACTTCTATATGAAAGATCCGAAACATTGTCTTGAATCACGTGAAATCCTCCGTATGGTTCAATTGGTTAGTTTTCTCAAGACTTTCTACTGGATGTTTCATATTCTAATGTGAGTTGTTATTTTCTTGGATATCAATTGCCCCCAAGTTTTAGTTACAGACTTAGCAAGTGAAACTTTTCTGACCTTGTAGAGGACGTAACATGTTTTAATGGAAATGAATAGACCTTTTACGAAAAAAACAAAGGACGAGACATCGATCATTCAAGGAGTATAGGAAAGGTCTTCAGCAAAAAACGTGTTACATGAAAAGATGTCTTCTAATCCTAACAGCGTATCGGCGTACATTCAATTGTAACAGAAAGTAACGTTTCAATTCCTGACAACATGTCAAATATTTAGCAAAAAAAAAGTGGAAAACTGTTGCGTAACATGGGAGCTTGGAAAGGTGTCTGAAGCCTGACTGTGCCCGTGCCACTAATTAGAGCCATTGAGGAGTTTATAAATAGTTTTTTCTTCACCATCTCTAGAGACTTTGCTTCTTTTTTTGTAGTTTCAAGTCATGCGCCTCTGATAATGAAAAAGAGGACTTAAAGTCTGAGGTACTGTAACCCAATTGGAGGTCGTTGAATTATTATTCCTTGTATTAAGTCAGGAAAAAGTTTGAGTGGCTAAAATCAAATCTATTGATCTAAAAGGGGTAACGGACTATTTTGTCATCCCAACTTATATCAATATAAGACGCCCTTGAATGTCTAGGTGTACTTATATTGTCAAACTCAAGGAGATCAGTGCATATTATAATAGCTTTAAGTATTTATTGAGGCTCCTTTTGATCAAGTTTTAATCCAGAGTTTTAGGGGAAATTGGTGCAGCTACAGGATAAATTCCTCATTCCAACGTGTGTTTTGTTATTTACATGGAATTTTGCTTGCTGGATTATCTCACCATGTTCCCACTTTCTCCTTTATCCCCTACTACCCAGGACGATCACCGGGATTTCTCCGAGGAGCATCCTCTCTTTTTTAAGCCAATAAATCATCGTGCTCCTTCCTAGACCTCTCCAAAGTATACATCTTTTCTACTAGGAACAACATCGACATTGGTTGATAATGTTGCATGCCTTTTTCAATGGTCACGGTCATTATAACAAATTTCAAACCCAACACCTACATAGCCCCCACATTAAACCTCTAGGTATATAATGTTGAAGGGTCTCCCCTATTCCTGTACCACATGAAAGAGGATAAAAAGGGTCCCTATGTCTTTGTTATTGGAGAAATGACCATCGAACTTGGATTTCAGCCACCCAAAGCTTGAAATTAGCCACCTTAGAATAATTTTATACCAATCCCACGTGGTTCCTACTAAAGTTTGAGAAAAAGAACTTACATTTTTAGACGCTTGAGGCTACTTACAAACTCGTCATCTCCTTATACCTAACTACGTAACTGAGGTTTGATGTACCATTATATGTTTTTCCTCTGAAGATGTTATTGAAAACCTCCCTAGGATGTTGTTACTCTTTCTGATGGTCTATCTATCACTCCTAAGATGCCTTGCTGTTGACGGTATTCTGAGAATTTCAAGTCGGTTTAGGAAGCTTCTCACTGTTAGTGAAGAACATCGATAAGCTCCTTGAATTATTCTTATAGATTAAAAAAAAAAAGGCCCATGTCAACGCTTTAAATTGATTACAGTCTCTTTCTAGTTGTTGAGCACCTATTTTTAGTCAGCTTCCTATGGGAGATTCTTTAGAAATCCTTATCTCAACTTTGGCTTTTCCAAAATATTCTAATAGATGGTTTCAATTGATGTCAAAGTCTTTAATCCATATACCTCAAGTCTTCTCATATTTATGTTTGCTAGGTTCGTTGTCCAGGTCTCGCAAAATAGCATAGAGGTTGTTCTAGTATTATTACATTGATGATCAAGTTAGTTTCTATTTGAATAAGTTGAGAAAATATCGTAGATATTTTTAGGTTGCACAAAGTTCAAGTATCTTACCTCCTTTCCTTTCATTCTCATTTATATTTACTTGGTACGTGTGGGTTGAGGTCAATGAGAAATTCTTTCACTTGTTCAAATTTTAGACCCCAAGTATGGAAAAATCTCATAAAATGGTGAGGTGTGAGATTGTAGGCGTGTCACAAAAAACTATGAATAATATACATTAAATGTTCATCCTAAGATGACACTCATTAAATATTTTTATCAAGTTTATCTAAATGAATTGACGGGTTCGTGCCAAGTGAGTGGGTTATTCTTTCATATATATAAACTTTTTTCAATTATTTATGTGTCTTGTTTATATATACAAGTTTACTATGATTGCAATTCTTTAAGGGGATTCCCTTAAATTAAAGTGACATGACTAAACAAAAAATTTAAATTTATTAAATTTTACCTTAAAAAGCACTCCAACATGAAGACATGATACTCTAAAGTAGTATTCTCCATTCAATATTTCATGTTTTTATAGGTTAGTGACAATTTATTATAAAATTTTGAGAGAAATATAAATAAGAGATATAATAGCCTAATGCTATCAATATCATACCATAAGTCTCAGCCTTAAAGATCCTACACATGTTTAGATATAAACAAAATTACAAGTAGTGGCAAGTCAATTAGATGGGGTGAGGATCGAGGATGTTGAATTATCATTCCTTATGTTGAGTCAATGACTAAGTTCAATGGCTAAAATTAAATCTATTAATCGAAAAGGGGCACGGGCCAATTTTGTCATCCCAACTTACATCAATATAAGATGCCCTTGAATGTCTCTGTGGACGTATATTGTCAAACTTAGGGAAATCAGTGCATATTATGATAGTTTTAAGTATATATTGAGGCTCTTTTTGAATGAGTTTTGTTTGAGAGTTTTAGAGGTCATAGGTTTGGCTATAAGATAACTTCCTCATTTCGATATACCATTTCTTCTTTACATGGATTTTTTTTTTGCTAGATTATCCTACTATAATTCCTCTTTCTCCTTTACCCCCCATTACCTCCGTTTCTTCTTTACATGGATTTTTTTTTGCTAGATTATCCTACTATAATTCCTCTTTCTCCTTTACCCCCCATTACCTAGGATGATCACTGACCCTTCTTCGAGGAGCATTCTTTATTTTTCAAGGGAATAAATCATTTTGCTCGTTCCTAAGTATACATCTTTTTTATTAGGAACAACATCTACATTAGTTCATAATGTTGCACGCCTTTTTCAAAGGTTGTAGTCGTTATAACAAAATTCAAACTTATCACTTATATAACCTCCGCATTAAACCTCTAGATATAATGTTGAGGGCTCTCTCTTATTCCTGTGCTATGTGAAAAAGGGTACAAGAGTCCTTATGTCTCCTTTTGTTATTGGAGTGAACTTGAATTTGAGCTACCCAAAGCTTGAAATTGGACCACTTATAAAAATTTTATGCCAATCTCACATGGTTCCTAGTAAAGTTGAAGAAAAGGACTTACATTTTAAGACATTTAAGGTCATTTGCAAACCTGTCATCTCCTTTTGCCTAACTACGATAGTGAGACCTGATGTACCATTATATGTTTTTCCTCTAAAGATGTTGTTATTGAAAACCTCTAGAGGATGTTGTTACTCCTTTTATTGGTTCTTTTATCACTCTTACGTTGCCTTGTTGTTGACGGTATTCAAAGGATGTCACCGATCTTTACGTTAACTAAGAAGCCTCTCACTTTTGTCAAAGAACATCTACAACCTCCTTGAATTATTCTTATAGACCAAAAATATGGCCCATGTCAATCCTTTAGATTGATTATAATTTGTTTCTAGTTGTTGATAACCTATTTTCTTTAGCTTTTCAAATTACTCTAACAAATGGTGTTAATTGATGTCAAAGCATTTTGTCCATATATTTCAAGTCTTCTCATTAGTTTGAGGTTAGTGAGATATTATTTCATGTGTTCAAATTTTAGACCCCAAGTATAGGAAAATTTCATAAGATGGTGGAGTGTGAGAGTGTAGGCATGTTGATAAGCTTTATTTAGATTTATTTTGGTGCTTAAATATGGAAATTAATGTTTATTTTGTTTAGGAGATGAAAAGCAGAGGTTGCATTAAATTGAGAATCTATTGATGATAATGACAAATTTTGGATAAAGTGAAAAGATTAATGCAGCGTATAAGGTTAGTCACTTGAAGAGTTGAAATTTAATTGAGAAACTTCTTCTTATCCCTATCATGTAGGAGTTTGAATTTAAATTTTTTAGATAAATATCTTTACAAGTTAGAGTTATATTAGGATTAGATTAGAAAACCCTATAAAAGAGACGTTCTTTATAACAAAAAAAGATCCTCTCTTCTTACATTTTTAGCAATTCTTTATATTTCTTCTATTTTTGTTATTGGAGTGAAAGCTCTGTGTGGCTAAACTAAATCTTTCTGATTCAAGGGGATTCGATAGTCTAGTTATAACTTTGTGAGGTTTTGTGTTCCAAACATTTATTCACGTTTTAATTCAGGTTATTCTTGTTTTTGAGTTCTCATATTTCATGAATGATTAATATTCGATTAATTTGACAATTTAATTTAATATTGATTATTTTATAACTATCTAGGAATTCAATGATACATAATTGTTATGAAGGATTGGTATAAGTAGCAAATAGGGTATTTATCAATTACCATATTTAACTTATGATAAACAAGAAAATTAAATTGAATAGTTGCAGTTATCTCGATTATTTAATTTAGGGTTAGTCTTTTTCACGGAGTTTATTGTTATCATTTATTCAATATGAAATGTTATCATACCCAGTCAATAGATGATAAGTTTTGGTTTAGATATTGGGTTTGAACCAATTAACTTAGGAAAATTTGAGACTTATTACGACTATCCTAATATGTTTCGAACTAACTGTTTAAATTGTGAAAAATATTCTTTTTAGACCAATAATCAATGTTATAATTAGATGAGATCTTTCCCTTGAATTGGAGTTTGGTAATCTTGACTTTCTCATATTTAAATTTAGTTGATTTAATTTATTTTCTTATTAATTTCAATTAATCAGTTATTTAATCAAACCCCCATTTACTTTTATTACTTGAAATTAAAAAGCTAGTGTTTAGTTCTTCAGGGATTCAACCTAGTTTCATGACTACTATAAAAGTTTAAATAATCAGAATTATTTTGGGGGCTTTGATAACTGCACTAAATTTTGGCGCCTTTGTCAGGAAACTATTTCAAGTTTCTTTGCTTCTTTGCGTTTTTATTTTTAAGATTACTGCTAACCTCTTATCTTGTATGACTCGTGCTTCTCAAACAGGTAAATCGCAATATAATCTAAAAATTAAGAAGATAACGCATCGTTTGAGAAAAAAAACTAAGTAAGGTAGTAGACATTCATCTTTAGACGTGAAAGTTAAAGTAAATCTAACAATTGGTGAGGACTCTAATTTTCAATAAGTGGATGAAAAGATGGAAAATCTTAACCCTAGAACATTGAAGGAGTTAGCGGCATTGAATTTGATTCAACAACCTTTATGCATTCAATTTCCAAATGTTGAGGTAGATTTCAAATTAAAATCTGGTTTGATTCATTTACTGCCTACTTTTCGTAGTTTTGTAGGTGAAGATCCGTATAAACACCTGAAGGAATTTCATGTTGTTTGCTCTGGAATGAAGCCACAAGGGGCGACAGAAGAACAAATTAATCTCAGGGCCGTTCCATTCTCATTGAAAGATAAGGCAAAGGATTGGATATACTATTTTCCCCTTGGCTCAGTGATAATAAGAAATGAGATGAAAAGAATGTTTTTAGAGAAGTTCTTTCCTGCTTCAAGAGCGATGAATATCAAAAAGGAGATATATGGCCTAAGACAAATTACAGGAGAAACAATATATAAATATTGGGAAAGATTTAAGGAGTTATGTGCCAGCTGTCCACATTATCACATTCTTAATCAATTTCTGATTCAATACTTTGCCAGCTGTCCATATTGCCAATGGATCGAAGTATGGTTGATGCAGCTAGTGGAGGAGCTCTAGTAAACAAAACACCTGAGGTGACTAGACAATTGATATCAATTATGGCTGAAAATTCTCAACATCTTGGGACAAAAATGGATAGAGCTATTAAGTGTGTGAATGAGGTAAGTAACATGAATCTTGAGGATAAAATTTCTAATTTAACCGCTCTATTCCATCAAATGGTTGTAGGTCAATTGCAATCCACAAGAGTGTGCAGAATATGCTTATTCTCTGTGCATCCTAAAGATATGTATCCTACATTGCAACAAGACTCTCTTTAAGAAGCTAATCCAATAGGGGGCTTTCATGGTCAACCTCAACGAAAGTATGGCTCTTATTCTAATTATTACAATCCAGAATGGAGGGATCATCCAAATTTAAGCTATGGAAATCAAAGAGGGCGATAGTGATATAAACCTCACAATTTTAATAAACAATCTCAAGCTCTTACATATACTCAACCTCGATCTTCAAATTCAGATATGTCTTTAAATGAAATTGTTAAGGTGTTTGCTAATAATACTCAACAATTTTAACAGGAAACAAGGACAATCCTTGGGAAATCAAATCACCAATTACCCACCTCAGTAAGTACATTGGAGGTGTAAGCATAAGAGAAATTGCCTTCCCAAACGGTGGTCAATCTTAAGAAGAATATGAGTGCAATAACTTTGAAAAGTGGTAAGGAAATTCAATTTGGAACTTCTTTACCAATGGAGGAAGAAAAGCAAGATGATGGAGAAAAGAAGGAAGAAAATATTGAAGATGATTGGAGCTTAACATCAAATCAAAATTGAATGATCAAATTGATGAAACTTGTGAAGTTGCAGAGTCTTTATCAATAATGTAAATAGATTCGAAAACGTTGAATATTGAACTTCCTATAAATCACAAGAAAATGTTACCTTCTGTTTTGTAGGCTTCGAAGATCAAATTTAAAGCCTTACCTGATCACCTTAAATATGTCTATTTGGGTGATGGAGAGTCATTACTAGCGATCATATCAAAAAGGTTGACTGAAGGTCAAGAGGAAAAATTGGTGACACTATTTAAAGAATACAAAACTGTAATTGGTTAGACTTTAGCAAACATAAAAAGAATTAGTCCAGCAATTTTATTGCATAAGATTATTTTAGATGAGAATGTGTTAACTGAAAAACAAACTACTAGTTTTACGCTTAAAACCACAAGTATATAGGTCGTAACTTGTAATAGAAAACGGATATCGTTCCTACAAGGATTGTGCTTAGGCATCACTTAATTCAGGTTTCTCTTTGTTTAAGAACCAATTTTAATGAATATAAACTGAAAAATTAAACTAAATCAAACAAATAACAATGACCAAATGATAAAGAGAAAGTGTAGAAACTTGGAATTCAAGATTTAACAATTAGAGATCACTTTTTTCCTATCTTATCATCCTCCTACCTTGTTAATTGAATTGCACCTTACCTTAGATGTCCTAATTTATTAACAACCCTATCTCAAAGTGTAATTAATTGTCCCTATACAAATTAAATGGAGATGATTAAGTAATCTCTCAATCTACAAATTCAGTCCACCAATTTAGCTAGTTATGAAGTTATCCTATAGGTAATAAACTAATTAGCCAAGGTCCTTCTCTATTTAATCAATTAACTTGATGAATGTAGGTCTATAGAATGCCAATTCTCTTTGTACAGCCCTTCACAATTTACCCATCTCAATTTCTCAATATATTGTAAGGTATAAGCTCAACATTCATCAAAAGCATCATTCATTCAAATCAACAAAATAGGAGTTCAACAAGTAATTCAAAAATAATCTCTACAAATAACTCAGCCACTCATAATGTCATTAACATCCCCAACAAGCAAACAATCCATAATAAAGATGCTATAAGAGAAAAACGAAATAACAACTAGATGAAGCAAGCTCCTCCTCTTTTTTGCCCAAATTTGGAAAATTTGGAATGGTGTGCTCTTTGCCTAATTTGGAATGAAAATCTTAATTCTCTAACTCTTTCTAGTTTTTAAATATGGTTTTTAGCTCAAAGAGGTAAGTTCTCACGATTCGGCCCTAAGGATTTATGCCCTTATATAGTCATAAAAACCTAAAAATAAGTGAAACCTGCGTATCTCTTTGGGCTAGGAATCCCACCATCGTGGGAATTAGCATGAATCCCACGATCATGGGTTCTTGTCTTACAATTGCTCCACTTCTCTTCTCCTCTTTTGGTCCTTAGCTCAATCACAAAGGTGGCCATCCTTTATTCCTACATCAAAATGATTAATTCTTACCCTAAATCAACATCAAACATAAAAGAACAGCCATAAAGATCAAACTAAACAAAAACATACAAAATAAGTCCTAAAATACAACAATAATAACCTATTGTGCAAGAAACACATGCCAAATACTTATAAAAACACACACTAATGCACAACTATCAAAATGCTAAACCAAAACGGGAACCCCAAAGAAGACTCAATCCAACAATAAAGGATATGGTAATGAAATAAATTTTAAAACTTTTAGATATAGGTATAACTTATCCAATCTCGGACAGTGAATGGGTAAGTCCAGTGCAACGCCTAAGAAAACTGGTATGACAGTGATATGAAACCGGAATGATGAATTGGTACCAATGAAGGTACAAATTGGGCGGCTAATGTGCATGGATTTTAGAAAGCTTAATTTAGCCACTAAAAGGACCAAATAGCAATTACTCAAGAGGATCAAGGAAAGACTACATTCACGTGTCCCTTTGGAACATATGCTTTTAGGTAAATGCCATTCAGTCTTTGTAATGCTCCAGGTATGTTCCAAAGATGCATAATGAGCATATTTTTTGAGTATATTGAGAATTGCATTAACGTATTCGTGGATGATTTCACTATTTATGGAGATTCACTTGATGATTGTTTAAATCATTTATCTAAGGTTCTTAAACGATGCATTGAGACAAAGTTGGTCTTAAATTATGAAAAATGTCATTTTATGGTATATCAAGGAATTGTTTTATGATACGTGATTTCATATAAGGGCATAGAAGTTGATAAAGCTAAAGTGGATTTAATTGTGAACTTACCTTACCCTACAAATGTTAGGGAAGTTCGATCTTTTCTTAGATAAGTAGGATTTTACCGCAAGTTCATTAAATATTTTTCCAAGATTGCAATACCTTTATCAAAGTTGCTATAAAAAGACGTTCAATTTGACTTTGGAAAGGACTACAAGGAAGGTTTTGACAAACTCAAAGCACTACTAACAAGTACACCTATTATTCAGCTACCAAATTGGGATCTTTTGTCCGAGATCATATGCGATGCTTACAACTATACAATAGGAGCTGTTTTAGGCTAAAGGATTGAGAGAAGAAGTCACGTTATCTTCTTTTCTTTTAGAACATTGGATGCTGCGTAGTGCAATTATTCTACAACTGAGAAAGAGCTTTTAACAATTGTTTTTGCTTTAGATAAATTCAAATCTTATCTGCTTGGCTCTAAATTTATTATTTACTCTAATCATGTAGCATTGAAATATCTTTTGGCAAAGAAGGAGTTCAAACTAAGGTTGATACGATGGATTCTACTACTTCAAGAGTTTGATTTGACAATAAAGGATCGAAAAGGTGCGGAAAATTTAGTAGGAGATCACTTGAGAAGATTAGTAAGAGATGAAGATATTTTACCTATTTTTGAAACTTTTTCTGATGAGAAATTGTTCCAAACAAAAAGTATGGTTACATGGTATGTTGATTTGGTAAATTATTTAGTTACTGGAACTTTGCCTTATTACATTAGTAAGTCTAGGAAGGAAAAGATAAGAAATGAGGCAAAATATTATGTGTGGGATGAACCATTCTTATGGAAGTTCTGCTCTGATCAAATTATACAGCGTTGTGTGCCAGAGCATAAACAAAATTATGTCTTAGCTTTTTGACATAAATATGCATGTGGTGGTCACTTTGGGGCCAAAAGAACTACTAAGAAAGTTTTGGATAGTGGACTATATTGGGAGACTTTATTTAAAGATGCTTATATGTTCTGTAAAAGTTATGACAGATGTCAAAAGACAGGTACGTTATCTCATCGAAATGAAATGCCTCAAACCCCAATTCTTATAGTTGAAATATTTGATGTATGAGGTATAGATTTGATGGGCCCTTCCCTTTATCTTGTGGATTTTCTTACATAATTTTGGTTGTTGATTATGTTTCCAAATGGGTGGTATCAAAAGCCACTAGAGTTGACGATTCTACAACTGTTCCAGGGTTTATAAAAAACTTACATTTTTAATATATTTGGAATCCCATATTCCATCATTAGTGATCAAGGAAATCATTTTTGCAATAAAGTTGTGGCAACGCTATTCAGAAAGTATGGAGTGCATCATCAAGTAGCCACCGCCTACCATCTACAAACGAATGGATAAGCAGAATTATTAAATAGAGAGGTGAAATCCATCTTAGAAAAGAATGTGAATCCTAGTCGAAAGGATTGGAGTTTACTAATAGATGATGCTCTTTGTGCGTACCGTACAGCTTACAAGACACTGATAGGAATGTCTCCTTATCGATTAGTTTTTAGTAAAGCTTGCTATCTACCAGTAGAAATTGAGCATAGAGCTTATTGGGTGGTGCAATGTTACAACATGGATTTGGTGACTACTGGAGAGGAAAGGAAGTTGCAATTACAAGGGCTAGAGGAAATAAGGTTGGATGCTTACGAAAATTCAAAAATTTATAAAGAGAAAACGAAGTTGTTCCACGATAATATGATCTTGAGGAAACAATTTGAGGTGGGATAGAAAGTGTTATTGTATAATTCTCGATTAACGCTTATACCAGGTAAGTTACATTCTAGATGGCTTGGTCCATTTGTTATTGCTAATATCTTTTCTCATGGTGCAATAGAAATAAATAGTTTAGAGATCGGAAAGAGTTTTAAGGTTAATGGACATAGAGTAAAATCATTATATAAGGAGATGACGGTTTCCCATGCGATGAATATTGATTTGGAACTTCCATCATATAAAGAAGTTTGAGAAGAACCGGCACCATCGAGCATAATGACGTTAAACAATTACGCTTTTCAAAGGCAACCCAAAGTATAATACTTTTATTTTATTTTGATTTAGTTATTTCTTTGATGCATTTGTTTGTTTTTTAAACATAAATTTATTGGCTTAAAGGAAAAGAAGTCTAAAAAAATTCCAAACTACAAAATCTCATAAGGCGAGATCTCACCTTATGTGATTTAGTGTTCTAGAATGAAAATCTTAAAATTCCAAAGTATAAGATCTCGCCTTATGCGATTTAGTATTCTGGAATTCCAAATTACTAAATCTCATAAAGTGAGACCTCACCTTATGCAATTTAGTGTTATGGATTGATACTCTAATATTCCAAAAAATAAATAATGAAAATATACAATAAAAATAAAAAATAAACAACAAAAAAATTGTAATTTTTCATTTTTCTTTATTAGTATTTTTTAACAAATTAAAAAACCTAATTTGTTATTTCTTCTTTGTAGGAAAATGCATCCTTCTCTCCCACAACACTCACATAACTTACCAACACACACGCAACACACTCTCCTCCCAACATCGTAACACTTACCCACCCATTCTAGTCCCACATACCACTACACATATCCTCGCACTCACGCAACCCATCCCAGCCTCACACACCCACGCCACGACACACACCTCTTCACCTCTCGCCCACTCACGCTACAACCTAGCAATCTCCCACACACACAGCCCTTTCCTCCCACACACAACAACTCTTCTCTCCAACACAGCAGTAATGAAACCAACACAAATGACGTAATAGCTTGCCCTCTCCTACCTATGCCCCATGTTTTAAGTTTTATTTTGACCTTTTTTAATTACTTTTTTCATTCTTATTAATTACTTTGAGTTAATCTTTCTTTTAGTTTAATTTCAATTATTATTAAGTTGTTGTTAATATTTTTCCAAGTAATTTTTGTTTATTCTGTTTAGTGTAATGGGGCGTTCTAAGGCTACTACCAAGACCGCAACAAAAGGCAATTCACCGACACATGCTAAATCTACTGAAAGCTCTAAAGTCGGTAACAAAAGGAAGTGTGCATGGATTGCAAAAGTACTTTTAGTCTACCACCTGTTGAGTCGGATTTACGAGGATGTCTCACTTTCAACACCAAAGAGTGAAAACAACAGTGCACTGTTATCAAAACTCGACATTTTGTTGCGGGTAAGTATATATACTACCCTTCTCCAGAATATTTGAAAATTAAGGAAAATTTTGACAATTTGCTAATCGATATGAGTTGGAAGTACTTTGCATTAATTAGTTGTCTTGTTTTTATTGAATTAACTAGGGAGTTCTACACTACTTTTAAATTTGACAAACCAGATAATTTTACCTTAAGCAAGTCTAAGATGATTCAATATAGATTAATAGGAGTCAAATTCAAACAAAGTGTCACTGAGTTCAATTTAGCCTTAGGGTTAATAGATGAAGATTATACTAATTTAACTATTTATAAAGAATTTGTCGTGGACTATAGTAAATTCAAATTTTTTCAAACATGGAAAACAATGTCTTCTGATCCTTTTCCTTATAATCCTAGTTAATTTAAGGGTAGTGATCTCAATAAAATGGAGTGGATTTATATGCAACGTTTCTTAGCCTTTAGTTATTCCGATCAAAAGGCTACTGCATGTACATATACTAAGGATTAATTGATCTTTATTTCGTGTATAATGAATAAAGTGCATGTCAATTCAGGTGCTTGGTTGGCGATGCAATTTAACATTATTTTTTCTTCAAACAAACATTTATGTCTTAGTTCCCTTATCACTAATTTGGCTATTAATTTGAATTTGCTTGATTTGACTGACACCAATATGCATATAGCTTGTGAGATGGAACCTTTGGATAGAATTTGTTTAAGCAAGATGGGTGTAACTGAAAAATAATAGACAACATGTCACGATCGCACTGAAAGAGGTTCATCATCAACTTAACAAGAGCATAATATGATTCAACCAACTTTATATCTTCCATCTCCACAAATCTGATAGGATTATCATTCTCAACTAGATAGATTAGAACATAAAATTTCAAAAATGGAGCAAATTTTGGATGCTCTACTTTGATTCATTGGGGTTGTACCTCCATGTCCTCTGTCATTATAGTACTCATCCTTTTCAATGCTCACATTTCAGGGAAGTTCTCAATTATTTATTTTCTTTGATTATTGAGTTGTGTGCATCTTATGCATACGTTAAAGACAATGTATGATTTAGGTGTGGGGGAGCGCGTGTTTTCATTCTGATGAACTTTGTGACTTTGCTTGGACTCATAATATGTTGATTCATCTATTAATTATTCCTCATGATAACTTCATAATTTTCTGATTGTTGTTCATGAATAATCCTTAAGTTAAGATATACTTTTGGTTTAAGATCTACTGCATGAGAGAGACAAGCATGATTAGTGTTTTCATTAAATTATTTCAAGTATCTCATCAATTTTGTTAAATGAGAGTGGGCAAGACTTCATGCAATTTTTGACAACTATGTGAGCTTTAAGCCTAAGAGCATTCATCACATATATGCTCATATATCTTTTTATTGTATGTCATCAAACATAGTTTGTCTATACTAGAACTTACTTTTGAATACATGTTGATTTTTGATGTATTTGTGTATAAAGATGATGAGGGCACTTAGGATAACCAATTTTTGACCTAAACAAACCTACCTCACTTTTTACCTTAGAAGACCAATTTGAGCCTTAACCTTTCTTTCTTGCATAATAACCTTATTACAAGCTAAATTTACCCTTTTTGTTGTTAATATCCTAAATAATTTTGAATCCCTAAATTGAAGGAATTGGATCGAGCTTATTTGCATAGGATTTTGACTATTTCAATGAAAAGTTAATTAGATGATTCAAGTTGCATTGTTTTGATTTTTTTTATATAATGGAGGAGAAGTTAAAAAAACTCCTCTTTGATGTTTTTGTTTTAGAAAAAAAGAAAAAGGAAAAAAGAAAAAAGAAAAGAAAAGACAAAGTGATTGAAAGAGACGTCATTTGAACCAAGTGAATTTTGATTTAAGTTGAAACTTATGTGGATAAATTTGTATGATTCCCTTCAGTTTATTTAGCCAAAAAGTTCCTTTTGTCATACCTTACCTAAGCCACATTACAACCCTTATAAATCCCCTTTGATTTATGCATTAGGTTTATTTTGTTTAGTGGTGGAGATATAATTCTTGAGCAAGCTTATGGAAATAACTTACTATGTTTTGATTTGAGAGCTTAATGAATCCTAAACACTTTGAGCGCATAGAGTGAAATCCTTATGAGGGTAAGTCTTGTTCATTTAATTTTGATGGAATCGATGAGATACTATGTTTTAACAATGTGTCTTATGAGTACTTATTCTCTCGACTATTATTTTATCTTAACCTTTAAATGTGAATTAGCATTTAGATATTTTTGGATAACATGAAAGGAGATGAAAGGTTATTGTGAAGATGACTAATGTATTGAATTGATGCATGCGTGAAGATAAGCATGAGGGTGGGAGAATTTGATAAGATCTTATCTTAACATATTATTTGATATTATCTCCTTATGTTAGATTTATTTTGGTGATTTAATATGGAAATTAATGTTTGTTTTTTTTAGGAGATGAAAAGTAGAGTTTGCATTGAACTGGGACTCTATTAATCATAATGACAGATTTTGGATAAAGTGAAGAGATTGATGCAGTAGATAAAGTTAATCACTTAAAGAATTAGAGTTTAACTAGGAAACTTCTTCTTATCCCTATAATGTTGGAGTTTGAATTTAAATTTGTTTTAGATAGATATCTTTACAAGATAGAGTTATATTAGGATTAGATTAGAAAATCCTATAAAAAGGGACGTTCTTCACAACAAAAAAGGTTCTCTCTTCTTACTTTTATAGCTATTCTTTATCTTTCTTCTCTTTTTATTACTGGAACGAAAGTCATGTGTGGCTAAACTAAATCTTTTTGATTCAAAGGGATTCAATATTCTAGTTGTAACTTTGTGAGGTTTTGTGTTCTAAACTTTTATTCACATTTTAATTCAAATATTTCTTGTTTTGAGTTCTCATATTTCATAAATGATTGATATTAGATTAATCTGACAATTTAATTTAATATTGATTATTCTATCGCTATTTAGGAATTCAATGATCCGTAATTTTCATGAAGGATGGTACAAGTAGCAAACAAGTTATTTATGAATTTCTATATTTAACTTATGATAAACAAGAAAACTAAATTAAATAGTTGCAGCTATCTCGATTATTTAATTTAGGATTAGTCTTTTTAACAGAGCTTATTGTTATCATTTATTCGATATAGAATGTTATCACACCCAGTCAATAGATGATAAGTTTTGGTTTAGATGCTAGGTTTCAACAAATCAATTTAGGAAAATTTAAGACTTATTATGACTATCCTAATATATTTTGAATTAACTGCTTGAATTATGAAAAATATATGTTTTAGACTAATAATCAATGTTACAATTAGATGAGATCTTTCCCTTGAAACAGAGTTTGGTAATCTTGACTTTCTCATATTTAAATTCAGTTGATTTAATTTACTTTCGTATTAATTTCAGTTAATCAGTTATTTAATCAACCCTCCTATTTACTTTTATTACTTGAAATTAAGAAGCTAGTGTTTAGTTCTCTAGGGAGTCGACCTGGTTCCACGAATACTACAAAAGTTTGGAGAATAAGAATTATTTTAGGGGTTTCAATAACTTGACCACATGGCACAAAGAACTATGAACAAGATTTATTAAATGCTCAACCTAAGATGAAACTTATTAAATGTTTCTGTCAATTTTATCCGTATGAATTAACAATTTTTGTGCCAAACGAGAGGGTTATTATTTTCATATATAAAATCACTTTTCAATTGTTTATATGTCTTGATCATATATACAAGTTTACTATGATTACAATTATGGGATTTTCCTATAAATTGAAGTGACATAACTAAACCAAAAATAAACGATGTTTATTTAATTTGTTAAGTTTTTCCTTAAACAACAATCTAAGATTATGACATGATATTTCAAAGGAGTATCCTGCATTCAATATTTCATGCTTTTTTAGGTGAGTGATAATTTATTCCAAACTTTTGATAGAAATGCAAACAAAAGATATACTAGCCCAATACTATTAAGGTCATACAATAAGTCTTAACCTCAAAGAACCCACATATGTTCAGATATAAACAAAAATCATAGATAAATTAAAATATGTAAATTAATCCCCATCTATTAGCTAAGTTGTAGAAAAAATCTTCAACTTCTTACTTATGTAGATATCTTAAACTAAAATTTAAGGCTAGTGCATAACATTTCAAAGTTTCTTTTTAATCTTTTATTTTTAGCAGTTCTCTCTTGCCATACTAGATAGATCACTAAATCAAAGATAATTTTTTTTAACAACTTATCATTTTAGTTGTCATGAGCTAGCCATGCTATGGTGTTATTCAATCTTGGTGAGGCACATGAAAGTCCACATGCATGTAAAAAGTATTAACAAAGAGAATCAAGGATATCGCACTCAAAAAAGATATACTCACATGTCTCTTGGTGATTCTTGCAATAATTACAATGATTAGTACCTTGAAGAAAGTATTGGATGCAACCTTAAGTAATAAAATATTGTCTTATAACTAACCATATAATGGAAACATTTTATGGAATTGCTTTAGAGAATCAAATCAGCTTCTTCTACAAACCTTTTCCCACTTTTTTTTAATAACTTCACAGGTAAAAGCCACATAAATTTTTTTCTTAAAGAATGATTTGTCTAACCAATGTGTCTTCCTCCTAATTATTTAGTTTTTAAAAAATGTAATATAGAGGCTTTCTATTTTGTAAATATTATTTAGTTGGTAAAGGGTCACTCCTAACCATAATTACGAATAATGTATAAAAATTTGGTGTTTAAAGATAAATATATATTAGTGAGTGTCAGTTGAGCACATGTTAGGATTAAGTCTCTTGAAATGTAGTAATGCCCCAATTTAAATTGGCTAACAATAACTTCAATTTGAGCTTAAAAGAGTAATAGGCCTAAATATAGTTAGTTAAATAGTTAAATTATTTGTCTTTTCATATTAGTATTAAGACATTCACCTTTTCTCTCCTTCTTAATGTGAGATTTAACACCTATCCTATATAGAATGACACAAGATCTCTCCTTTTAAATCCTTAATGTCATTATCAACATCCAATCCTTAATATATAATCTTATGATGTTAAATAGAGTAGAAGTCATATTAGGGCTACTCATTGCTCATAATCTTACCATCGCTAATACTCCCTATCCTCGTTATCTCGACTAAATATTGTATTGTAGAGGATTCATTATAATACCATTTGCAATGTCCTAGGTCCAAGTTGGCCAATAATAACTCTAAATCAAGCTTTAAAAAATTATAGGCTTGAAAAAAGTTAGATGGAAAGTTTATTTGGATTTTTTTATAAGCTTATGAAGGCTCACTTATAATATGAGATTTGACACTCAATTCCAATGCGAGATGTCTTAGATTCAGTTATCCTTACAAAAGAACACTTTGCCACCCTTACCAATATAGAAAAGTAGATGTGATCTAATTTCGTGTCTTCGTGTCTTAGTTAAAGCAATTTTCTTGAGCTTCAATATTTGTTTAAAGACAAAAAAATAAATAATCCACAAACACTTATATTGTATTTTATAGGTATGAATCTACCACACCTAAAGAGAAGGGAATTAATAAATAAACTCAATGTTAGTTAAACAAGTAACATATTATAGAATTTCATAAGGATATAAACATAAACCACGCTTCTCCTTAAGATCACATAAATCTTTTGACAATACTTTCACTTTAAAGCATCGAATCTCAATTTTTGAGTAGAGAAATATTCTAAACTTATGTTCAATGGTAAGAATGATACTAGTAGTGAGGTAAAATATAAAATCATAATAGTTATTGGTATTACTAAACACAATTTATTAATTGAAGCTTACTTCTACATAAAAGAATTTTATTAGTCTAAGATGAGATTGTTTGTTCATTTTTTTGATTAAGTGAGAACAATCAAATGTATATAGAGCACCTTTCATAAGATTAGCCCATAAACATGAAAGCTAAGAGAATTCTTACGAAGCATTATATAGTGTTGCAACTAAGATGGTGTTTACATAAGAAAATCATAATAGTTCATTGATAAAATTAAACTATTCAAATTGTAGCATATAACACTTTTGTTGATAACGAAAACTACTTGCATCCTAAATTTTACTCCAACAACTTAGTAAGGATCTTTTAGTACATTATAAACAAGTAAGGGGAGAATCATCCTTTTACCTTAATCCTTTAACATCTATAAAGTACTTCCATTTCTATTATCCTATAATAAACCTTTAATATCTCATGTATCAGAAGTATATTGCCCCTTATATACCAACCAAGAACCAAGGTCATTTGGCTATGACCAACTAGATCAGGAAGAATCCCTTTCAAATGGTTGGCCAATATTTTTATAATGATTTTATAGATAACATTGCATCAATAAATTGTTAAAAGAGAAGAAAATATTACATATCTCCTTATGAGTAAAATCAACTACTAGATGGGAATGTTTATCTTGATATGTTATAGATGCTCGTAAGTTATATAGACCACTCAAATTAACCCCGCCTCATGGTCTTTACTCAATAAGCTTTGATAAAAGGTTATAATTGTTCGCTTTTATTTCCACATGACTAACGATAATGGAACCATGAACTAGTTATAATGAGGCAATTTTTAGTTAATACTTATAGTTATAATACTAAGTATAACGAATTTGATATTTGAGTCCCCTTGAAAGAATCATTGCACTGTAGACTTCTATTTATAAAGCAATGCTTTATTACTAAAGTTGAAGAATAATCATATGCCATCTACCTGACAAAGTTCTATATTATGTGTATGAACTATAAGTTCATATTAACAATCCTTTAATGCTTTAAAAGATGATTTTACTATAATAATCACATTTTCAACTCCTCCTTCATTTAGAATTTTCAATGATCCCTTAACTTTTTTTCCATCTTTTGAATCATCCTAAAATAAAAATTCTTGTTCTAACTATCACGTCTTGCTAACTTGGAACTTGAAAATATTGAAGAAAGTTAAAGGATTTTAACGAGAAGAATAATCATATAAATAAGATAAGAAAAAAGGCTTAAGGTATATTTTAACTCTTAATTTTTCATCAAAAATTTTCAAATTAGAGCATAACATTTTTCATCATTTATAAATTATGTCATTTAGCTCTCACACTAATAAAACTTCAATTTTTGGTCAAGCTTTTGTTAGTATTGCTTAGGTAACCTTTTTTCAAGTTAGGTGCAATTTTCGTCGCGTAAGCGGTTGACATAAACCTCATAATCGTCCGAAACTCTAAATTAGGAGATTTAGGTTTCAAGCCCATGAAATTCTAAATCTCCTAAACTTGTTTAGGACAAACTGAAATTCAATAAGAGAAGAGAGAATTGGATAATTTTAAAAATGAGTCAGTTTTGACTTTTACATTTAGATGTTTTATTGATAAGATTATTAAAGAGAAGTATGAAAACAATGGATCTATGTAACATATTTCGTAATTTGCCATCAATTGGGACAAATTATACATAGAAGATGATGCATAATATAAACAAAAGGAAAACTTGGACACTAGGATTGTAGTTGAGGGGATAAGGACTAGTCTAAGATGTGAACTTATGATGATGATGGCTGAGTCTCTATATTAGATTATATTTAACCTTCATCTTTGATATATGTGATTCCAGAATAAAAATCCAAACCTAACTAAAAGGATGCCTTGTACGTCTTAGGATCTTATGAGTTTGAAAACAAAGTTTAAGCATCTAGGATATAATGAATTTCAAATCTGATAACATAGTTCATAAAATATTTCAATACTAACAAATGTTATTGTCTTTGTACGTTCTGAGAGAAATCCAGTACTGAGTTGTCAAAGGAGACAAACGAAGCCGGATTAATAAACGCTCCGTCTAACACTTGCTTTATAAGATGAGATCTAAAACTGACCCGAAACAAACAAACTGAAGAACAGAGAAGTGGGGCCCAAATCAGTTGGTCACCGTCTTTAAAACATAACGTCAATTAATTTAGACGCTGGAGCACGCAATCAGCTTGCGGCGATGAACAGAGGATACAACCTATTTGGCCGTTTCCCTCCAATTTTGTTATAAAAATAAAACCCTAACAACTACCTCTCAAACACAGCCCTCCACCACCACCAGCGGCCTCCGTCCCCTAATCCCCAACTGCCGCCGCCGTCACCACCGCTATCAATATGACTGCCGGCTTTGAATATGACGGTTACGCCGCCGATAAGCTCTTCAACCAGGGCTTCTCTTTCACATACGACGACGTCATATTCCTCCCTCATTACATCGACTTCCCCACAGACGCCGTGTCTCTCTCAACCCGCCTCTCTCGCAACATCACCCTCTCCGTCCCATGCGTGTCTTCTCCCATGGACACCGTCACCGAGTCCTACATGGCCTCCGCCATGGCTGCTGTTGGAGCTATTGGCATCATCCACTCCAACCTTACTCCGTCTCAGCAGGCCCAAATGGTTAGATCCGTCAAGTCTCGTCGCGTCCCTGTTTTGTCCAATCCTGTCGTGAAGTCTCGTGATTCTAGGATATTTGATGAGTTCGATGATGGTAGCGTTCCTTGTGTGTTGGTTACTGAATCTGGTAACTTCCTAAGTTTCGTCTTTTTTAAGGTTCTGTTTATTATATGTTGCTTTGCTAGTTGTTGTCTTACTTAGTGATTCGACTTGAAACAGGTAATGCTGATTCCAAGTTGATGGGGTATGTTACCAAGGCCGACTGGTTTGGATTAGATGATAAAGAAATGAAATTGGTGAATTACATGCGTACTACTGATTCTAAAATGGTTGTCCCGTGGAGTTATGATTTGGGGCAGATTGATGAGCAACTGAAGCAGGTAGAGACAGATTTCGTGGTGCTGGAGAAGGATGGAGGAGTGGTGGATGTGGTGAGCAAGGCTGAGGTTGAAAGGGTTAAAGGGTGTCCCAAGATTGGAAAGGGGACAGTTGGACCCGACGGGAAATGGATGGTTGGAGCTGCAATTGGGACTAGGGAATCTGACAAGGAAAGGCTGGAGCTGTTGGTTAAGTCAGGGGTAAATGCTGTGGTGTTGGATAGTTCACAAGGAAACTCTATCTATCAAATTGAGATGATCAGACACATAAAGCAAACTTATCCGGAATTGGATGTAATTGGTGGGAATGTGGTAACAATGAATCAGGCACAGAATTTGATTAAGGCAGATGTAGATGGATTGAGAGTTGGAATGGGATCTGGCTCTATATGTACCACTCAAGAAGTTTGTGCAGTTGGGCGAGGACAGGTAAAAGGACTCTCTGTTTTAGTTGTCTTTGAAAAAAAAATTATGCCATATACAAATTAGGAATGACAATGGCCCACACTCGAGCTCGGGCTGGCTCCTCAGGTCCAAGCCCAGTTGGCTAACCTCGGCTTGAAGCCCGATTGAGCCGCCCAAAATAGGTGTAGGGTTGTTTGGTCCTTTCAGGCTGGGCCGGAATTGGGTCCAACTGTCACGCCTAAATTACAATGTGTCATGTTCATTAACTGATCTAAAATATCTTTTGCCAAAACGTTACAGGCAAGTGCAGTTTACAAGGTTTCAACTGTAGCTTCACAAAATGGTATTCCTGTCATTGCTGATGGTGGCATTAAAAACTCGGGGCATATAGTCAAGGCTCTAGTTCTGGGAGCCTCCACTGTAATGATGGGAAACTTTTTAGCTGGAAGCACTGAAACTCCAGGGGTTTATGAATATCAGGTACAATGTTTTCACCTTGAAATAATGCTGCATGAAAATCACATTAAGCAGGACCGTTTTGAATATGTGAGGATTCTCACTTTGATTGCTCTTTCACTGGCTCCTGTGCCTGTTTACTAGTTGATCGTTGCTGTTTATCGATTTACCTGAACTTGGAGGTTTCACTACCATTGTAAAATAATTTCATTGAAGAACCCAAATTAACGTTGAGCTGTTTATCGATTTACCTGAACTTGGAGGTTTCACTACCATTGTAAAATAATTTCATTGAAGAACCCAAATTAACGTTGAGGAACATATTGTGAGATTGAGATTTATTGAGGCTAATGAATAAGGATATTTTCATATGTCCATTGTTAGGTTTAAGCTTTAGCTGCCATAGGAAATAAAAGAAAAAGATGAGTGAATGTTTTTCATTGTTGTTTCCTTACTATTTAGCAAATTAACACGAATTAAGAAATTGTATTGAAGATCGATGTGTGCTTGTTTTGGCCTTGAATATGAGTTTTCTGTTAAGTAACCATTAACTTTCTATTTTAGAATGGCTGCTTGATAAAAAAATACCGAGGCATGGGCTCTCTTGAAGCAATGACTAAGGGGAGTGATCAAAGATACTTGGGTGATACAGCTAAGCTGAAGATTGCTCAGGGCGTTGTGGGAATGGTTGCTGATAAAGGCTCTATATTGAAAATATTGCCATATACCATGCAAGCAGTGAAGCAAGGGTTCCAAGATCTTGGGGCTTATTCTCTGCAGTCTGCTCATGATTTGTTAAGATCAAGGACATTAAGGCTTGAGGTATGATTCAATATGGTAATGTCAAAGAGTGATGACCAAATCTGATTAGTAATGCAGCTTTAGTTGCCCTATTCAGCTGATTGTTCTCATCGGATTGCCTCCATGCTATTCAATTAAAAATCATGCAATTAGGCTATTCTTCCAGCTTTCCCAGTGCCATAATTGTGGCACTAGGGATTTGATACTTGTGTAGCTGCAATAGTAAAGTAAGCCAAATTCAACTTTCTTCCTTGGAGGAGCAAGGGATCTATGTGTTAGAAGTGGAAAATTGATTTGGCACGTAAGCAATTGTGATGGATAACAAAATCTAGTGTAGGCCAGAATATGAAGTTGTAAGAATGTGGAAGTTCCTGTCATCATATTGGAGTGTATCATCTCATTGTGGAGTTAAGCATAGGTCAAATGCATGGCGTGTTGCTTTTGCCCATCCCCTTTTGTGCCAATTATCTGTGCGTCTCCATTTTGTTTTTTAGTTTATGTTTCTTCTCATTTGCTTAGATTTCCCCCTCCTTATTCTTCACTCGGTTTGACTCGGCACAGGTTCGGACAGGAGCCGCACAAGCCGAAGGTGGAGTACATGGGCTCGTTTCTTATGAGAAGAAAGCTTTTTGAGTACGAGTATTGTTGTAAAACAGATGGTAGCACATCTAATGATCTACCTTGAGGCATTCTTAATTAGGTTAATTTTCTCAAGATCGTCTAATTCTTTTTTATTTCCTGAGAGAAAGGAAAATAAAAAATTTAAAAAAGAGAAGCAAGCTCTCTGATTGTAGTCTCTCTCTTCTATTGCTTATAAAGCCTTTTTCATTTGCCGCAACTTTTGTATCCGTACCATTTTAAGTTTGGGAAGACTTCCAAATCAGTGAAGAAAATTGGAGGCATTTTATATAAATAATGATCAAAGTCTGTTCTTTACAGTATGTTCCGTGGGCAACTTAGGCTTACTTTTGTCCTTTTGGGTTAGACGTACGGCTTAAAAGTGTACACAATCCATCAACTCTTTATTTTGTGTAGGATTCCACCTGACATCTGTTGGTACAATTCTGAGTGTGCTAAAGAAGGAATTCTTTGAGTATTTATATTTGACTTTTTATTAACCACATAAGTGGATTTTAAAAAATTTAGAAAATGTACTTTGAAGTTATTAAAATGATAAAATATGTTGAAGATAGATTTGAATCAAAGAAAATAATTGATTATAATAAAAAAGGAATCACAAACTATAAGAGAAAATTTGAGATAACAAAAATAAATTTACAATGTAAAGAAAATTGAAAAAAGTTGTTTATGCAGAAGATTGATTGTTTTCTTTGAAAATTGATTTTGTTGTCTTATGATTGAATATAGTAAAATTGCATATGTTTTGCCATGACGTTGGAGGATTTATGTAGTCTTTTCAATCTTAATTGCCTTTAACAGTTTTTTGCAATAATTGCTTACTTCTCTCGATCTAGTTAACTTACAACTATTTCCTCAACTTTTATATTATGACTTTATTATAACTGCTCAACTTTCAGCCCATTTAATCATGTTCTTGTTAATTGCTTTTTGTAACTTTATGTTTTGGACTTTCATGAATTCGGCACGTTTGTTTCCACATTTTTGGTTTTTCGCTACTCATTCCTTTTCTGGCTAAATATTTGTTGGGTGATTTTCATTTTTGGGTTACTTTTACTTGTATGTTGAATTTCTTTTTAGGCTATCAACAATTGTCCTTTGAATATGTTTGGTTGAGTGAACCAGACATAAAATTTCTCATAGCCTTTTGTAAAATAAGTTCAAAGCTAAATTTCAGATATAGCCCATTGGTTTTACAGAATTAAAAAACTAAAAGGACTTCAGGAGGAAGGTCTAATAATGTCATTGTGAGGATCTTCCACTCAACCAAACATATGACATAAAATTTCTCTTAGCCTTTTGTAAAATAGGTTCAAAGTTAAATTTCATATATACCCCATTGGTTTTACAGATTTCAAAAACTAGAAGAAATTCAGGAGGAAGGTCTAATAATGTCATGGTGAGGATCTTCCTAAATTATAACAAATCTTTACCATATTAGGAGAATCATGCCCAAAGATCACATCAATATTATCTTAAATTTGAAATCTATACCTTTTCATTCGTTACAGAAGCCAGCAAACATTCTTTATTTTAATTTTAAACTCTTGCCATTCCCTTAAGTTTCGACCATTTCCATTATAAATTCTTCTCATTGCTACTTCATTCTCCATCTCACACTTCAAACAATCTCTGCTAAATCTGGTGTTTTTCTTTCTCTAGCTTGCAAATTATCTCATACTTTTCTAGAACTATGGCTTCCACTTGTTAGGTATCTTCCTCTTCTTTAATTGATTATGTCGAACTAAATGCTACAGATAAACGTTTCTAATTTCTATATTTAAAAAATTCCTTCAATTTTCTTATCTTCACATCTTCATGCTGGCTATAAAGCTTGAGATGGTCTCTATTCTGACAAAGCCTCTTCCAACCTTTATAAGAACTAGGTAAAGGACTTCTTCAACTCCAAATCTCCCCTTTTAATTCTAGCTATTAATTCTGGCATCTGAATTCCTTTTTCAACACTTTTGGAGGATTTCTCCATTTGAATCATGAATAAGGTTTGACTCTAACTATCAAGATTCCTTCATCTACTAATTCTTCTCACCCATACCTAACTAATTTGGAAGAGGTAAGTAAATATAAATTTCCCCTAAAATTTTCTCTATTTCAAGCTCTTGAATCTTTGAAATTGTGGTCGAAAATGTAGACTAGTGGGTTAAGTGGGTGGATAGGTTATATCCTTCATATCATTCAACTTGAAAGAGACAAGACCTTTTTTAATTAATAGCTTCTTCCAGAATGTCAACCAAATACTGTACCTGTCATCTTGAAATTCAGATTCATTCTTGTAACTCTATTTTTCCTTTTAGATATGCTTCAATCTCATCGAAAGATATTATCTTTCTTATTAGACTCCCTGTAATCGGGGCAAGAGTTTGTTTGTTTGGTCGAGGAGACATATGGTTTAAACCCTTGTACTTTTAAATGTTCTTCTTATATTAGGCTAATAAATAGTTATGCTTCTTCCAAAAATATCATTTATGAAGAACATATCAAGTTTATTTGTGTCCTATTAAATCAATATATTTTTTGTCCTGTTAATAATAAACCAAATTTGGAGTTCCTTCCTTTTTGTAGAGCAGTGGCCTTTAGCAAATTCTTCACTCTTAGTTTTGCTTTCTTAGGATTCCTCTATTGGAATCTAGGGAGATGTCTGTCTAATCTCCCCTTGCAGTGACTTAACTTATATGTATGGCTTTAACTTATGTATATGGTTTATCTAACTTTAGACTTTTACTTATTACCCTAAACTTAAGGAGAAAGAATGCTTTCCTTCTACTAATCTTAGGTTTCCAAACTTCCTTGATCTTCATTTGTTCACTAGTTTCTGTGCAAGCCTCCTAAAGATGTCTTTAACTTTTTTTGCAATTGTTGAAGTATAGGTTGATGGAACAACTGAATCATTTTGAAGACTTTTTTGAAAGAACTATTAGATTGGAAATTTTAAGATGTTTGAATTGTCTTGTTTGGCTATTTATTAAAAATTTATTATTATCTATACAAATTCGAGAGTTTTTGTTGATGGTAGTGATAAAACATTAAAACCTGACTCTTCTATTATGGCTTTGAATTAGGGATGTTAAATTTGGCTCGGTGTCGCAGGCCAATCATAGTCTGGCTGAGGGCTAAGGTGACCCGTGGCCCAACCTTTACTTAAAAAATGACGTCGTTTTTTACATTTTTCTTTAAAAAAATATGGTAGGTTGGATTGGGTTTGCTGGGCCACTAGCCAATCAACCTGTGGTCAGGTCAGGCCACGGGTTGACCTATCCTGGCCTATGATAGGATCAAGTCGAGCCACGAGTCACCCTAGCCTGGGGTCGGGTCAGGCTAGGCTAAGAGAGGCCCAAGCCTGGCCCATTAACATTCCTTCTTTGGGTTTTGAAGTATACATTGCTTATCTTTAGAGTCGACAAATTAGCCTTTCTTTAGGAATTCCTCCTATTGTTCATTTTTGCACTACCCAGTGAGAGTGCCTTTTAAGGCGAGTGCTGTCAATGACAAAATCCTTTCGGAAATATTTGATTATTATTGCATTATAAAGTGCAAGATCTTATTAACTAGTGTTTCTAACATGGAGGCTTACCACTTTTGAGGTTAAAAAGCTTTCAAAGATTGATACCTCATATAGATTCCACCATCCTTAAAGGTACTCCTTTTGACTATAGAATATTTGATTGTTAACTTCTCTTGCTAACTTTTACCATTATTTATTTTAGGTTTTTGGATGTTAAGTGTAGAGAAGAAGGTAAGTCTAATTTTTAAAAGGAAGTTGCTATGAATCTTGTTTCTAAACGAAAGCCCAATGAGAGGTCCCTACTGGCTTCAAACTCTAAGAAAGCCAAGACTTTGATATCAAAAAGTTACGCAAAGAAGTCCACCTGTTCTTCTACTAAACAACTTGAAGAAACTGAAACTACAGGGCCTGAAACTGAAGATTCCATCCCCATAGAAGGGACCTTTTCCATCCCTGAGAAGGTTGTTAAGGATATCAGCGATGTTATCCAACTTCCTCTAACTTCTCTTACCTTTAATGAATTCTTTTTTTAAATCTCCTTTGTACATATAACACCTTCTCTTGAGCTAGAATATGGGAAATAAAAAATTCTCTTAAACCAAAGACTATTGATGTTACTTCATTATAAGTGAAATAGGATTTCCTTTATTCTTTATTTCTATCTGTCATACTTTTAACAAAATTTCCCATGTTTTGCAGACAAATACATCTAGATGATAATGGTAGCTTTTAAAGAAGTCTTTGAGATGAGTTTCTTAGATCTTTCTCCTAACATCCCCTTCAACACTACACTAATAATCAATTCTGAGGAACTATCAAGAGTCAAAGAATCTTTGAAACTCACTATGCAATAGGAGCTTCAATTCTTAACTGAGATTCATCGTAGTTATTTTCTAAGCATGTTGGCTCCATAACTCAGTTGTTTATTATAAGAGAACTTTTTAGTTCTTTTCTAAACATGTTGGCTCCATAACTCAGTTGGTTGCTATTATAGGACTTTTTAGCAAAATTGAAAGAGTTATCACTTTTTTCAAAAGGTCTTGTCATTATTAAGTCTTGTACTCTAAAAAATTAAACTTATGACATAAACGCCAAATGGATTATGATACAGAAGAAACTAGAGGAAAAAAATCTCCTAACATAAATTTAGGAGTTAAAGAATGAATTTAATTCTTTGGAGAATGAGGTTGTTTATCATGAACAAGTTATCAAATTGATTAGAGAGAAACAAGAAGCTCTCAAACAGGATAGTCAGCAGCTTAATCAGGAGTTTAATGAGGTTAGACTAAAGGCTAAGGAGTTAGAGAAGTTGTTGGTGTGATAAAAGGACAAAATTGACTTTTGAAAACAACAGGTTCATCAAGCTAAAGAGGAGCAAGTTTCTTGTATCAAAAGTATAGTAAAGTTTAGTCCTTTAAATTAGATCAACTTTGAACTTTTCTTCTTTGTTTCAATTTATTGACCACTAGTAGGACTTATGTGGGTTTTAAAATTTATTCCTAAATGTTTATTTTGAACTATCTTTATTTGATTTCGATAATTCACTCATGTTCTTTTATCTTAAAAAGAAAGTAGGTACATAAGGCTTCAAATACTTCCCATTAGTAGAACACTTGTAAGGTTCATCTTCTAAACTAAATAATAATAGGCATTACCATTTAAGACTATAAATTGTAAATGATCCTTACCAATTTGGAGACAATTTCCCCCATTTTCTATCTTTTGTTCTAGGTAGTAGGATCAACTTTCACATTAGATCCTCTTCTCAAAATTCTTACCTATGAATCTTTTTGTTGTATAATTTCTCCACCCTTTTCTTTTAAACAATCATGTTATCTAATTCCTAAAGTTGTACTTCATCTAAATCCTCTAATTCCATTAACATTGCTTTTGACTACTCGAATATTTTTAAAGCATTTTGCTTGGTCATTGTTAAGGATGTGATTACGATTTCCATAGGAAGAATGGCATTGTGAACATAAGTTATGGTGAATGGGCTAATTCTTATGGCAACACATTTAGGAGTACAATATGCCTATAAGGTTTTAGATAAACTTTTACGCCATTCTCTAGGATTCTCCTTTAACATTTTTCCAAGATTTCGATAATTACTTTATTTGATGATTCATCTTAACTCTTAACATGAGCATAATATGGAGTTGAATTCAACAATTTTATACCATAATTTTCAATGAAATCCCTAATTTTATGGCATGTAAACATAGTTCCCTGATCACTTGTTATCGATAGAGGAATTCCAAATTGATGAATAATTTGTTCCTTAATGAACTTTATTACATCTACTTGATCAACCTTTTTCAAAGGTTGAGCTACCACCTATTTAGTACAATAATTTGTGGCAAATTTATGGCCTTTTAAAGAAGGTGGATATATCTTTCCACTAAGATCAGTGGGCCAATGTATAAATGACCACGATTTAATTATCTAATGTAAC
>JANSVA010000002.1:21601836-21616395 GCA_025504915.1 Erythroxylum reticulatum | reverse complement strand
TATCCAGCTGATAATACACATAAATAGGTTTCTTCATATGCTTTGGAACCTACAAACAAACAAAAATATGAGAAAATGGGATAGGATAAAAATAGGTCCCTTCATAAAGTAAACTCACAAATATAATGCTAATGTCTATACTTAGATATAAATACTATAGGAACATCATAGAACTGAAAAGGGTTATTAGCAATATGCTGTAGAATTTTTTCACTTCAAAGCCACTTAAAGTGTTATAGAAAGTACAAAAAATTATCTTTAAATACAGTAACTACAACAATGACAAGCAATGGAAAAGGTATGAGAAGCCTTACCCTCAAAGTTCGACTACATGTCTTGTTTCCAGGGGTCTGTATATATCCAACCGTATTAGTTCTATTTGATGTAGGAATGCATTCGACATCATACCGCTCAACTATTTCAACTACCTGATGATACCAAGAGATTCCATTCAAATAAAACACAAGTATGAACAAGAATAACAAGTAACCCCAGTCAAGCTTACATCTCGAGAAGCAAACAGGGCAGCAACTCCAATTGGAATGAAGACAATGCTAACAAGCAAGAATGCTGAGATAACCTGTTCACACACCTCTGAGTTATTGATTGCCACTATGTAAAGTAAGATTGCTATAAGCACTTACAATAAATACAACGTACCCATTTAGGAGTGAGAATTGGCTTGCAAGCTGGAAGTTCTTGTTGCGTAAACTTCGAATCTGAAAGAAAACACAACCTGATTTCATTGAACTACAAAAGATTTTGACACATACCATAAGAAAATTTGGCCTAATTATCCAACAAAAAAGGATTCCTATTTAATATCATCATTTAGCTCCCACTTAAAGTCACTGCTAACTGTGGCTTTCAACGAATAGCGTAAAATTAGCAGATTCTTTCTATTTTTCTTGTTATTATCCTTTTCTTTTACCTTATCACTAATCGTAAAAGGAATCTCGCTTAAGAGTCGATAATTAGCCACTACTCTAACAAGCCAAATTCAGAGTTGCTACCAATAAATCTCAAATTAACACAATTACAACTCTCTCCAAAAACAGTGCTTCCCAGTACACCCTAGCTCAAGTAGTTGAATCAAAAAGAACGAGATCAGAACAAATGAGAAATTTAATGAAAAACAAATAATTTCAAGCATCAGCATACGTGCGAGCCTAAAATATGGAGAATTACTAACTAAAAGGATCAAGGGAAAAGAAGTAAAGGCACAACAGAGACCCTGTGAATGAAACTAAGCAACAACTGATGAAAACAAATATATCTTCAATTCTCAACGATTAACCCCAGAAGAGACCCAAAAGATAAATTTCTCAACACTAAACCAGAAAGTTCCAGCAAGGAAAACGAATCAAAGATAAAAAAATTTCCAATTACAAGAAAAACACCATAAGCAATCAAAAGCGGGTATTGAGAAAGAAAAAAAAGTGAAACTCACATTTGGGTCGCTTGGAAATCTTTCGAGGAGCAGCAGAATCTGCCGTTCCGTTACCATTACCAGGTGTGCTTAAGGGGGGCGTAGTATTATTCATCAGATGAATTGAAAAGAGAAGACCCTAAAAAATGAAAAAGAAACCAGAACAGAAAGAGATAGACAAGCTATCGATGACGGAGAACACGAAGCAACAACCGGGTTTGAGAAAAGATCAAGGGAGAGGTACTAGTATACAACAACTAATTATATGAATAAAAAAAGGAGGAGGAAGAAGAAGGAAGGGTGCTTGATGTTGTCCTGTTTTGACTTTGAAACAGCTCCTTTTCCTTACCTCTCTAGATCTAAGCGGCTTACGGACCCAGTCCTTGTCGCTCTAATGGCACAAAGGTAAAGAAAAATCAGCGAAGCGAGTGAGAAAGACCCAATGAAGAAATTTCAGAAGAGCCGGTCAACTTGGAAGGCGGACACGTTTTCATAAAAATAAAGTGGGATGGATCATACAGGGGCTTAGACTTGTCCAACGTTACATCCACAAGCCTTAAGCATGGTGTTTCTCATTAAATAGCATGTTTTAGTATTTAAATTCGAGTTTTAAGTACCCTATTCACGGTAAACAGTATTTTAATTTATATTCCAAAATTAATTAATTTTCATCAAAATTGTGTTAAAATTAGAATACAATAAATTGTAGGTTTACTTACTAGACTAAAAACTTGAATCCTTGGATAAATATGAGAATTTGTGTTTTATATTAAAAGAATAAATTACATTTTTCCACCCTAAAATTTTTATTAAAATTTAAAATAAAATTTGATCTATTAATAATTATTCTAAATAATATTATTTAATTTTTAATCTAAAACCAAATCCTAATTACTTAATTGCAACCTCAACCTCAACCTCTAAGAAAAAGAGAGTAATGTTGTTTCTCTCTTCTTTTTTTGTCTTCCCTACTATGGAACTTCAACTTCTCTTCTTCATAATAATTATTTTTAAAGGAGGATCTTATGAGTATATTATTAATTAAAAACATTAAATTTGTGTCACGTCAATTAACAAATGAAGACTTAATTTTATTATGTCTTAAAATTAATTTTATTATTTTCGAATTTTAGAGATAATTATGAGCAACTTAAAATTAATTATATTGATTTATATATAAATTTTGTCAAAATATGTTTTCGAAATTAGAAAATAGTTTTTAAATATTATAATTTAAGTAAAATAATAAAAAAAACATTATTAATATTTTATGAAAAAATCGAACAAATCTTAAACCATCCAATCAACGTTTCTCTTCACTTACATAATATTGTGTGTCCTAAATAAATAAATTAAAACTAATTTATAGAATAAAATCCAATTTAACTTTATTCTTAAGTCAAGTAGTTATTTCATTTTGTAAAACGGCAGTATAAACGATTCTCAACTCTCAACTTGCTCATTCATGAATTTAAATAGAGACTTTTGTTTTTATGTGTAATTTCAAATTTTATACAATACACAAAAGATATATTTTAATTATTCTTTCTATGCTGTTTTTCTCGTTTCCTTAAACTCTACTCTTTCTCCTCTTACCTTATTTCAATTTTCTTATATATTTATATAATCCTTAACATTATTTCAAATTACCATAAGCTTTTCATTATTCTATTTCATTCATTCCTATAAGTTAAGTTTCAAGTATCATATATTTCCTGTCAATCTTAAACTAACAATTTAGATTACGTAATTATTGAGATATAATTTTAATATTTAAAATTTTTTAATTGAATTGATTCAAATAATACATGTTGACGCTTAAAATACATAAATTAAAAGGGAGAGAAATGAATTGTATATTTTATTATTAAATGAAACTCATTATTAATAATTACAAGTTAAAAACAAATTAAAATTATAACCAATAAAACTCAAGATATGCAACTTTAATACAGGTTTTATGTAATTTAAAGCTAAATCTAGAAGCTTGATGAAAGATACTAAATGTTTAGAGATGGTGGTTTCATGATTTTAATTTCTTATTATTAGAACTATCCATTTAATTCCATATTTATTTATTGGATTATATCTTCAAACCACTTCCGAAGATAATTCATTATATTGAAAAGTATACAATTAATTTATGTAAATAGCACATTTAGATCTTTCTAATTGAAAACTAACACACAGATTACCTAAAGTAATTTTGTTCATGCAACTTTCTTTTTTTTTTGGAGAATGGGAAGAGATTATATTAACCTATACACAAAGATGTCCAAAATTAATTAGTAATTAGTAAAAACATATTGAAGGCATTCTTTTGGGAAATTTTTGGAAAACAAATGTTCCATATATTTTAGTTATTAAATATGGATTGTGTGTTATAACTCTAACCCTGTTAAGTGTATACTTGACTAAGTAAACTAAACGAAAGGGGATCATTTCTTGTTATAACTAGGTATAATTAAATGAAGCATATGAGATGGAGTGGAGCGAAGGTACCAGAGAATGCGTTTAACAGTTGACCAATGGATGTCGGTAGGATAGTGCAAGAATTGAGAAACTTTATTAACATAAAATTATATGTTTGGTCTAGTATGACAAAGATATTAAAAGGAGCCAATAATATTACGATATTCATTAAGATTAGAAAGAAGTAGGTCATGATTTTTTGAGAGAGGCAGAGAAGGAGTAATTGGAGTAGATATAGGTTTGGAAGAGTTAGATGAGTTCGGTGAAGAAGATCTCTGAGTGTATTTGGATTGAGTGAGAAGAAGGCTAGTGGATGTAAATGTAGCATTAAAGCCAAAAAAGTAATGAAGGGGGCCTAGGTCTTTGATAGAAAAAGTAGTATGAAGATTATGAAGGATAGCTTAGATGAATTTTTATGAAGAACCTATTACCTAGATATCATCCACATAAATAAAAAGAAAGGTATTATGAGTAGATATGGAGTGAACAAAGAGAGAAGTATCCCCTTTAGATGAAGTAAACCCAAGGTCAACAAGTTTATGACTTAATCTATGAAACCAGGCCCTAGGAGACTATTTGAGACCATAAAGTTCTTTATAAAAAAGACAGACATAATAAGGATGATGAAGAACATAAAAACTAGGGCGTTGATGCATAAAGACTGGTTCCTAAAGATTTTTATGTAGAAATGCCTTGTTGACATCAACTTGACAAAATGGCCAATTTCTAGCTAAATCAAGAGTAAAAATGATCCAAATGGTGGTTGATTTTAATGACTATAGTAAAAGTGTTAGTGTGATCAAGACCAGGTGATTAATGATAACATTTGGAAACAAAGCGAGCTTTAAAGCAATTAAGAGAGCATTAAGATTAAGTTTGGTTTAGAAAACACACATGTAGCCAACAATATGTGTACCTGGAGGAGGAGGAATAAGAGACCAAGTATTGATGTGATGGAGAGCTTTGAACTTATAAGCGTTGTTTGGCGCCAGTCAGGAAATTTGTCTTCATGAGAAAATGAAGTGGGATCAGGATGAAGAGATGATTGCATGGTGGTGTCATAAGTAATATGATTGGGAAAGTTTTGAGTTTTTAAGTGCAATCATATGTTTGGGTAACCATTAGGTGGGAGGATGGTGGTATTAGTTAAGGTATTGGTGGTAGAGATAGAAGAGATGTTGTGGAATTATGGAAACCTATTAGAAGAAGGAATGGGATTTATAGGGAAAGCAGGTCTTAAATTGATATATAGTAGTAAGGAAAGGGAATTAGGAGAAGAAGAGATGGGTATGAGATGAGGGAATTGGGTTTCAAGGAAATAAACATGACTAGAAATATAAATTTTACTAGTTGAAGGATCAAGACAATAAGACCTTTATAGTTAGGAGCATAACTAAGAAACACACATGAAATAGATTTTGGTTTAAGTTTATTAGTTCTAGTTAGACCAAGAAAAGGAAAGCATGTATAACCAAAAAACAAAAAGATGGTCAAGGTTAGGAGGTGCATAAAGTAAAAGTTCGTAAGTATAATTGTAGTGAAACACAAAGGAGGGCACGAGAATAATGAGATAAAAAACTATGAAAATGAGTTAAACCAGGAGCAATTGGGAAGAGAGGTATGAAGAAGAAGGTGATTCTAGTTTTAGTGATATGATAAATTTTGCATTCAGTAGTATCATTTTACTGTGGGGAATGAGCACAGGAAATAAAAAAATAATACCATAAGTATTCAAAAAATAAGTAAACATTCCTTTGATGAGTTCAATAGCTCCATTATATTGAAGCATTTTAATTTTGGTAGAAAATAAGTTTTCAGCAGCAACATTGAAAACTTGAAATTTGTGTATAACTTAAGACTAATTGGTGAGAGGAAATATCAAAGTGAATTGACTAAAATTGTATAAAACAATATATAATAACATCAAACGGATAGAGATAAAGAGGTTAAGGGTTCACAAATGTCACAGTGAATAAGCTCAAAATATTTCGTTTAAACTCTGGTAGATGATGTAAAAGAAAGACGATAACTTTGACCTTAAAGACATGTTGTATACTCAATATTGACACTACACACTTTGAGTGACTAAAATAATTTGGAAAATTTTTTAATAAAATGGATGATTGAGACATTGATGCCAAATATATAGAGAAGCTTTATAAACATCAAGAGCTATGGGATTGGTAAAGTGGAAAAGAATCTTTGAGGGATACAGATTATTGTGGGCATTTCTTCTGAAGGGTGAAGTCTTGGTTGAAAGATCCTTCACAATATAACAATATGGATCAAATTTAATTAAACAAGAATTGCCTTTAACAAAATGTGTAATATAAAATAAATTTACAGTAAGATGAGTAATAATGAGAATATTTTATAAATGTAAAGGTATATGATTTGTTAGGAAGGTTAAGGAGCCTTGAGAAGAGATAAAAAGAGAATTTATATTTCTGACTACCATTTGTTCATTTCTTTGATATGGTTGGAGCGAGTCAACAAGATAGTTACTAGGTGTTGTGTAGGAGGAGGTTGTCGTATTCGGAAGGCACTCTATAACTTCACCAAAGGAATAGGTGGATGAGGTTGTTGTGGGTTAAAGATTTAGTGCTTAAAAGATAGGTTGGATTATTATCATATCAATAGGAGCGGTGAATGAATTATTTCTAGATGTAAAAACCACAGATAATAACCATATGGTTAATTATTTTACAAATTTGACATTTTAGAGGTCATTGATTTGAATTAGGCTAGGAATTAGAAGAAAAATGTGGGTTATATAAGGGATATTGAGATGGGCTTGAAGTATGTTGTAGATTGGAAATAGGGGTGAATGAGGTTCATAGGTTGGGAAGGTGGGCTCTAGGCTAAGATATGTTGTTTAGGAAAGGTGAGGGTCCATTTGGGCTAGGTATTTGAGAAGGAATATGTGACCTAACCTAGTTGAAACAATAAAAAGACCAAAATGGTCTATATTGTGGGCAAAGCTCGCCCTATTTCTAAATTGTTATTTAAGACATCTATCGTTGCCATGTCGACTACCATGAGATTCCATAAACACCATTTCATATTAAGATGGATAAAGGGATAATAAACATTATTTATAAGTGAAGCTTAACTCGCAATTTTGAGAATAAAGAAGGTACTTTACGATTCTCTATGGTAGTGATGAATGACTTGTAATTAGGAGGTAAAGCATTAAGTATAAAAAGGACTAAGTCTTCAAATGAAACTGAGTTTCTATTGGGTACTAAGTCTTTAGTTGTGGATGCAGTAGTTGTTAATTAGTGATGGAGAAATTACCTTTCTTTGGTATTATGAAGGTGCTATTGAAGCAAGGATTTTTAGGTCATTGTTTGTTGAAGAAAATAATCTTCAAATTTTGTCCATGGAGTTTAAGAAGTGTCACAATCAAGAGTAAGGATCACCATAGTAAAGATAAGAGTTGTGGTGAGGCAACAACAAATAAATTTGTCTTTCTTCTCCCAATCTAAGAAGTTTGCTAAAGGAGATGATTCACTAACAATAGGATCATAATGATTTGATAGTGAGGAGATGGGCTCATCAATATAGCCAAGCAAATCACAAGTGAATAGTATGGATTTAACTTGATTTCTCTAAATTAAATAGTTGTTATTTATAGTAATAGTGACGAAGTTGGTGATATTGGTGATTATTAGGGTAGTGTTGTTTAAAGTCATTTTTAGTATTGGGTTAGACACTTGTATTAAGACTGGTGTAGAGGCATATGTCAGAAAGGATAAAAAGGATGAAGAAAATGTAGAGGATCTACTTAAATAAGCTTTGATACCATAAAATGAAATGATATAATGTGTAATTAAGGTGATTTCGTATTATTTTGTAATTTTACATAAAGGTTTACATATGCATTTATACACGTTAAAGCAATGCTATACTTAAGGAATTTAAACTTAGCATATCTAAGCAAATTACAATAGAATGATAAGATGTAATCAACAAAGATAATAAATTATAATTAAGATGAATATTTGTTAATGATAAATTGCCAACATTTAGGAAGTCAATAAGATGCTTGGAATTTACGAAGCCATTAGATTTGTTGAGGCCCCTGATGAAGAACATAGTCACTTTATCATAATTCTATGTCTCGAAAGATTTATCTTAAGAAAATCACAACACACATCCATTTTATATTCCTGTCTAGTAAGATATTCAATATGTTTTGAGGATTCAGACTCCAACTTTTTTGTATTTTGTGGTCAAACTATGCTTATTCCAATATAGAATGTTTATCTCTTTATTGTATCCCTCTAACTCTTGTTTTATTCCTTTTATAAACTCATCGTGAGCATTTAACATATCTTGTTAGGTTTAAATTGATAATGAAAGGACACACCTAATAAGTTTGAAGTATAGCCTTTCAATTGATAGCTATTAAAGAATAGTCAATAAAATTAAAATTATTTATAAATAAGAGTTAATGATAAATTAAAAGATCTTATAATTAAAAAAAATAAGAATTCCTTTAACCTGATGCTTATGATTTGAAAAAAATCTTATGTTTATTTAAGTGTTTAAATTTCTACAAATGGTATCAAAGTAAGATTACATATATATCTTAATCATAAAACACAATTAAATGAAATTGGTAATTATCCATAACTTAATTTAATTCTAAGTGATAATTATCAAGATCATAAGAATATCCAACTTATTACATGTAAGTATTGTATGTATGTGTTTTGTTAATTTGTTTTCATTTATCAAATTTGAAAAGTTTTCTTTTGTAATACTAACAATCCAATTCAAAATGGCTATTATTATCTTTTGAGCAATCCAAACCATAAAGATTCATCTATTAGCATTTCTAGAAGAACAAATACTTAGGGTACGCTTGGTAACTAAGAATGAAGACGTGGGAATGAGTATGTAACTTACATTTCATAACTTTTGATTGTTTGGTTGTTAGTAATGGATAAGATAAGGATTGGCAAATTTGGAATGAATTTTAAATAATCTTGAACTTTAATTCCAAGGTAGGTGCGAGTATAACCTGAAATCAGATATCAAAAATAATAAATATACAGTTGTGGAAAAACATAACTTCTTTTTTTCTTCACTTTTTCCTTGTGTTTTAGTTCAACTAAAACTCTCTATTTGAAAATTTAAGATTAGTTTATTTATTTAGATGATACATCATTTTATTGATTTGTATTAGGATATTATTATCAATACTACACATTACTTAATTTAATTTTTTCAACGATTATTTCATTTTATTTCAATGATTTTATATCATAAAATAAGTTCATTTTGTTTTTTAATTTTATTCTTATAAAAATTATACATAATTATTTAAAAATTAATAATTCATTAAATCATTAAAAATAATTTTAGTTGTTTATTTATTAAATACAAAATTTTTTAATTAGTAATAATGCAAAATATTTTAATTAATTATTTACACAATCAATCACATAATAATCAAACATAAATAAAAATTGTCATTATTATTCTTAATATTTGATACCAAACACTAGTCTATAATCTTATTTTTAGTGCTTGCATGCTAAATACGCATAATCAACAATTTCATTTCTATTTCAATTCTCACTTTTCATTTTCTTTGCCATTTTTTTTATTATGATTCCTTCATTTATGGTTATCAAACAAATATACTAACATGTATAAGGCATAATAACATCTTATGGAACTTTAGAGGTTCCAGTCTAGAAAGTTAAATCACATAAAGCATGATATTGGTTGATGGGATTTAATATTATGTAATTTTAGGGCTTCCATTCTAGAAAGTTAAATCATATAAGGCATGATTTCACCTTATAAGATTTAGTATTATTGAATTTTAGGATCTCTACTCCTGAAAACTGAATTATATAAAACGTGATCACATCTTAAGAAATTTAATACTCTGGAACTTTTAAGACCCATTTCCCCTTAAGCCAATAATTTTTTTCAAAAATAATATAATGAAAACTATATTTAACTAAAACAGAATTAATAAAAACTATCATAATTTGGGCTACCTCTCAAAAAGTGCAATTATTTAAAGTCATTATGCTCAACAAGGCTTTTTCTCTTCTCAAACTTTTACGTAATTGCAGTTTTGTACTCCTAAAGTAGTGCTACTAGCCTTTCCTCTTGCCCTACAGTCAACCTTTTCGAAATGATCATAGGTAATGACTCTCTTTAACCCAAGAAGATATACTTTAGGTGATTAAGTAAAGCCTTTAATTCTATCTTCGGAGCTTGCAAAACAGATGGTAGCATTTTCTTGTTAGTTATAGTAAGTTTAGCGTTCAAAGTTTTAAAATCTATTAGCATTGTTGATAATGATTCTACAATTTCATTAACTTACTCATTTACTTCTGGTTTAGCCTTATACTCCAACTTATCTTCAATACCTTCTTCTTTAAACATAACCTACATAAATGAATCCACAATATCCATATGATAAATGGATTGAAAATCGTTAGGGACTTTATTGCTTCAAAAATATTGAACTTCACTATCTCTCCATCAAATTCATAGGAAAGAGTACCCTCATCCACATTGATTTTTGTCTTGGTCATCTTTACAAATGACCTTTCCAATAAAATCAATGTTGAATTTTCAACACTATCTCTATCCATTTTTAAGATGTAAAAATTCATTGGGAATACCAAACCGTTAAGTTGGACTAAAACATCCTCAATTATACCAATAGGACACACATAAGTCTTTTTCACTAACCTTATTATTATCATTTATGGAATGCTATCATATCCAGTCAATTAATGTTAAGTTTTGTTTGGGTCAATTAACTTAGAAAATTTTGAGACTTATTATGGCTATCCTAATATATTTCGTACTAACTGCTTGAATTGAGACAATTATTCTTTTTAGACTAATGCTCAATGTTACAATTAGATGAGCTCTTTCTCTTGAATTTGAGTTAAGTACTCTTAAATTTCTCCCTTTTATATTTAGTTAATTTATTTTGATTCCTTGTTAATTTTAGTAAAATAATTAATTAATCATAAACCCCATCTTTATTTTGTTAATTGAAATCAAGAAACTGGTGTTTAGTTCTCTTAAGATTCGACCTGGAAAATACTGATAGAAGTTAGAGACTTATAATTAATTTTGAGGGCTTCAACAACTCGATCAAAATTTTACCATCATTATCAAGAAACTATTTTAGTTTCTTATTTTCTTTATGTTATTTTACAGTTTACTTGCTAATCGCTTGTCTTATATGACTCGTTCTTCTTAAACAGGTGAATTACAATATAGTCTGAAATTACGAAGACAACACATCATTTAAGAAAAGAAACTAAGCAAGGAAATAGTCATTCACCTCTAAAAATGAAAGTTCAAATAGATTTAACAATTGGTGAAGGTTTTAATTTTCAAGAAGTTAAAGAAAAGATGGCAAGTCCTAACATTAGAATATTGAGGGAGTTAGCGGTACCAAATTTAAATCAACAATCATTGTGTATACAATTTCTAGATGTTAAGGTAGATTTCGAATTGAAATATAGTTTGATTCACTTACTCCTAAGTTTTATGGTTTTACAGGTAAAGACCCACATAAAAACCTGAAGGAATTTCATATTGTCTACTCTAGATTAAAGCTATAAGGGGTGATAGAATAATAAATTAATCTTAGAGTCTTCCCATTCTCATTGAAAGATAAGGCAAATGATTGGATTTATTATCTTCCCCTTGGCTTAGTGACAACATAGAATGAGATGAAAAGATTGTTTATAGAGAAGTTCTTTCCTAAATCATAAACAACTAATAACAGAAAGGAGATATATGGGATAAGAAAATTCACTAGAGGTTTAAGGAGATATGTGCTAGTTGTCCACACCCATCAAATTCTTGACAAACTTTTGATTAAGTATGTTTATGAAGTACTACTGCCAATAGATCGGAGTACGGTTGATGTTGCTAGTGATGTAGCTTTGGTAAATAAAACACCTGAAATGTCCAAACAATTGATATCAAATATGGCCAAAAATTTTCAACAATTTAAGACGATAATGGATAGAGCTGTTAAGCACATGAATGAGGTAAGTAACAAGAACCTTCAGGATTAAATTTCATATTTAACTATTCTAATTTGTCAATTACAATTGGCATAAGTGCACGAAATATGCTCATTCTCTTGACATCTTACAAATATGTACCCTACATTGCAACAAGACTTCCTTCTAGAAGCTAAGGTAATAGGGGGATTTCCTATCCAAACTTAACAAAATTATGACCATTTTTCCAATCATTATAATCTAGGATGGAGGGCCCATCTAAACTTTAGCTATGGAAATCAAGGAGGGTCATAAAGATATTGATAAGTAATTGCATCATATTTTAGGGCTTAGATTGATATGTATTTAAGTGTTAACTTAATCATTTAATATATGCTTAAGTTAGAATTGTGTTAGTTTGTTAATTAATTGTGTTTAAGTGTTTTTTACAGTTTACTACAAGTCTTTGAGCTTAATTATTATATTTTTGAGGTACCTTAATGTGTTTGTTAGTATTTTAAGGTCAACATCAAAGAACGAAGAAGTTTTGGAGACATTCGAGCTAAAACAACGACCTATGATCATAGCACAATAGGCCATAATCGTGACAGAAGCATTGGATTCAGCTCACGATCGTAGCCCATATGCCACGATCGTAACAAAAGCCTAGGACATGGCCTATAATCAGGGCTTGATTGCCACAATCCTGACAAAAGGCGATATAGCCCACGAACGTAGCCTGTAGGGTCACAGTTGTGGCTTATATCAGGTAGATTTGTAGATAATCAAGAACGTCAAGTTTTGAGGGAGTTTTTGGACCTTTCGGACCCCACAAATATCCTAGTGATGCCCGAAACCAAAAGGTATATAAAGAATAAGATAAAAAAGATGAAGGGAGATTTTGCATAAGCCATTTTGGAGAGAAACCCTAGAGAGAATTGTTGAGAGATTAAGAAAGAGAAGAAGGAAGAGAGAAGTGGAAAAGAAGCTGACATCGACATAACTCTTAGATTTGGAGTTTCCTGACATAATTGCCTCCCATCTCTATTTAGAATTGTATTTCCTATTATTTCCTATTATTATTATTATTATATAGAATTGGGAATAGCAGTTTGATGATATGATTGTGAATTTTGAGATATTTTATACTAAACTTTGGGTTTTTTTAATCTTTGATTTAATAAAATCTAATTGTTTATGTTTATTGGATTTATTGTGATTGATTTTTGTGATTGCATAATTCAGTAATAGATTGAGATGGTGAATTGAATGAAAAATAATTAAATTGGGCTAATGAGAGTTAGTGATTTAATAAGAATGATAAATTAATCAACTCGGTAATTATGTAAAGATAGATCTCATATAGGTTCCCGATAGTTTATTTGACAATTTCAGATCTAATTAGGGTTTTGGATAGATTGTTAATTGAGAGATTGCAATTTTCTATAATCTAATTAGAGTTTATAATTTAGGGTTAATGGTTATAACTCAAGAGAGAGTAATCAACCCTAGGATAGTCTATTAAATACACACAAGTATACTAGCATCTATTTAAGATTCAATTCTACTATGTATTACTTACGTTCAAAATTTACATACAAGTCATCATGCATGTCTTAGGATAATCTAATCCTATTTGAGAGATATGGTTTCTCCAACTTGCCTCAAAAGAAGGTGTACACTCCTTTGCCTTTAAAAATTCTCAGTATGAGCTCTTTAATTTACAGCTTTCGAGCCTTTATATATAAAAAATTACAATGTATTTACTACTTAAACATGAATTTCATATTTATGCACCATCACATAAGTGTATAAAACATAATATCACTCTCTTTAAGCTAGAGGATTCGACCATTGAGCTTCTCACATGGTTGCTTCCTTACTATTTATATTAGCTTTTCTTTTACATTTTCTAAGGCATTTAATGCCTTTAATTCAATACTTACTCATTTCAAAACATAATTAAACACATTTTTATCCAAGCACATTAGGCCATTACTCATCAATCTGAGCAACAATTCAAGTTTACTCTAAGTAAATATGAAAGCCATTTTCAATGCATATCATTACGAATCCTTAAATCCTGAGCCAAGTGCACTTAGGCATTTTATCAAACACCTAATGTGTATAACTTTCAAGTCACATTTTTAATACTTTATCATAGTAATTCATGCTACTATCTTGTTATATAGTAAACATTTCCAAACAATGATATATTTTACCACTCCATTTGATCCAATTTCCTTTATTTGAGCTACATTTATCATAATGACACAACTCATTACATTAATCCACTTTTTCTCCCATCATTTCGACAAAGCCTTATCCAATATACACATTCTTCATTTTTTATCATCAATTCACATTATACATGTATGATTAACACCATAGAATTTATTTAGATCATCATTTTCAAAAGATATTCAAAAATTCACAAACTTTCATCAAAAGGGGAACATTTCGGTTTTGTCTTAAAGAAACTTCTCCATGATACATTTTATTCATCTAAACCATGTTTTATGCATATTCAAGTATGGAGAACAACATATCTTAACACCAAACTAAAAATCCTAATATAGAGAGAGATGAGACAAAATTTACCTAAACCTTCCTTTAGTGATATATTCAAATCCTTTGAGAATTTCTCAAATC
>JANSVA010000002.1:21567194-21601736 GCA_025504915.1 Erythroxylum reticulatum | reverse complement strand
CTTTATAATATGTCCTTTGTTTCGCGTCTGTAAACCCGTTTTCTATTTTTCGGGTTGGGGTCCGGTCCCGAGATCGGGTCCCAACATTTATGGTATCAGAGCAAGAGTGAAAGTGTAAAGTTTAAGTGGTTGGGTTCCGGAAACGGGATCCAACAATAAGGGTAAGTATAGTTTAGCTTTGGTGGAGTTTTTGATGAAAAACTCTGTGTTGAAGATACACTAGAGAAAGAAGCTTCAAGAGAAAGAAATGAAGGCAAGTACAGTAACTTGTCTTTCAAGGTTATTAAAGCTCAACTTTAAAGCTGGGACAACTATCTATTTCTTAGCCACTTATCTACTTCCCTTTAGTAAAACTCACTTAAGTATGATTTGTACTTAAGTTTTTGACTTAATAAAACCACTGAAACACAAGTCATAACCCATTAAATCACTTCCAGATTTTTCCATAAAATATCATTTCGAGTCAACTTTGCATGTTCTTTTTGACCCTGATATTGAAGTTATTTTGCAACACTTTCTTCTAGAAACATGTTCCCATATATCTTATGAATCTATTGGTTTAAGAATCACTTCACTTGGAGGTCGGATAACAAAGTTATGACTGAAAGAATCAAATATGATTTTGCCCTCAATCATATTGAACTTGTCGTGGGATAATTGGCATAACTTTCACTAAAGATGTTGGATTAATATTTTCTTAGTACTCTTTCAAATAATACTTCAAGGTATACAACTTTTATGAATACCTTGAAGACAAATTATATCATATGAGAGGTCAAAAATGGACCAGATGATAGGATTAGATGAAATCATACGAAAAAAAATAGTCGAATTGGAAAAATTGATATAACTTTCCCTACAGATATCAGAATAAGGTTTTATTTAGATGGCTTAAGAGAGGACTTCAAGATATATAACTTTTATGAAGGCTTTAAAGACAAATTATATTGTCTGAAGGGTCAAAGATGGAACATACGATAGGATCAGAGAAAATCAAACGAAAAAGTAGATGAATTAAAAAAGTAGATGAATTGGGAAAATTGCCATAACTTTCCCTACATATGTTGGATTAAGGTTTTATTTGGATGGTTTGAAAGAGGGCTTTAAATTCTACAACTTTCATGAGAACTTAAAGACAAATTATATCATCTTGAGGGTTAAAATTAGACCAGATGATACAAGATGAACAGTGCACAGAAGAAGCAGAATATAGAAGAAGCAAAAAGTAGCAGATATGACATTATCACAGAGGATATGACGTCATCATAGACAATATATTTTTACAGATGATATGACGTCATCACAGATGATATGTCTTTACAGACGATATGATGTCATTATAGATGATACGTTTTTACAAACATTATGACATCATCACAGACGATACGTTTTTACAGACGATATGACGTCATCACATACGATACCCTCCACACTCCTGAACATCTTCACTTATAAGAACCATGACTTTCGACTCCATTGTCCAAAATTCTCATACTATATAGAGTTGTAAAGATAAAAGAAAAATATACAACTCTCAAGAAGGCAACTTTATCTAATTTAGTCTAGATCAATACAGAATTTTATCTGAAATCAGAACACAAATTTTACATTCATCTACCAATGTACTGCACCCAGTTCTCAACTTCATGAAAATTTTTAAACTCTTAGAGATAGAATTTAAATTCAATTTCTTCATAAGAAATGTAGCCATATGTTTCTAGTTTAATCCAAATGAAGAATCATCTCATTGGGATAACTATCGAAAAAGTTAAGGCTAATAGACCAAAGCACACTCAGTGAACATTTTCTGGATCAACTACCAATTTTGTTTCCAAATTTTTCCTTATCACAACTCATACCAAGATCACTCTTTCTACTCCCTCTACCTCTCATTTTCAATAAAATCACATTTAAAATTAATTATACCCGGAAGTTGTCAATGAATGCATGTACCATTATTTTATGTGTAAGGATTCAATATTTATGTGCATATATGCTAACATTATGCATAGGCAATAAAATGCATTTCCTTAATCTCTCTTTGAGCTCACATGTACCAAATTTTCAGATCCTAACCCTTAGTATGGGAACAGGATGTTACAATGTATATATCTCAATATACAGTAGGATCTTTAAGTATAGAACAATAGAAAAGGGCTCAGAGAGTCCGACGTTATATAGTTCTTCAAGTTATGGATAGAAATATCTTAATTTCTTATTGAAGTTTCAATAGCTTATAAGCGAGCTTCAAATATCTAAATAAATTTTGTAATAAGATCTTCTAAACTAGGCTTCTTCTCTTAAGGTGGATGGTACTATTAAAATCTTAGTGAAGGGTGCTGTTAAAATCTTGGTGAAGGGTTTTGCCTTTACTATCCTTAATTTCCCTAAGAAAATTTTAGGTGATTCATCCAACTTGGATTATATATTTTACTGTATGGATTATTCTGGGGATGAGGTGCATTACCCATATAATCAACATATTCAGTTTTTTTTATTATCCTTGACAATTTGACATTCCCAGCTTACATGTCCTCCCCTACTCAAGCCACAATGTATTACTTGAGCTAGTTGTTATGCAATTGATAATTCATCAATCTTTTCATGGAGAGCTTCAACATGTACTACCATATTTATAACTATATCAACATTACAAAAACTAGAAAGTTTGCTAGGCTTTGCTTGAGTGGAATGCCATTGATAACTATTCATAGCCATCACCTCAATCAACTTTAGGCTACTTCAGGCATCTTACTATTTAAAATATCTCTTGTTACTACATTTATCACCTCTTTAGTTGATGAATTCAAATAATTATAGAGTGTCTGAACCTGTAACATATAAGATGTCCATGATGTGCAAATATTTTTAGTAAGTTCTTAAACCTCCCTCATATATCATATAATGTTTTTAACTCATTATGAGTATAGAAAGAGACATCATTCCTCATCTTGGTAGTTTTGGTTAGTGGGAAATACTTCATCAAAAATTTTCATTCATCTGACCCTATATAGTAATATAGATTCTCTGGAAAGAGAATTCAACCACTAATTTACCCGATTCCTCAATGAAAAGGAAAACAACCTCAATTTGGTTGCATCATTAGTTGCTCCATTAATCTTGAATATAATATCTTCAGGAAAAAAAAAATTAAGTCCTCATATTTTAACCCATCCAACTGAACAAACTGTTGACCATTTTAATGACATTTGACTTGATCTTACAATCATTGATTGTAACATCTAGCTTGATGATACTGAACTTAATTCCAGTTAATAATGGCCTCACATATTCATACATGATCATTCATAATTCCGTCATGATTACTTATTGCTCGTCTTTAAATTCTTGCTCCAACTCTTCTTACCTTTGTCTAAGTCTCGTTCTCATATTCCGAATAGTTGTTCTATTAAGTTTTCGTTCTCAAATTTTGAATAGTTGTTCTATTAAGTTTTCGTTCTCAAATTTCGAATAGTTGTTCTATCAACAAACTTAGATGGATTGTCTTGGGTCATAAATGACATGTGAAAAGGTGATTGATATTCCCATTCTCCGTACATTCCTAAGTAAGCATGGATAGAAAGAGGAGTAAAATCCAATAGTTCTAACTTCAAATTTATGACTTTGTAGAAATTTGTCGGTCCTGTGAGCATATAAATTCTAGATGAACGAACATATCCATAATTTTGAGGTAAGAATTAGCTGTTAGCACCTTAAAATCAACAGTTCCAACTTCAATTTTAATATTTTATCAGTAAAGTTTCAGATGCTAATTTATTGTTCCATAAAAGATTTTGCTAATTATTTGAGCAATTAAAGTTGAGTGTGTTTCTACAAATTTTGAGCTTCCGTTTTCATGTATTGATTGTTCAGATTGGTGGTGTGTTCTAATCAGGTGAAGACAGATGTATCATGTCTATGATAACCTGACCTTTTAAATTAAAATTTAGTATACATCCTGTTACTATTAGGATATAATTAGTGGCATTTAAAAGACCAATAATTGGAGTTTGGAGGCTGTAAGTTGGGTAGGTCGTGCTGCAAACAACAATAGTTTTTAAGATGCAAACAACAATAGTTTTTAAGATGCAAACAAAGGACAACTCAACGGCCGTCGAAACGGCTGTACTTAGCCTTGGGTTCTCCGATATCATCCACGTGTCCATTCCAAGTCCAACACCGCCTAAGAGTGTTAGCATATTTGCTCATTCAACACAACACTCCAGACTTCAGTCATCAAAACCTTATTACTTAACTAATCACTTCACGACAAATGAGAATGGCGATCATCACCGGCACAGGACGCGTGGCACCCGCAGTTCTTAGGTTAATCTTCTGCTCTTCTTCCTCCCATAGAATCGCCTCCCTCACTGCCATCTCTTCTCTTCACCTCTGTCGCCTGGTACGTCCCTTGCGTTGCCTTTTGATTGCTTATATATGTGCTATATGTGATTCTGTGATTCCTGCTCATTCTGATGAACTGGACATACCCTTGGAATTTTTATAGATGAGTACGAATACTCAGAGTGTTGCTTCTCAGCTGAGAAGTTCCGGTCTATTACGGACTCAAGGTCTCATTGGTGGCAAATGGGTTAATGCTTTTGACTCCAGCACCATTCAGGTTCTTTTGCTTTCCTCACTTGTATATGTGATTGCCCACTGAGCGTGTCAAGTTCGTGATTTTGTCTTGATTGTTTTCCTGTTTTTGATTCTGTTCTCTGTAGTTGTTTACAAATTGCAGGGACATAGACAAATTGGCTTATTTCTTTTGTTTCTATGATTGTTCATTCAGAAATTGAAAAAGACAAGGCACCATGTTCCCATTTTTTATTTTATGTGTTCTGTTTCCAAAGACCTTGAACTCGACATGCAAACTTTGTTCCGCTTAGTCCACTATTATTTGTTTTGTTCCATGTTTGTAGTTCATGTGATGACAGGTCAACGATCCAGCTAGTGGTGAAATCATTGCAGAAGTTCCATGCATGGGTGCCAAGGAAACAAATCAAGCAATATCTTCAGCATACGATGCCTTCCATTGTATGAATCTTTATACTGATTAAATCCCATGAGGATTCCGATTTCATATATACATGTGTATATGTATATCTGTCTGTGCATAAATAAACACAAACAGAGGTGCTGCATTTAGATATTTTTGTGTCATTAAAACTATAATGTGACAATTTGAAAGCTTTTAGGATGAATAATAAAACAGCCCTGCTTGTTCCTTTTCTGTTTTTTTTCTTCTTTACGTTTCAATCTCTTGCTCATAACTGACATGCACAACTTTCCATGCGTAGACTGGAGCAAACTCACGGCTATGGAGAGAAGTCAACGTCTAAGAAGATGGTAAATGATTACCGTATACTTTTTAAGTTATTTACTTCTGGAATGCTCAAATGATCAAGTGGCTGAAACTAAAATATAACTTGTTTACATTTATTTCAAGGTATGACCTTCTGATTGCCCACAAAGAGGAGCTTGGACAACTGATAACCTTAGAGCAAGGGAAACCTTTGAAAGAGGCATTGGGTGAGGTATTCATTTTAAAATTCAAACTGTCTATGATATTTTAAAACAAAGGCTTTGTGGATATTTTTCTTATATGCTAGTCACTGAATGCAAAATGTCATGTTGAGACTCCAATAATAGGTCAATTATGGAGCCAGTTTTATTGAGTTCTTTGCTGAGGAAGCTAAACGTGTTTATGGCGACATAATTCCACCAACTCTTGGTGATCGTCGGTTACTTGTTCTAAAGCAGGTGTTGCCTTTGAACTTTCATTCTTGAGGATCACTTACTTGTATATAGAAATTTAATAGTTCTTTGTAATATTTGGACATCTAATAGGTTAGGAAATATTTCTTTTTTATAAAGGTACATTGACAATTTTGTATCTTTCCATAACGTAGATGAATATTTTAATTTGATGTGATCTAAAGTGACACGAGGAGGAGGGTGGATTAATGGGCAGTATTGATGGAAAAGGAGCTGTGCATAAAATTTAGAAGGATTGAATAATAGTAAGTGAAAAAAATGAATAACAGTAGAGTAGGATCTACACAAGTGGGTGATTGGACTTGTAGAACTTGTATAAAATTCATTTACATAAGACTTTTGGTTAGGATATTTCCACTTTAAGACAACCTTGTCAAAGTAATGTCCTATAAGTGTTCTCAATAATATACCTGTTTATAACTTTCCTTTTGGAGTTGCTAGAACTTGATACCAGTTACTATTCTGTGATTGATATACACATCTGTGATGATAAGTATATAAGCTTTTTGCAGCCTGTTGGCGTTGTTGGAGCAATTACACCCTGGAACTTTCCTTTGGCGATGATTACACGAAAGGTATGTTCGATGGCTTCAAGAATATTCCGAAAAGAAAAGGGAAAAAAAAACAACAGAAGAATGTACTAGTTTTCCGTGGTCTGACTATATTAAGCTTGTGTGATGCCTATATGGTTTCAAACTTTTCCTTTTATCCACAGGTTGGTCCTGCACTTGCCTCTGGCTGTACAGTGGTTGTGAAACCCTCTGAACTTACTCCCCTTACAGCTTTAGCAGCAGCTGAGCTAGCCCTTCAAGCTGGGATTCCACCGGTAACTGTCTTCTAAAATTTTAATGTAAATACGGATACTGCAATAAAATCTCCATGCAGAATCCAATGTAAGAAATTGGAACCTTAGGATGAATTAGGGCCAATAGCTTCTCACTTAATAAAGGATAAAAGAAATGAGTTTCCTTATGCTTTTATGATATCATAATAGTCATCAAAATTGTCTTAATTTCTGACGCTTTAATAAGGCCTTTTATAAAGCAATTGCTCTTTAGGTCATCATTGCTTGGTGAATGTTTTTGTGGCCTTGTGTCTGGAAGATTAGAGAATGATGTGGTTTGTCATATGATGAGGTTCTTACTGCTCTGAATTGCATCATGTTGGAGGAGGGTGCTAACTTTCTTTCTAATCTGTGCTTTTACACACATTTGATAACATGCAAATAACCTATTCGTAATTTAAAAACCATTCTAATAGAGTATTTCATTTTATTTGTTTCTAAGAATTTTGATCTCTATGTTGTAGGGTGCTCTGAATGTGGTTATGGGAAATGCTTCTGAAATCGGCGGTGCTTTACTTACGAGTACAAAGGTTTTTTTCTGCTTGGATTACTGGAAATGCAATGATTTAGGCTTTATGAGCTTACTTGTTTGCTGATTCAGGTGAGAAAAATAACATTCACTGGCTCAACAGCTGTTGGAAAAAAGTTAATGGCAGGGGCAGCCGAGACTGTAAAGAGGGTATGGGCAGTAAATACTAGGGATTCTTTTTTGGAGGTTTTAGAAACCTTCCAGGACTCATTGTCTTTTCCCCTGATATGTTTAGCTCTCTCTGGAACTTGGTGGGAATGCACCCTGCATAGTATTTGATGATGCAGACCTGGAGGTGGCAGTAAAAGGAGCTGTAAGTTAGACTGGATTTATAATCGCTGTTAACACTATGTATGTTGTGTTCTCCTGAACTGGTTCCATTAGGAAGTAAACTGAAGTTACATAGCTTCCTACAGTGTCAACAGTTTATAAAACTTTCCTCCAGCAACTAATAGATCACTTTCAGTTATTATCATGGAGTCAGCTATTTGTTTGAAATTATTGTTAGTACTTCCTATAAGTGCTGATATCTTGTACAACTAATATTTTATTTTACTAGGTAGTAGTGCTTACTTTTCTGCTGGTTATTTTAAAAAAAAAGCTAGTTGGTTTATAGGCATTATCATTATCCTGATGCTATTCTTAACTAGTCAATCAAATTATTGCAGCTTGCAGCGAAGTTCCGTAACAGTGGTCAAACATGTGTTTGTGCTAATAGAGTAATCGTGCAAGAAGGTACATGTGGAGTTATTTCCAAATATAGGGTTGTAATTGTGGTTTTTTTGTGTGCTGTCACACATATATTATTCATTCATGAGCCTTACATATTAATTTAAACCTTTGGGTTGATTGATATTTGACATGATATTAGAACCTTGACACCAAAGACATTACAATTCAAAAAACATGAAATACTTTATTGATGGAACATGTTGAATTTGTCCCCATCAGAAACATGTGAAGCATGGACTGTTGACCCTTCCTTGGCTTTAAACATTTGCAAGTTCTTTTCACATCATTTATTTTCATTTGAGAGGTCATATTATACTTTTAAATGGCCCATTCCTATTCCTCACTTTTCCTTTGCATTTTTCATTTAATAAAATCGTTGGAGTTGCAATATAAGATGTTTGGTTCTTGAATTCAGTCATGCTATGTTTCAAATCATAGTTACTTGTTTATACTTATCTTTTAAACTTGCTGCTATCTCAGTATGTATCACACTTTTTTGTGTAGGTATATATGACAAGTTTGCTGATGCATTTTCTAAAGCTGTTCAGAATATGCAAGTTGGGAATGGCTTTAGTGAAGGTGTGGTACAGGTAATGCTTGCTTTTGTTATCTTAGTAATTTATTGTTGTGCGTCAGTTTCATGCAATGCAAATGTTGTGTTATCTTAGTAATTTATCATTGTGAGTCAGTTTCATGCAATGCAAATGTTGTGTAGTTGTAGTGCTGGCTGCAAATCATGTGATTCTGTATGGCATGCATCTGTTCTTTTTCCATTTAACCAGGAGTTGCTGAAAGCAATTATCACAAGAAACGAAACCAGTCTAGCACTTGCAGCATATTTTATTTGAAAGTTCATTGTATTGAGAGTTGAGTAATTGCTGAGCAGTCTTTATGCACCTTAATGATTGTTGTATAATTCAATAAGCTTAAGTAATGGCAGAAGTTCATGGGTCATTTACCTCTTCCGTTGTCATGTGATAGAAAATAGAGGACTAACTTTTACATGTTGCGTACTTTGATGAGTTCGAAGTTATCCTTCATTTATGTGTTTTGGTCATTTGGTAAGAAGCAGCATTTCTAGTATTTACCCCTATTTGTATGCTAAGATGAAGCAAGTTTAGCATTGTTCCTTGAGGATTTACCAACTACGAGGAAGAAGAGGGGATGCTAATTGCCATTTTTCCGGTAACAGAACTGTATGTCATTTTCTTTCGTTCCATGCCAAACTTGTGTGTTGAGATATGACAATATTGGAATTGTTTCTCATCCTTAATTCTTCCCTTTTCCCATTCAACCGTTGTTGCCTTGCATTGCAATGATGATTCTGATCACAAATTCATTTGACCAATCATCTTCTTGTATTTCACATGCCTTCTTTTGATAAGTGATTTGGTCTTTAAGATTAATTCTTCCTTCCAGGGGCCTTTGATCAACGAAGCTGCAGTACAAAAGGTGACTTTTTTTTTACTTTTTGCAGTTTTCATAATATTAAATTGTGATAATTGACCACTTGGGTGGCTTCCTCTATTGTTTTAATCCCTTCTTTAAATTCTTTTACAGGTTGAAAAGCTTGTTAAAGATGCGATCTCAAAGGTCTGTCTTGTTTGCTCCATCTATCTGTATATTACATTATCATTTTATTTACATGCGATTTCTCATTTGAACCTGTTGCCTTGGATCTTTTATTTGATATATATACTTCTAATTTATTCAAACTACACGTGAAGGGAGCAAAACTCCTTCTTGGTGGGAAAAGACACAGCCTTGGAATGACTTTCTATGAGCCCACTGTACTTAGTGGTGTGAAGAGTGAGATGCTTATATCAAGGTAAAAATGGAAAATGTTATAGTCATTATATGAAATGAGCTATGCAATCAAAATTGCCTGGAATCTCCTCTCCAATCAGTTAAAAGGATTGTAATTGCTTCTGTCGATAAAGCACACACGCACTATTAGGTTTCTCTGACCATTGCTCATGTGAAACTGAAACAAATTCTCCCATTAACACTGCAATGTAACAAAGTCTTGAGATAGACTAGATGTCTAAAACTTCTTTGACAGCGGACTTGATGTAGAGACCTTTTGATGGTAGTATATGGATCATCTTTCTTACTTCTATCACATGATTCTTTCACTTCAAAATTATCACTTGATGGAATCCCATCCTTATCCTTATCCTTATTGCTTAACAGAAAGATTTTCTGACTGGTTTTGATTAGATAGTAAAATGGTATTCCATAACTTCGCCTGCAATATGAATGGAAAATTTGTGGCATTGAACCATCAGTGAATTCTCTGAATTACAACCTTGTGGGCAAAGTTGGAAGAAGGTCATGGAAAATGTAGAGCTTTCAACTATGAGCATCAAATTCTCTAAATTACAACCTTGTGAGCAAAGCTGTTAGAAGGGGAGGGGATTGATGTGTGTACTGTGGTTTTCGTATTGGTAGTTTGGTCCTTTGGATAATCATACCAGTTTAGCGCACTAGTTAGATGGTGTGAATGGGAGTAACTCTTCATCCATAATGGCGTGGTATTAACTACTCTCTGGATTCTTTTCTCTATCAATTTATTTTTAGTTATATATTCTTTTCTAAACTCTGTTTCAATTATCTCTGTCAGCTCTTCTTATCTATGGTTCTATCCAATCCTTTTGAATGCATCGTTAAGCATAATTTTCTCATTCTGGTTTGTTGAGTGAAATTTTGGTCCATTTATACTAGTGTAGAAAAACATCTACAAGTATTATATCATCCTGAAAAAATTCTGTTCTGCTTTATTTCAGAGAGGAGGTATTTGGACCTGTGGCACCTATAATGCGTTTCAAAACTGAGGAGGAAGCCATTGAAATGGCTAATGACACTAATGCAGGTTGTTTTTATCTATCCCTGCTTCTTTTTTCCATGTTGGCGAAAAAGTTGAATATTGTCATCTTTTCATGGTACATTTGTTTGATATGCGCAGGTTTTTCCTCTATTTTGTATATGTATTGTTGATTGAGATGATTATATCAGATTCCCAATGAGAAGCTACATGATTTCTGTAGGCATTGCAAGTGGATTCACAACTGTTTGCACCGTGTAATTTTACCTTATGTCACAGGATTAGCTGCTTATATTTTCACAAACAGTGTTCAACGTTCATGGCGTGTCTCGGAAGCTCTTGAATATGGACTTGTTGGTGTCAATGAAGGAATCATATCAACTGAGGTGAGGATTATTTTGCGTATAGCGAACAGAACAATTTTAATTTTTACGTATAGATTCTTATGTTTTGATTTGTAGCATTTACCAAACAGAGCACTTATTTTGCTCCAATGCAGGTGGCTCCATTTGGAGGAGTTAAACAGTCTGGCCTTGGACGGGAAGGTTCCAAGTATGGGATGGATGAATATCTGGAGGTACTGATACATGTAGTTTAGTAAAGTGATTCTCCCCTCCCCTCTCTCTCTCTCTCGCATACATACATGTGCAAAAAACACACGTGCTCACACATTGGTTGGTCGAGTTATTTTCTTTTGTTCACTGATTGGTGCATTGTCTAATGCAATATGTTTGCATGTTGTTCCAGATGAAATACGTCTGCTTAGGAGATATGAATAGGAAATGAGACCCAGGTACCTCTTAATATACTTCTGAGCTTATAATGCTAGAATCTGTGAGTTAATTTATTTGACTGTCGTGACTAATTACAGTATATATGTGCAGTTTGATAGGCAGTCAGCGATTTTAAGGTGGGAGAGTCTTTAGTCTCAAAATATGGATATCTATGACAGAAGCTGAATCTGAACTGGATCTTTTGCTTTCTTCTGGCTGGTAGTAAGTTCAAACCTGAATCTTTGTCCGGCAAGCATGAATAATGCTTTATGCACGTTGTATGTTGCATTTTGTTTCTTTTTTCTTCTTTTGCTTTTATGATTTCTTGTTCTGAATTTTTTTTTTCCAATAAAGTGTTGGTTTTCTGAATAGTGGATTTGATTGGGTATTTTGACTTCTGTTTAATGTTCTTCCTCAATGCTCTCTCATAGAAGCAAGACAAGAGGTTTATTCTTCCAAAACTTTGTTAATGGGTTATTTAGAATGACAATCATACAAGTTAATCCATACAATAATCTACACCCGGAGGTGATAGTGAGTTAGTAGTAAACATCAAATTGAAGCTCGTGATGGTATTAATACTAGTAACGAAATATGGCCGGTGTTATATCTTGAATAAATGGAGGTGCTGGTCATGGAGAGAAGCAAGTAGTGACATAATGGTAATTGGAAAATAATGGATAGAGGTGATAATGGGGGTGGTTTGAATCTGACAAATGGTAACACTTCCTGCTATTGTTACTGTCAAGAATGCACTCATTTTTGCACATATATATATAAGCAATAGTTTGGAATCAGTTTGTTCACTGTCATGTCCTGCAGATGTTCGGAATAATATGGCCCTTTCAAATATTCAGATTAAGAGAAAAATTTAAAACTAACTTATCTGCCAAATCGACATAACCAAAAGTTTGTAATTTCATAACTGTCATTTTGTAATTATCACAATCAGAAATTGAAGTGGTCTTTAATTTATCTCAAATTTGAATTTTCAGCTGTTATGATGTCGCAGTCGTTCTAGTTTTGAATGTGGCCGGGGTTTTTTCGCACTTTCAATTTTTTAGTAACTTGGCAATTCTTTGAAGCACCAGCTTTTTATCAAAATATGTCATCATTATGTTGACAAAGTTTTGCAAAGGTGTCTATCAGACACCGAAAACATGTCTGAAGTAGCTGTCATGCTTGTAGGTGATAAATTGAGCTTGGGGTTAGACACTGTAGATAGAGGTTTATCCGTTCTCGCTTCCTTCTCTGGTGAGTTGGAAAATATATACCTGAACCTCGAGAACCTCATCCACCGATGATGTAAGAAACCCTTCATATAAATGTCTTCTCTTCATAAGTATTATAATTAAGATGAAGAGCATTGAACTATGTGGGTTCCATCAACTCCTTACACTAAAGAAAAGGTCTGTGACAAGATCTTGACTTTGTAAATACATTTCGCCGTCGCCTCTCCTATTGGTTATCAGCACATTCCAAAGCCAAATGGGTATATTATTCTAATTAACGAGATTGAAGACTGGACAGGCCAAACAGTTTTGGGGTATAAAGTTAATTTGGTGTTAGATTCTGATTGTCAAATTGATTTAAACATGAAAAATTCAGGACAAAAAGAAAAGAGTTGCGTCAATTTGATCCCAAAGTAGTCATGGGTCAAGGGCATTTTTTAGTGTTGGGCTAGTTACCATATAGACCCCAGGCCTGAAGGAAGATGTTAAGATTTAACTTCTATTAATGATAATTATTATCAGGCTAATCTTAAGTTTAACTTTTATAAGCAAAATGTTATTATTTTGATTTAAAAAATTAGAATTTAAATTTGTATGAGCCTAGTTTGACTTATAAGTTGGCTACTAAAAACGCCTGAATTTAGAAGTATGAATTAACTAGTTGTCATCCATAGTTATCATATCAGAGACATGATGTTACCGTTTTCAAAATATGATAAGAATGATTAAAAATGGAAGCACAGATTTCAATTATTCACTTATAATGCTTTTAATTAAAATCTATCTTAGTGAATTACTTCATCTGTCGATCACCTCATACTATATCCATCAATGAATTTAAGTAGATTTTTGTTCTAAAAATTAGTCATTTTGGTGGTCTCACCTTTTGATGCATAACATGAACAATTTATATCCACATATTTCCTTGGTATAAAACTTTCCCAGGTTTTGAATTTGACATATATGGCAGTAAAGGTGTGTAATAATATTCCGTTTTCAACCTAAGTCCGATCTCTGTATACTCAAATTTCGTATAATAGAGCAAGAACAAATTGGTAGAAGGATGTATCTCTAATGTTTATAATAATTATCACATCCCAAGCTCAAGTCAACTTAATTAAGCCTATGGCAGATCACCACCTAATAATAAGACTTCAATTTTCCAATCCGATTTAAGAATTATTAAAATCATATAACTCACAGAATATGATCAATAAACGTATACTATTCTCACAAATATCTATAAGTATGATTATATATCACAGCTAATTTTTTCATAATACATGTAGGAAATTAATGATTTCAATACAAAATTTCATATTAATCATATAAATACAACTTTTGTAGTTCCAGTTAACGTAAGAGTCCTGTACTTACTCCTGATAAGCGTTCCTCAATTCACCTCGATCAACAAAATGGTACCTATTTTATTATGGCATCGAGCAATTCACCCAACCAATAGATTAGGATATACTTCAATCTGATGTCGACCAACTCAACACAAGGGTACCTACTCTATTATAGGTCTGACGAATTTGCTCTGATTAATAAAATGGGATCTACCCCATTCTAATGTTAGCTAATAGAACTGTATCAATCATTATTGCACACACATATATAAGCACAATCATTGCCTTTTTTAAGGTCCTATATCATATGGTAAATAATATTCATTCATTCACACATCATTTATGAATATGAGTCACTAAATATAAAAAATATATTCACAATTTATTACATAGTCATAATTGTTTGTAGACATTCAAAGTCACAATTCATGTCTATTTGTCATTATATATTAAAAATCAACCAAAACACATGAAATTCTATATAATCTAATCTCCCAAATTTATCATTTTGACAAAAAACTTAATTTTTTTAAATACCTCAAATTGAAGTGGAAAATGAAAATTAAAATATTCAAATACTTAATTAACATCCAATAAATAGGAATGGTAAAAATTGCTCAACTTAGCTTGATCCAGCTCGGTCTGATCTAAAGTCAACAAAGCTCAAGTTAAATGGGCATTAGGTTGAGTTTGAATTTTTTCTAATTTCTGACTTCAGTTGAGGCTCAAACTTTGGTTGTGCAGCGTAGCCCAATCCAAAACTCAAAATTTTCAAGTAAAACAACATTGTTTTATTGATTGAGCTCAAAATTTTCAAGTAAAATATCATCGTTTTGAACAAAAAGATGTTGTATTTTCAATTTTAATATATATTTAATCTAGCTTGACCTAATTTTAATTGAACTTTGAGCTTTCAAAATCATACTAAACTTGTGTTTAGACGTGGGACCTCAAACTTAATCAGGTTTTGAGCTAGGATCGGGCTTGAACTCAGAATTTTGAGATAGGCCAAACCTGGCCAAGCTCATTGTCAAACCTATCAATAAATCAGTTAATATATGCAAAAAAAAAAAAGTTTATAGAGTCCCATTTAACGTATCCTGTCAATTTTATGTAAAAAGTACTTGTGAATTCTTTTCTATTACAAAATTCTATTGTTATCAAAGTGAATCTCTCTTACAATCATTAAAATCTAGTTTGACACCCTTTCATTTCTAATTGAAATCACCCCTCTAGCTCTTATGTACACTCTCCCTTGTTTCCTTATTTTTGCTAAAATAAACATTGGCTAGTTAGATGGTATGGGACTGGCTAGCTGATATCAAACTTAGGTGCCTTTTTAAAAGTTTTAAAAAATGATTTTAATTTTCTATATCATCTTGAACCACTTCAATTTGATACTTCTATAAAAATTACTATAAAAATAATGAATCGTATTTGGTGATGACACACAGTTTTTGAGCTTAACATGAGCTTTTTATGTCTTCATATGAATTGTATGTAATTCTTTTAAAATTTCATAATCTTTTTAATTATCTCAATATAATATGTCTACCAAAAATCATTCCTAAAATATCGAATAATTTTGATTGATGACTTCAAATTAAACTAACATATTGTTTAATTAAAATTTTTTAAATATTAGCGGCACCTTTTATATATGTATTCGATATCAATTTTTAACTTGAATAAATATTAAAGTATTAAATTTCATAAAATTATAAACATTAATAACTCAAATTTAATTTTGAGATCTAAAAAAAAAGAATCACATATTAATGAAGATTACAAAATAAACCATACCATGGGAATGCTCATACAAATTAGAATTTGGGGTTTTGGGTCAATTGTCTATATACATGAACCCTAGAAGCAACCTGTAGAGAGATATGTATCATTGAAAAAAAAAAGAGAAAAGCAGGTAAAGTATTCAAAATAGTACGCAGAGAAGGGTCCCGCGAATTCACCTTCAAAGAGAATATATTCATTTTGGGAGAATATATTCAGTTTAAAGATGCTTGAAAACCAAGCTAAGATTGCCCTAAAAACTAAGCCAATTCCCCACTTTTGCATTAGATTTATGGATGGGCTTCAAGCATAATGAACCAAAAGTTAAACCCTAACTTTGCTTGATTAGATGATAAAGGCACTGCTATCTAGCTATAGTAGTCCAAAGAGGAATCTCAACATCTAAATGGAATTGCCACCTTTTCTCGCTTCTGGATAGATTGAGAAAATTGTAAAAACAAAGGAAAAAAAAAAAAAAGCTATAAGATTATCGTATACGAAGGATGCAGGGGTGAGGCTTACGACCACCTATATTTTTTTGTCTGATATAGTCTCAGTCAGTTTCCACTTGGCTTCCACGCAGCATTAGATTGATTTGCGCAACTAATCAAGAGGGATGTGTTCATTATCCAAACCTGCCCTGAGTCGACATATATACGTACCACCATACATACTTTCAATAATATGATTTGGAATGGGATCTTGACCAGTCGAGCTAATACATAGGTATAATGACTAAATACGACTACAAAATTTATTTGGAAATTTTAATTTCTTTTCAGTGATGTCATATGATATAAATTTAGTTGAAATTGCACGAGTTTCACATTTAATAATAAAATTCCAAATTCTAACACACTATTGTAAAGTTTTTTTTAATATTCTATTTAAATTGAATAATTAGGACTGAAATATCACAATGTTATAGCCGATTCAAATTAATACAACTCTTGGGGAGTTTGATTTCTTGAGAACAGAATCTTCCTTTGATTGTGAGGGAAGAAAGCATTTATTCCCATATGGATTTGGTTAACTGACATGTATTTTCCTTCTTTAAATTTATATCTTCAGGAATTGACTACCCTTTGCATGGTCTTTTGCGTGTGTGTGTGTGTGAGAGAGAGAGAATTGCATGCTTTATATATTGTTCTTACTCATCTTCTTTGCTTCTTTTTAACCATGAGTAGGACCATATATTTGGCAATTTGTTGTCTTTGACCCTAGTCTACTTGAAGAGTTCTTTGGTCTGATTTGTTTTTTTAATGGAAGCTAAAATGCATGGCCTGCAGGAACAATCTTCTATTCCACAAAAGTGAATCTAGTACATAACGTTTCACATACAAGAATTTGAGTCCCACCACCAACTAAGCTTTAGAAAGAGAAGAGGTCCCCTCATTCATACTCAAACCCAACTTAGCTTTTTGCATTGATGTTCACGTCCTCTCATATTACTTATCACAGGCAGCAAGAAAGTTAGTTCTAAACGATGTATATACTTTTTTATGTTGTTTTTTTTTTGGGTTAGATAGGGCATAAAGAATCAAGTTTTAAACTGTACTTTGCAGCCATATTGCAGTTTTGATAACTGATTGTATCCAGGTTAAATGCTTTTTCTTATAAGCGCAATTGTGCAATGGTAGAAACCCGTAATTCAAAATCTTCCATAAATTTAACTGGTGTAAATTGTACAATGACTAACTTTTTTCGTTAGGCTAACCTCATTTATCTAATTACATGTTAAATTGGTGTTGCTTTGGTTGCAACTGATCATAGATGTTGTAGTTATTTCTTCGACGTATGTAAAATTATATCAAAATCGGGGAGCATATGTTGAAATCAGAATATTTTAGGTAGCAACCGATATAATTTTAAATTAAATTTGATTTATTACATTCATAATAATAGTATACCAGCTGCAATTCAACGTTAATCACAATCCTTGTAGTCACAGATTACCAATCAAGATATAATGATGAACCAAGCACGTCCACATGTATGTATAGATGGAATCTAGCTAATCACATAGTGTTATTATGAAAACCTTTTCGTTGGAGATGACATATAGTAAAGCATCTGTGTTCGTGTGTGTGTGGGGAGATAGTCATTTATAGCAAATAGGTTTATTGGGGTCATAATAATAAGCTAAAAAGTTTATCGTACCACGAAAACAGAAGACGCCATGGCCGGTGGCCCATGCTCATAATTGTACCCTAGAGATCTCAGCTTATCTCTCTGAAAGAGCGATACCCATATGGTTCAGCAAAAAGAATTGGAAAAGTGAAACCGCACACTGACCATCATGATTGCTTGAGTTGAGGGGTCCCATTCTCGTGTATGTATTATCATCTTAAGACCCAAAAAGCTTCACTTGGTAGACTAATATATACGACCCCTACACAAAAGATGCACTCGCTACTCTTCTTTTGGTGGTCTCAAAAGATACGCAATACTCATCCCTAACATTATACTCAAGTGTAATTTACCCTACAAGATTAAAGGTTCTCTATTTCAATTCTCTAGATGAAAATGTAAGACAGACATACGTACATGGACGATTACATATGCTAATATACTTGGAGAGTAAACTTAGCGTATGTCACTATAATGGTAGACTTATATACTTAAAGGAGAGAAAGAAAAGAGAGAGAAATGAGAGGTATCTTTTAGCAAAGTAAGAGCCGCATATTAGAAGAAGAATATGTGCGTTTTTACATACTACTTTCAATTCAACGTCTTATTTTTTATTTATAGGGTTTCTTTTGTGCAAGGGTTAAACTGTGGCTGTCCCACCCTTCCTGGCCTCTTCTTCAAAAACGCACCCTATTCTTCTTCTTTTGCATATAGCATTTGTTCTTGAATCTCTTTGTTTTCTCAGCTGAGTCTCTTTGAGAGAGAAAGAAAGAATGTTCCATGCCAAGAAACCCTCAACTATGAATTCCCATGATAGATCCATGTGTGTTCAGGGTGACTCGGGTCTCGTTCTTACCACAGACCCTAAGCCTCGTCTGCGTTGGACTGTTGAACTCCATGAGCGCTTCGTCGATGCTGTGACCCAACTTGGAGGACCTGATAGTACTTAATCTTTCTCCCTACTTCTCCCTCTCTTACTTCGTTGCACATCTTCAAGACTTGTAATATTGCTTTGGTTCTATAACTAACTTCTTAATTGTCTATGTTCTGATCTAAATCTTCAGAGGCCACTCCAAAGACTATCATGAGGGTTATGGGTGTGAAGGGTCTTACCCTTTACCACCTCAAAAGCCATCTTCAGGTTTGAATACAACTTTATTTCATTCTTCTTTGGCTTTTCTTGCGACACTTTGTGACAATTTCGATGTAAGGGTCGGCTTGATTTCATTCTCTCTCTCTCTCTCTCTCTTTTTTAAATTTCATCTTTTATTTCGGTACATTTAATACTGTTCTTATTCTACTTTACTAGAAATTCAGACTTGGAAAGCAGCCTCACAAGGAAAACGATCACCTTAAGGATGGTAAGAGAGACGACTCATTCATCGACAACTTATCTTCTTTTATGACAAGTTTTATGTTCTGCACGTCATGATATTTAGCTCTTTACCATGCATTGCAATTCATCCGTCACTTGTTACCGATTATTTTATGTAAACCATGGGCAGCACCGTTGGACCTACAAAGAAATGTTCCGTCTTCATCTGGGATGATGGCCCGAAGCATGAACGAGTAAGTATTCGCTTCCCTTTTTTTTTTTCTTTCAAACCAAACAAGTAGTTAAATTCACTCTTGAGGTCTTCAAATTCTCCTTCTTTTGTTATCAAAATTTCTTATTCTTGGAAAATCATCTACAGATTTAACATATCACCTAACTTTATCTTTTTAGTTCTTTTGGGGGGTGGGAATTCCGGATTTTCTTTGGGATATATGTGGACAACTCTATATGACTATAACTCACACATGGTTGATTAGGATGCAAATGGAGGTGCAGAGAAGACTGCATGAACAATTAGAGGTAAGCAATTAAGACACTCGTATTGGTTGCATGTCTAGCTGCATGCAATATCATTAAGGGATGAAAATTTGTCGCTCTTTTGCAGACAATTTACGTGTGGCTTATTCGGTGTAAAATTACAGGTCCAGAGACACCTTCAGCTGAGAATTGAGGCTCAAGGGAAGTACATGCAAATCATGTTGGAGAAAGCATGTCAAACTTTTGCAGGTGAAAACATGGCGTCTGGAGGCTACAAGGGAATTGGAAATCAGGGAGTTTCTGACATGGGAACTATAAAAGATTTTGGTTCATTAAATTTTCCACCATTTCAAGACCTTAACATCTATGGGGGAGACCAGCTTGATCTTCAACACAGCATGGAGAGGCCATCTCTTGATGGTTTCAATTTGTCCAACAACGAGAACCTTTGCTTAGGAGGAAAGAAAAGGTCTAGTCCATACGGTGATAGTGGTAAGACCCCTTTAATTTGGTCTGACGATCTCCGACTGCAAGAGTTGGGATCGGCACCGAGATGTCTCGGACCACAAGAAGATCCTTTCAAAGGTGACCATATTAATATTGCACCACCGTCAATGGACAGAGGCCCTAATTTGGATTCAATATCAGACATTTATGAGACTAAGCCAGTCCTCCAAGCAAGTGAAACAATGAATGACAAGAAATATGAAGCATCACCGAAGCTTGAAAGACCATCACCAAGAAGAGCACCACTTTCAAGTGAGAGAATGAGTCCTATGATCAATTCTGGTGCAATGTCACAAGGCAGAAACTCAACATTCGGGTGAAAAATGATCTATTCCCTATATAGATGCAAGTGACTTGATGTTTATTGAGATCTAAGGTTTTGTCCTCGATCGAGAATTCGCAATTGATTACCGTCCGTACTGTAGGGTTTCTAATCCGTGACGTTCAAAAGTGCCATGCATGGCAAATGATTGTTACTATTTAATCAACTGGTATACATCTGTACTTATTTTTTTCTCTCCGTGACGTTCGTATTCCTATATGCATGTACAGATTAAGTCTTTATATGTGCATGTTTCTAGCGCCAACGGTGCAAAAGCTATAGTAATTAATCTAACCCATTATTAGTCCTTTGCTTGTTGTCCATTTTGAATAAAGTTCACAAGAGTATTAATAATGTTCAAGAAAGTCTCATATTGTATAAGCTTATCGGTTAGTGATTAGTTTAAGGTCTTATATTAGCATAAACCATAGCAGCATGCTTAATATAATTTTATCTTTTGCTGAAAAAAATTGATTAGCTTGTGCAACCCGATTGTCAATTTGCCATAAAATATTGGTGGCAATATGTGCATGTTGCATTCATCTTTCAAACAAGATTGCATGATCGTTTTATGTACTTTTTTTCTCAGTACAAAACTCCTTTTTGGCGCAATCAAAGCAGAAGTAGGAGCTAGAAATTGTTAAGGATATGAGTAGCACTTAGAGACACAGACTTAATACCACAAGCACAGACAAAACAAATTGAAGTTCAATCAAAATATACCTGCATTGAATCATACAATTAAGTTAAGAAGGAAGAAGCATATATAAATTCATATTTTAATGTCTAAAAATAAAATTTTAATCCCGAGTGCCAAACTGACTTTTTTTGCACGAATGGTTTGTATGCATGCAAAGCATTATCTCTGTAGTACGTAGTTTTTGCAGGGAACAACTTTATTGATAAACTTAGAAGCGCCATGTCTGGTCAATTGTGGGTCATCTATTATTTCTAATTCAGAAAACCCTTTCTACTTTTGAGTTTGTTGTTCCCAGTTAGTTAGGCCTATCATTACGGACAAATATATTGGGAAAATAAACTTAAAAGAGGAAAAGAGAAACTGAGAACAAATTGAAGAAAAACTATAATCCCCATCGAAGAATAAGAACTTTTTAGGGTTTCGGAGACATGAATAAAGCTGAATGAAGAATCTGAAATTGCTAATGGGAGAGTGCGTCCATATAATAGCCTATTAATGAGATTTTTATAACATCCAAATGGGTTTTGGGGTAACTAATAATTTTCTGAAATATGCTTAAATTTGGCATGAATCACCACACTTATACATCCATGTAAAGATTGGGATAAGGCTACTGTTGAAAGTAGCAATAACCATAATAACATGATGAAGTGTGCCTCTGCGGATTATGGATTTTATGGAGATCAGTTACATGCATATAGGAGAGAGTGACAGAAACTCTTCTTTTCTTTGGATATGGAATAATTTCCTTTGGCCAAAGGAAAGAGAAGCCGACAGAGAGTATCTATCTTTCATGCACGTCCCTTTTTCTTCTTTACTAAACCGTATATAAGTTCCTACAGGATCAAACCAATAGCTGACAACTGTAGACTAGAAGGCCGCATCAGAAGTTGGCCACTCGTCCACATTAAAACTTGTATGAATAAGTAACAAGCAATAAAAACCATGCTTACGTTACTAATATTTCGTATCTCTCGGAGAGGACTGTGGCTAGCATGTGTATAACTCATCGTGAGAAGTTGGTCTCACTTTGGTTTAGTAAGAAAAAGGCGATATCATCCATGCTGTACCTACTTACCTTTATTGGTTGCAGAGAAAAAACTTGGTCACTGACAAGTTGTCGGGAAAGAGAAAGCGGAAAAGCTAATAAAGCCTAAAGGGGGGGAAGAACAGCGGCAACGCACTCTCATGAGTTCACATATCGAGGAAGCTTCCATCTTTTTGTCCACAAAGGTGATACAAATGTGGGGTATTCTGCTAATGCCTCGTCGATTAATAGGTTTTGCATTAACTAACGTTGTAAACAACTAACCAGCGTTTTTTGTTTTTTGGGTATGTGTGTGTGTGTGTATTTTGAAAATTGAAATGTAGGTTTTAAAGCAAGATCATGTCTATGCCTATAAATCAAATCCTAATCCCACCACTTGCTTCTGCAATGGATGATTAGACCCAAGGCGCCTTTTCGCAGGGTTACTAAAATCATTAAACACTAATTAGCAATTAATCCGAAACACAGGCCACTTTGGATTCTCCTCTGCTTCTGCTTTTGGTAACTTTTCCTTTCTGCTTTTAAGTTTTTGCTAACAAAAGTACAGTCCTAGAAGCTTCTTTTGTTCCCCCCCTGTGAATCCAAGTTTGCCTATTCATCAGGCAAAATTTGTGTTCCGGTTCAACTTATTAGTACACTCACACAGGAAATAGGGTTAGTAGCTGCCATTGTATCATGTTGACATGTTACCATAGTGGGAGAGTGCTATTAAAATAAAATTTTCGGAATTAGGCCTTGTACTGTATATATGATATTTGCTAATTCCATTAAATATACATCACGAGTATAACCAACAGATGTGGACATGCCTATACATTATGTGCACAAATTGAGAATTCTCGACATTTTATTTTATTTTACTCTTTATAACTATTCATTTCAACAATTTCTTAAATTAAGGTAAATAAGTGATTTGTATTTCATTTGTCCTTAAATGTGCAATTAAAGGATCAGTTATGGCTTCAACCGTAGCTATTAACGACACAATCAACGCCTTTGTAATTCTGGTCAAATTAAAATTGTGAGCAGCTTACCAAATTTTATATCAATTTTAATATCAGTAACGATTTATACCAAATTACTTTTAAAATTATAAAATAGAATATCAATTTATGTAAATTTAATTTCTAATTATAGGATTTACCTTTTATAAAATACAATTCACGTGAATCTCTTTTAGCAACATTAACCTTAACAACAACTTCAATAATTAAATTATAATAATTAAAATTTTGTTACTAGTTGATATAAAATACTCAAATAATTTTTATTTATTTAATAATAAAATTATACTATACGATTAAAATATAAAAAGAAATTCACTTCATATGTTGTAATATTATTAATAAATTAAAATATTTATTTGAAATAATAACTACTTTAAAATATGAATTTTCAATTTAACCCTTCAGGCTTCTTAATTTACAAATTTGATTTGATATTTTTTGGTACTTCAATGTATTGATTACTATCGACCAATACAACTCGAAATTCTCTAATATATTCTAGTACAATAATTTCGCATAATACAGTCATTACCAACCATTCATTACAATGTTTATAAGACCGAGTTCCATAACTACCAAGAAGGTGAAATGTTTTTTACAAGATGCCTTTGTTTGACAATAATTTTCTTACTAGTTTTGTTATTTTTATCATTTATGCTCTATATTAGAGTTTTACATCACCAACAATTGGTCAAGTTTAGGTATATTTACATTACTCATAAAATCAAAATTTAAAATGGAGAAAATTAAAATTGTAGAAACTTGAGTAAGATTTTAAGTTAGAGGATTTTAAATTATATTCATTTGAGTAATTAGTATTAAGAACCACAATTATGTTATTTTACTTTAATTGTCTTCTTTATTGATGTCCATAAATTAGACATGAATTTCTTTTTATATTTTTAACCATTCAATAAAATCAAAATCTTTGTAAATTATGTCATACATTTTCATTGTTAAGCCACATTTTTGTGAACTATGTGTTTGCTTTTCTTAGAAATATTATTTAGAACGTATATTATGTTTTTCTTTTAAAAATATATATTAACAATTAAGCTTTAAACAAAATGATAATAATAAACTAATAGCACCAAAGCTAAATGTTATTTAGTACATAACACACTTTAGTTGGACATGCTAATTAAATTTATTATAACAATATTTATCTAGTTTAAAAAATCAAGATATTTATAACATTAACAATATCTGTACTTTCTTTTTTAAAATAATAAAATAATATAGAATAGAAGCATCTTTCAAAATTAAAAATATATTAATGATAAGAAGTCAATAATGGACTGTTCACAAGAAGGATATTACTAGACAAAAAAAAATAGAAAATAATTTCACCATCAAAACTAAGGCTCTTAAAAATAGAAAGTTATGTCCTTAATGTTGAGAATATGTCTTAAAGACTTAAAAAAAAAATGAAAACTTAGGAAAAAAGAGTATTTCTAAAAGACCAAAAGGTGTTTATGCTTGGTTTAATCAAAATTTGAAAATTTGAACGTACCTATTTTTATCCATAAGAATTTTGCCATTTCTAAATAATTTTTGTATTGATTTGCATAATAACACTTTCTTCGTAATTTTATAAACCTTATACTTAAACCACCTTCCATTTTGGGCATGTAAACTTCACTTGACTCTAACTTTTAAAGCATTTATCTACCAGTTGTCACAAGGCAGTTCTTTATCTTCCTCTCCAAAGTCTTCATTATAGGCATATGTATCAAGGGGCAAGTGCTCTAAAAGACATACAAAAAATTTGTCATTAGACTAATTAGTTGAAGTCTAATTGCATAAATGATCTACTTATTATTCCATTTATCTAGTTTTATATCAATCAATTGTACTAACATAAGACAATCTCTTTTGGTTAGTCTTGTCAGGGACAAGGGTATCCCTAAGTATTTTATTCCAACATTCCGTTTCTAATCCAAGTATGTTGAATCATATTCATTATAGTTTATGGATAACCACTATAAACATATGAAGCTCTTGCTAGGATTGATTATCAATCCTAAACCAACTTAAAATCCTTCAGAGCTTTAATAAAACATGAGATTGAAATCCTCCAGAGCTTTAATAAAACATGAGATTGAAGCCTTATTTACTTTTGTTGGACCCCGAACTTTTATTGAAAGTTAGAACTATTAAATGAGAAATTATTGGCGATTATTCATGTGTAAAGAAAAGAAGAATTCTTGAATTTGAAATGAAGTAGAAAAGATGGTTCAGGTATAAGATGGGTTATGTGTGAAATGTTGGAAGTTAAAAGCTGAAAAATGTAGTTGACACATGTTCACTAAGTATGCTTAGATGTTTTAACCATAAATTTTCTCTAGTTATCCAAATGAGATGATTTTTGATTTGAAGTAAACTAGAGACATAGAGCTACGAATTGTCTGATGAAATTGAGTTTTAATTCAGTTTCTAAGAATTTTAATTTTTGGATGGAAATTGAGCTAGAATATTGTTTCAACATAAGAATAATCCAAAAACGTTTGGGGTATAATTTTCAGATTTCTAAACCAAATTGAATAATTTTGGTGTCATTAGAAACTTAAGACAATGAGAAACATTTTTCTAGAAGGAAGTGTTATCAAATTCCTTCAATTACATGATCAGAATAGGTCTAGATTTTTGGAAGGAGTTAGTAGATAAAGACAAAAGAAGGGGCAAATGGACATGGTATAAATGATGAGGGCATAATTGGGAGATCAAAGATAAAAGCTGTCTTTAAATTTAGAATAAGAGAAGAGAGAATCATAGAAGAGAAGAGAAAAGAGACAAAAAATGTGAGAGAAGAAGAAGGGAAGAAGAAGATCGTGAGAGACGCTAGAGAAGAAGAAGAAAACGTGGGAAGAAGAGAAATCAAGCTTGTTAATGTAAGTTAATCATCTTTTCTTCTTGCTTTATTAAAGAAATGGGTTGTGTTGAGAATGAAGGGATTAGAGAGAGAGTGGGTGTTGTGTTGGAAGAAGAGGAAGAAGGAACTCATTTGATTCCTAGGGTTTCTAAACTAGGTTTTGGGTTTTCTAACCTAGATGGACTATGGGTAGGTTAGGATTGAGCTTAATTTGTGTTTATTTCATTTTTGTGATTATTGAAGTTTATGAATTTTATTAAAATGTTGTTTTGAATGATAAAATTGGTTGTTTTAGGAAACCAAGAGAACGCTATCTAGAAGCAAGGGAAAAGGCAAGCTTGACTTAGATTTTGTAAGCCAATTAGGTAGGTAATGTATTTATAGTTATTGTGTAATTGGGCAAATTCTTGCCTATGTGTGTGTATGTTAATTTGCTTGAATTTGATTTGCTTGAAATTGAAATCGTTGTGAATGTTTGAAAATGCATAATGAATTATGATTATGTTATACCTTGAAAAAGGTTATAACATTTTGTGTAAACGAAAAGAAGAAAAGGCATGAAAGTATGAGCATATGATAAAACGAATATGTGCTTTTGTTTAGGCAAGAGTGGAACCGTTTTGCTCATCACGTGTACATTGACAAGAGACTTCTCCAGGCTGCACACTTGTGGTATATGAGCTCCAAAAATGGACTCATCATGTTCATGGTGTAAACTTCGATTTTTTCATTCTGTTTCCATGGAACCCTCGAGCCATTTATTTGTGCATTGCATATTTAAGTTGTCAATTATGATGTATTTAAGTGTTATGCTTAATGGTTAAAGCCTATATTATGAGTTATACGTTAACTTGCTTAATTATGAGTTCTTGAGCGAAATTGAGTATGCTTGAATTGTTAGACACACACACACACACACACACACACACACATATGCTTGAATTTGTGGCAATTTACTGATGGTTATAAATATATTAGCCACTGAGCTATGTAGCTCATCCCATCATTTTTCCACTCCTTAGGTGAAAAACAAGACAACAGTTGATCCTCGTAAGGCATCGGAAACTCTGGGATTTTGGTATAGCTTTATAGGCATATCAACATTGAGCATCATTTTCCATTTTGTTTTAAGTTACTGACACGTATGTTGATATGTAAGTAAAGCTTGTTCAAATATTTCCTTTGCTTAGCAATGAGAATGAGAATTTAAGGATTTCCTTTTTGTGTATGATTATGTTATTTTAAAAAGTTGATTATGATGGTTGTAGAAGTGGAACGTGTATGTGCATATTCTTCTTCATTGAGATTGCAAATTGTTGTTTGTTTTAAAATGGCATGTTGAAGATGAGAAAGGTTGTATGGGATGAATCATTGAGGTGAGATTCAAGAGTTTAACAAAAAGTACTTAGTAGTTGAAGTGATATGAAGAGATATTGCATTTTGCAAGTTTTCATAGGTGTGAAAATGGTATTTTGAACTCAAAGGAAAAACTGTATCGATCTAGGTAGAATTAGCCAAAGTTGTCTTCATGAAAGTTGTAGCTTCTTTCTAGCTTTCCAACAATATAAAATATGAAATTTTTGAATATCAGAGTCAAGAGACATGATCATTATAAGTTGGTGATGCTACATAGGATGTATATTAAGAAGAATTATGGTAAATGAAGTGATATCGCACTAGGATTGTTGAATTTGGAGAGATTATGGGTGAAAGGGGTGTTAGAATGGATGTAGGATCTATTAGAGAGGTCTTGGAGAGTGAAATTTCAGTAAAAACTAGAAAGTTACACGATCAGGCCGTGTAAATCAACATTGACCATGTATTTCAGTAAAGAAAAGGCCACCAGACCCGTGGGTTACACTGTCTGCTCGTGTGGTTCCACACGGCCCATGTTTGGACCTTCCAAATGGAAAAATCTCTTTTTAGAGTCTTCATGAAAGTTGTAGATCTAGAAGTCTCTTCAAAACCGTCCTAAGATGACCTTAATTCAATATCTCTAGTAAAAGTTCTGCTAATTGTCCCAAGATAGGTATAATATGATTGAGGACATAAGCATATTTGACTCTTTTGGCCATAACTTCATTATCTGACCTCCAAATGAAGTGATTATTGAACCAATAGATTTCTAACATATTTCTCTATCTCTCAATAAAAATTGGTATCCATTAGTGTTGATTTGAAAAATATTGATAAAAAGAAATTGAGGGAATCGATTGGAAGAGCATGAATTGGTTGTTTTACTAAACATATTTCGGTATTTTAATCATATCTTAATCTGTAGAGCTCCGAATGAGATGATTATTATCTCAAAATAAAATAGAGACATGGAGCTACAATTATTCTGAAAAATTCAAGTGGTGATTTGGGCGTTTGATTAGTGTGGGCTTGCCCTTTGTGATTTGAGATGTTATAAGAATGAGGATGAACCGATGATGGTAAAGAGATTCTATAGAAATAACCCTATAAGATAATACGCTCACATCTTATGATATTCCAGATAATTAGGCTCTGAAAATTGGTTCCAACAACTTTATTAAAAAGAAACTAGTTATCTACAAAAGATAAGCTAGCAAGATTCATTCTTCTGCATTGAGAGTGATACTTAAACTCATTATAACTATATGATATTCATGAATATTAAAATTAATAAAATCTTTATGTAGATGGTAAATAAACAAGAATAAATAAGTGATCTTACAAAGAACATTTTTTCTTTTAGAGATAAGAGTAGATTCAACATTAATTAAAATCGTAAGGTTAAATTCTTAGAACCCATATGGTTTAAAATCACATTAAAAATTATAACCTTAATCTTCATTTTTAAAAACTATAAAATACCACCCTTATGGTTTAGTTAATTTATTATTTGTTCCCCTACCATCTATTTGTCGTTAAAAGCCCTATTTCTACATGCAAAAAAAACATCGTATCAATTTTTAGGAGCCTATATGGAACATTCTTGTTATATAAAAATGGCTAAGCCACACATCCCTGTCTTCATGCATTGTCATTTTTAATAACCTACACGAAGCCATCTGAAGTCAAAATAATGTCTGGTTTTATCATCTCCTAAATAGAGATAGATACTCTTTGAAATATAGTTAGGTTTCCTTTTGGTTGATTGGGAAGCAAAGGGGAAAATAATTTTAAATCTCCTTTCCAAAAGTAGTGGGAATAGAGTGCTGATATTAGGAAGCAACAAGACTTATTTCAATTCTTAGTACCATCTCATTTAAGTAACTTTCATTTCTTTTTGTTTACTTCTAGCATAATGCATTTGCTAGGTCATAGAAGTGATTAGTAAATATATATAAGGCACAATTGCAATAAAAATTGTATGTATTTATAAGACTGTTATGTCTTTGTTTCAGTGATGCTAATACCAAATGATTAACTATATAAATCCTCTCATTCTCTATGCACCATTCCTAGTTATGTCCTCTTTAATTTGATATGCTTATATTATGAACAAGTTGTCACAGTTTCTCTTCTTTCGGTTTATAGCAAGTATACAGTTCCTTCTTTATGAGATTAGAGCTTACATCATTGATATGCATCTAAAGCACTATTTATTCATTAGTGATTAGATTGGAATTGGTCTAATGGTGGTTTTTTAAGAATCATGCATATTTATTTCTGTGCTCTTCCTAGCAGGTACTTAAATGGAATGTTCATATAGGAAAGTGGTAACATAATTTTACGTGCATGTACCTACAAGAACAGAGGATACTTAACGAACTGCTTCTAAACCATTTGTTATTTATGATAAGTTACAACTCATTTACATTTTAACTCCTTCATCAGGTAATTTCGAAGAGACACATAATACCTTGGAATTTGCCCACCGTATAAAGTATATTGAAATTCAAGCTCTATAGGATAAGGATCTATCTTTTTTCCTTTGTCATCTGGATTTCTAGAACAAAATTTATGAAGTGTGAACATTTTTTGGCTTACAAATTATTGATGATAAATCACCTATCAAGAAGTATCAATATGAAATATGTTGTTTAAAGGAAGAAATAAAACAACTAAAGAGAGGAATTATCGCAACTCCTCAAGTGAAAGAGATTATGGCAAATGATACTGTCCTCCTAAAACAAAAGGCACACTTGAAAATTATTCTTCTTTAGAACAAACAATGGAATTTTAACCCCACATTCATTATTGGTGCAATCTTACTTTTCATCCATAAATTATTTTTAAATCTTAATTATTTCTCCCTGTCATCACTTGTAACATTGTTACTAATCCCATAGTATAAACTCCGAAGATACAGTGAGCCCATTTATTGCGGTAGGTTGAATTTCACTTCTTAGGTACAAAGCCATCATATTCTCACTTTAGTATTTGAAGTATTTAAAAAGAAAAAGCATCAATCTTTTACTTGATGGCTGTCTTTTGTGAAGCATACTATAGTTCCTCTTTTTCTAACAATGTAGCATTAAATTCGAGGTAATATTGGAGGATTGCAAATTTAGTGCATTTATGTGAAATAAGTTATAAGATTATTTGTTATGGGTTAACTTTTTTCCTTAACCTAGGAAATTGACTCTTCAAAGAGTTTCACCAATTCCTTTTGGAAAAGCAGAAAAATGATGTGGTTATTAAATATTATATTTATTCATTAACAAATTCTCCACTAGCTATTTTGTTCAATTGTTTGCTTACTTAGGTTGTTTTTCCATATGGTGGGCTTTCAATCATTGAATCCTAATAAAGCGTGTTGATCATATTACTTGAAAGACATTTTATACTCTACGTAATAAAAACATTTGTGACCCACTGCCTTCTACTTTTAAAATACTTTGCTTCTTTTGTTTCCTTAAGGAATTATAATAATGTTAATTTACAATATCTATAACTCCTTGTAGCTACGCACTAGCATGTCTTGTTTGGAGATTAAGATAAGGTGCATAAATGAATGATAGTCTATTATTACCTAGAATGATGTACTAGACAGTGAATGTATATTTGTCTAATTGAATTCAACTAGAGTCACATGCAATCAAAAAAATTTCATTGTAGTATACATGTTGGTTAGAAATTGTTTTTCAATTCTTTGTACACTGCTTATGTGTTTACAATATGATCAATTTGCATGATATTCTTATTCCTTTATTCCCTAATGATGATAAACAATTAGTTATATCACTGTCGCTAATATAAATCAATATGGACCACTGAAGGAACTCATTTAATATTTGTACAATTACATAAGTAAATAATATATTGAATATGTACATATTTGGTACTATAATTACATAACGTGATACTTGTTTTTGTTATAGGATCTATTGAAGGAATGGCAAGTAATTCAAATCCCATAATTAGGTTTACTTGCTTTTATGGAGGATGCTTTAAATTTAAACCAAAAATGGTATATAAAGATGGAGAGAAATATTATTTTGGTTGTGAGGTGGTTGATTTTATGCTTAATGCTAAGAGGTTAGGATATGGAGAAGCATGATATTTTACCTATAAATTCTCACTTGATTCCTATGAAGATGGTTTGAGGCAACTATAGAATGACAATGATGTGAGGACTTTAATATGTGCAATTGAAGTGAGAAAAATAACGATAATATAGGTGATTATGGATGGAGAGAAGTACCCTAAGTTAAGTAAACTTATTGAACCTAAGGTTAATATTCCAATTGAGGTAATTAGGGATGATGATGAGGAGGAAGGTTTATCAGCACCTGAAAATGTATCCTCAAATCCACCCATGCTAGCAACATCTAAAATTGAACATAGACATGAAGCATCAAATGATTCAGACAACCTATCACACCATAAAAGCCAATCAAAAGATATCAGTGACTCATTCAAGTGAAGATATTCTTGATGATATCTATGGATGTGCTATATAAGAAGAGTTACCTGTTAGGAGTTTGTGGTGTACTAATGTTGAGAATATTGACTTAGGTGATGATGATATTAATATTGTTGATGATGATCTTGGTATGAGAAGATGAAGAAGAAGCTAAAATATCTGTACTTTTCTCTTCTAGTTTAGATGATGAGAGACTTATTTTGAAGCAAGGAATGATATTTGATTATGTTTATAAATTTAGAAAGGCTTTGAAGAACATGATTGTTATTATGGGATTTGACTATGTTTATATAAAGAATGAAAGGCCAAAAGTTACTACAATATGCAAGAAGAAATATGGATGAAGAATATATGCAAGCCTTACATAAGATACAAATGTATTTTAAATTAAGACATTCCACGATTCTCATTGTTACTGAAGATTATTTGATAGTGCAAAATTTGATTACTAGCAGATTGCTCATACATACTTAGCACACTTTAGAGACCATCCTAGTTGAAATATAGATGGGCTAAAGGGGGTTGTTTTAAGAGATTACTAGAAAAAGACTACAAACATCAAAGCATTCATATAAAGCTAAAAGATATGCCTTAAATTTTTTGGTTAGAGATGAAGAGGCATAATATGAAAAGTTGAGAGGGTACTTCTTGGTGGTGATGGAATACAACAGGGGTAGTTCGCTATACATCATATCCCCTAAAGGTTTGTTTGAATCATACTACATATGCCTTGAACAAGTGAAATTTAGGTCTATTAATGCTTATAGACCAATAATATGCATTAATGATTGTCATTTGAAGACACGTTATGGTAGGCAAATGCTGACAGTCATTAGAAGGAATCCAAACGATTTTATGTTTCTATTGTCTTGGGCTATTATACGATTTAAAAACAAAGAGAGTTGGAAATGATTTTTGGGATGCTTACTAGATGATACTAGTTGTAATTGTTCATGGGTGTTCATGAGTAATAGGCAAGAAACGAAATATTCTTATTTTCTATTTCATATTTTTCCCTTATTTCTCATTGATCATATCTTTACCATATGATATAGTGTCTATAAGAGCTATTTGAGCATGAATATCCAAATTTGGATCATATTTATTGTTTTAGGCATTTGTGAGATAATTTACAAAGTACAAACTATTAGCCAACTACAAGGAGTAGATGTGGAGTATAGCTTCAGATTGTACACAACAAGGATATAAGCGGCAAATGAGTAAGTTGGAGAGCATGAACAAAGATGCCTATGATTGGTTAGTAAATATTCCCTAAATAAGATTATGTAGACATACATTTGATAGACGATGTAGGGGCAATTTTTTTCAAACAATACAATAGAATGTTTCAATGCATATTTGAGGAATGCACAAGACAAACTAATCTCGACTTGTTTAAAAGTGTTTAGAAGATCTACCATAAAGAGATTTGATCAAGAGAAGTAAGGAATGACTACCTATAATGACAAGATATGTCCTAACATTGTGTCAAAGTTAGAGGAAAATAAAAAAGAAGATACAAATTATTTGGCTTGTTTTCCGTGTAGTAACATCATTTTCATTTCAATATATTTACATAAATGTTACTAATAACTTAACACATTTATGGAAGGTGATGGGAAATTTGAAACTAAGCAATATAAGCTTAACCATCATGTTATGAACCTTCGAACAAATGAATTCACATATGGGAGATGGGAGTTAACTGGGATCCCTTGTAACTATGTCGTTTCAATGATTTTTTTAAAGAGAGGAGATCCTTATGATTAGTACAGTAATACTATACTAAGGAGACTTATATGAGGCATTATTGAGAGAGTATTAATCTACTAGCATGTGAACAGTTTTTGTCTATTGCTGGAGAACATAGATAGAAGATCAATCCTCCCCTTTATAAGAAAAAAGTTGGAAGGCCAAGGAAGAAAATAATAAGAAAAGTTGGTGAAGGTAAGAAGCGCGAGATTATTTCAACAAGAACTGGCAACCATGTAACTTGCAAGATATATAAACAAGCTAGACATAATTCAATAAATTGTAAAATGCTAGGACTTAGGTCAGTTATCATGAACTAGATAATGGTAAGCTCTTTTTAAAAAAAATATTGAAGTAAGAATATAATTGATAATAGGAACTTATATTATTTGATAAATATAGGGTCAAGTGTAAATGCCTTCTTAAGGAAAAGAAAATGTTTAATAGTTTAGAGTAAAGAGGAAGACAACCAAAGTTGGAAGAACTGAGATTTCAACAAGGTTAAGAGAAAGAGAAGAGGTTGGAACAACAAAAAGAACTTAACAAATATATATAGCTAACTTCTAGTCCTTATTTTTTTGGGAACTCATGAAAACTACTTTTTAATATGTAATTATTCATGGATAGCTCAAATATATATAGCTAACTTCTAGTCCTTATTTTTTTGGGAACTCATGAAAACTACTTTTTAATATGTAATTATTCA
>JANSVA010000002.1:21509568-21524032 GCA_025504915.1 Erythroxylum reticulatum | reverse complement strand
TATTCATAATTTTTATTGATAATTATTTTTAATTTATTAAATATATAATCTTGAATTAAATTATTCATAATTTTTATTCATAATTAAATAATATATATTTAAATGATAGTAAATCAGATTATGAAAAAATAGAAATTGGAAACAAAAACCACTTTTTATGGTTTTCATAATTTTTAAAAAAGGAAGAAACAAAAGCCAAAAACAGAAACTAAAAACTCAAATAAACAGGGTTTTTTTACTGAATTTGAAAACAAAAACAAAAAATGAAAAACAAAAATGGAAACAAACACCCGCTTAACAAGATAGAGAAACTCTTATAGATGAATAAAGAAGGAAAATAAAACAAATAACAAATATAAAAACCAAAGCAAAGAAATAGTCAACAATATACCAAATTGTGAATTGACTAGATTCATCTGAAGTTTCTTTAAGACTTTACTATATTCATTTTTACTTTTGGATTAATAAGTTATTTTAACTTCTTAGACCAGTAAGAGTATCTAACTTAGATCAGATGCTTTCTCCAGATATAAAACCCCTATTTGAAGATTAATCAATCAAAATTCCTTTCAAATTTAGATAACTTAAGAATATTTTAATTTGTTTTATAAACTCTCTTGATCGGTTTTACCCTAACTTAGAAAGATTATGTGGATTTCTTTTAAATAACTCATGTTTAACCTTTTATTCATGTTGTGACCTAAACATACATCTCATCTTCCACTTTTGCTTATTTTATTCAATCCATATAAAAAATGAATAAATCATAAGAAAATTAAAATTTCATTAAATCAAATAATGAATTAGAGTATGCCCCATCTTAGGCTCTTCTTACCATAATATGTATCCTTATTATTTGATAATCATACAAAGAATACTAATATAAAAGCAATAAAGAAAACAAGATAAAGAAATCATGTTCTTAAATCTTGAAATCTCTAAAAACAAAATTAAAAATCTTCCTTTATCTCTAAAAAAAAAATATAAACTCTTTTTTTTAGAAATTAAAAATTCATTAAATAATAGGGAAGATTACATCTAGACAGGGTCTCTCCCAAGTGGGATAGACCCACTTAGTTCACTGAGTACATCTAAGATAGCAAAAAACGGCAACGTTTAACAAAATAAGGCATATCGTTTAACATTTAGGGTATAACGATCTTTGCCTTTCCCAAATCTTCGACTATTACTTGATTAGGGAGGATGAGTGATGACGCTTTGATGGTGATGCTTGCAGTGGCTCCATGGATCATCTCCTTCTCGGTTCTTCGCTCAAATAAGTACTCATCTCAGGTAGCAGACTCCACCTCAGAGAACCTTTAGTGATTAGGGAATTTTGTGTTCCGCTAAGAACTTGCTTTATTTTCAGAGAAGGGAGAAGACTCTCTGAGGGCTCAGCTCTTCGGGAATAAGCCAGTAAAGGAGATCACGACTTAGGTAAAGGTCTGTAGTGATTCCATACTTTATATCCTTTCTTGAATCCATTCTTTAACCGAACTCTATAGTCATTTTGTGTATGACTAATCTAAGTTCCACTCCTCAGGGTTTGATTTTCTTAAAGAACTACAGAGACTTTGGAGTCTAGCCAGAAAGGGAGAACAGAGAGGAGATCTCATCCATGAAAAAGGTACGTGGTTCAAAGATTTTTATATCTTCCTTTTTTTTTCCTTGAAAACTCCATTGTTTAAACATTTATCTGTTGATGACAGAGATATGGATGAATAGCATAGATCTTCAAGCAATGTTCAAATCAGAAAGGGGGAGTAATTCCAAGTGAGTGTAGTACTAAACAACCTCACTATTTCCTTAGAAACTGCGAGGAATAATCTGCTTGTATAGTCATGGAAACTATTGTGAATTGTGGCTTGATTTCATTTATGCATTGTGAACTGAGTAACTAGTACTTAGGAAAGATCTAATAGGGCTAGTGCTATATTCTCCATATAAGGGTCATTCTCCTACTATAGTGTAGGTTTAATTGATTGATGATCAGTTGTTCCCTTATATTGGCAGTAGTGAGTTCTATAAGAGAAATTACCAAAGTATATTTGTTTTTAAACCTTCTACTATTCCTCTCTTTCCAGATTACTTGAAAACATGTAGCCACCGAGAGTAGTATAATAGCCCTATCATATTTAGAAATTTACACATTTGGTAATTCCTGTATGATATCTGTGAGTCTGCTACAGATAAAATTAGGGGCATATAGAATAGAAAATTTTGCCTAAATTTCTCTAGAAAAGACACATTCAAAGAAGAGGTGATTTCTATTTTCATCCTCTAGATTGCGTAAGATACATAACTTAGAGATGGTTAGGAATTTAAACCTATATAAGGTACTAAATCTGTCCCACATTGCTAGCCGAAGCAGAAAACTAACATTAGGTCTAAGGGCCTTGTTCCAAATCAATGCATCCTACTCTACTCAATTTTCAGACCTCTGCCTCATCTTTTTGACATCCTTAGCTGTAATCACAAAAATAGGAATACCCTTCCATAGATATGTATCTCCCTCCCCGTGACTTCTAAATTGAGGAATGTGTAGAAGTCTAGTCTCATCTAAAGAAAGGGACCAATTCCCATTCCTTATTATTTCTTAGAGCTTAGTATCCTTAAGGAACCTATTTAACAAGGAACTTGCCATCTGGTTTTATATTAAAGGTCCATTCCCTGTCCAGTTGTCATACCATAAGGAAAGTCTTTCTCCCACCCCTATCTAGCAAGTAATGTGTTGATACATTTCCTCCCTCATTCTAAGAAGTTGGATAAAAAACCAGGTGTAGCTTACTATGGTTTTTAGAGCCCAAAAACTCCTTCCTTTTAATAAATAAGAATGAATCCATTTAGTCCACATAGATTGTTTATCACTTAGGATTCTCCAAATCCTTTTGGACATAAGAAATATGTTTTTATTAGAGATTGACTCCAGTCCTAATCCACCTTCATCTTTTAATTGACATATTTTCTTCTAACTTACTTTGACTATTCCTTTCGCTCCATTCCTTTTCCCCATAGAAATTGCTTCATCAAATTTTCTACTGTTTTAATAAGCCCTTTAGAGAGAAAAAGGTATGAAAACTAGTAAGTATTCATAGACAAAATAACTGAGTTCAGTAGCTGAAGTTTCCCTCCATAGGATAGTGCTCTATTGGTCCATTTTGGATGTTTCTTAGGAAAAAACTTTTTTTTTAATTTCTCCTTCTCATTAAAATATGAAACCTTAACTTTTAATGAGTTATATAGCCTCAAGCATAAGTTTGCATAGCTAGCTGTATCTTCTATTTTTTTTTTCTAGAAATAACAATGCCAATAAAGGTACACACATGGGATCATGTAATGTACCAAATTCTTCATCCAAGGGGTAACGTGGGGCATACAAAGTATATTGGAGAAATAGAAGCAACCACATTGTAACACGACTCAACATGGATCCATTTTATGGTGCCGTCTTCTATTGTACTTCTGCAAATCTTCTAAAATTACTCTAATTTGATCAATTTCTTCTCCAATTTTGCTTCTTTTTCTCTTATATGATTATAAATAAGCCCTCAAGTGACTAAACTTTTTAAATTAACTATCCAATCCTTTAAAATCATCCAACATACAAGTAATAAATTCACTCAACATACTAGTATATATCAAACTCCCCCCACACTTAAGTAATTTCTAGACCTTAGGTAAACCAATCCATCATTCAACCTCAAATAGAAAATAATTTCGAAAAAAATGCTAAACCAATCAAGCATACTAATGAAAGTTCTCCAATTGAGTGAATTTATTATGCTTATTTACTTACAAATATTTTCAAATATTCAAAAGAAGTCATAATTACTTATGTATGTGCGTCTTACATAAAAATATGATAATGATCATCAAATTTTCATTTTACAAATTTATAAGAAAAATCAAACTCACTTATTCATCATCACTCATAAATAGTTATATAAGTAATCCAATTCACTAAAACAATCAGACTCACTATGAATTATCTCCGATAGCATGTTTTCAAAGAAAAACAAAATTTAAAAAATGACCTTGTATTGGGAAATTCATGACAAAGTTGATAAGTTTAAGTACGCTCATATAAATTACTTCCTAACACTTATATAAATTAGTCACATGGTTAAGTTAATAAGATATAAATCCATTCCATAAATGTGTCATTGAAGTGATAAATAGACTATAAAAAGAGCTTTGGTAAAAAGGTAAGTCAAAATGAAGTAATAATATCAAAAGTTCATATAAATGAGCAAGAATATTCATACAACAAAACGAAAAATATAGAAAATACAAAAGTATAATCAAAGGTCCTGGGAAGGTGTTGGTAGCATTATTACCCACTAGTACCTAGGTTTTCAAATGAAATCATCTTTATATGACTCCCTACAGAGGACCGTATCTCCACTATCCTTATATCATCAAAAAGATGACCTCCTTTCCATTAGTCAATATACAAAACCAATTAAGTTGGCCTCACACAACAGCTTAAGCCATTATGATGAAACAGTCACTTAACATGGTATCAGAGCCTAGGTATGGGCCTGACATTTGGCCTCACGTCATAGGTTTGATTCCCAGTGCAATGAACTGGGTCGCAAAGTAGAAGCGTGGTGGATTTAAGTAATTTGGTTCCGCCCTACATTCAACTCGAGTTTTAGGTAGATAAGTGGTGTGTTAGTGAATATATAAAACCAATTAAGTTAGCCTCACACAAGAGCTTAAACTATTGTGGTGAAACTGTCACTTATCACTTTCCAGCTAGTGCAACAGTCTTTTTTGGCTCTCTAGGATCAACATTGTCAACATCTTCCTCTCTAGTTAGTCCCTAGGCTCATCAGTCTCAACTCTGATATCCTCTGTTACTGCTAGCTCATGTTGTATCTCTACCCTTTTAACTAACTCCTTTAGACATAACGGTGAAGGTCGAATCTCCACTCTTAAGCGTTGTATGATTTACATCATGTGTTGCCAATTAGTTCTTGTCCACCTTGATCTAAGTCAGATTAGCTGGCTAGGCTACTAATGCATACAGTGGTGGTGGTGGAGTAGAAGCTCTCTTGGGTTTAACGGTATAATCCTCCTTAGCTAACACCTTCTTATCTACTCGTGATGGTGTACTAATAATTACGAAGTGTTTCTCCTCTACTTGACCATATTCATTGCCTTAAGAATCTCCAAGGTTAAGAGCATAAGAGTGGTTTCCACTGTGAGTTCTACATTATCTATAAACACTCCTAGCCAATGCACCAATGCTGTAATCACCAAATTGATGTTATAGTGATGATCTCAAAGTTAGCCCTATTTAATTACCCTCAAACCAAGTATATAAAGATGATATTGAACTGCATCCTCTACCTTCAGTATATGTAGTATAATATGAATAGATCCCTCTTGATGACTGCTCAATTGCTCTCCTTCCTTGCATACATCGGATGCACTAAAAGCATGTGAGCTCTCCTTCCTTGCATACATAAAATGCACTAAAAGCATAGGCATGAACTACATATAGGAGAATTAGAACCTAGGTGCCTTAGATTAATGGGATGATATAGGTGGATGTTCACCATTGATTGCCTATAGTTTATTACGTTCTTATCTGGGTTCAATATAGATCTTACTTAGCCTCAATATCTCTACATGCTCCTTAATGTCTAATTTAGGCATAAATTGTGAAATAGTTATAATTCAAACTATGGTCTATGCCTCCTAGTTTGAACTTGAGGAATGATATGATTACGTATATCATCCTCGTGTCATCTACTTCCAATATGCATATGAACTCTAGTTTAAGCTCATAGTAGATTGGGTTGTAATAATAAAAATGTCAAACCTTGTAGTAGATTTGGTTATGATAATAAAAGTCATCAAACCACCCATAAAAGAAAATTATCTTGCACCCCATTAATGAGATTAACTTATCTAAGAAGGTCTCAATAAATAAAATGGGATTCCTTAAACTGTCTAACACGGAAAGCCTAATATCTCTTTCAATTTGCCTTCGTTTCAAAATAAAGCAACAAATGATTTAGATACTAATAAGTATTTGTAGAAGCCCATGGCTCTACCAAAGATGATATTAGCATTAGGATAATCTACATCGGTCTCTAATACCTCTTCGAAACATATGTCCTTAGGGCAGTGGGGTATGATAAAGAGGCAATGATGTCCACTTTGGCTCTCTTACATGGTGGTTGATATGTAGGTCTCTATGGTGTTTTAAATGGTCCCCAAGTTCCTTATGTTGTATGATATGTGAAGAAAAACATAAATAATAATAATAATTGATAAATGATATCACAAAAATGCCTAAATTATAGAGTATAATGTAAAAATGTGCAAAAAAAGTAATCATCCTATAATATTCTCGTATCATATTTTTGTTATTTATGTAGAATATTATCGTTGCCTACATCCTATAATGTCAAAACATAAATCCTCATGTCTTTTAGTCCTTTACAGACTCTATACTAACTACTCCAAAAAATTTAAGGCATTGAAACAACTCATATGAGTCACATTAAGAATCTTTGACCATATATTGCACATATAAATCTCAATTCACCAAAGTCATTTTTCTAAAACCCTAAACATAATGCACAATAAATATCTAATCATTAAATAAGCACAAAAAACAATTCATAGGACTAAATAATTTGAGATGCATCTAAATAATGAAAATAAAAATACCCATATGTAAGTTAAAGATTTGGTGAAGAAAAAAATCTGAATGTGCGCTAAGGTACTCTATGTATGATTTAGGATGATTAGGGGTGGTTTAGCTCTCTAAAAACTAAAATAGGAATGAAAATTTCTAAGAAAAGTGAGGGAAAACATATTTAAGAATGAGAAAACAATGGGGTGTATGCATTTTATAGTTTCCTACAAGGTATCATGTAGGTTTTATATGCTACTAATGCATAAGACTATGTAGGTAACATGGAGATATGTTGTTGGAATTAAATGATATTAGAAAATAGGAAAGACAATTGGAGATATATAGGCAAAATTTCAAAGAAAAATGAGAGGAAACATAGTTAATAATGAGAAAACAAAGGGGTGTACACCTTTTATAGCTTCCTACAAAACATTTACACAGTACTATCTAGGTGCTATATGCTAGTATATAGGAATATATAGGTAACATGGATGTGTGTTGTTTACATTAAATGTTCTTATAAAATAGGAAAGAAAAGAGGAGATACATGGGGCCTACATGAGATTGTGAATTTATTATGTATAAAAGTGGTTCTCTCTATTTATTGAGTCTCTTATATATGGGTTATAATACATGATCATGTATACTTACTTTGGGACATGCTTTCAACACGAGTATGGACATCTTACCTTTTACTTAGTAATATTAAATAGTGGTAGACTTTATAATTTTTGATCCTCTTCTATAGGTGAACAAGGGTTTGCCTTTAAAGCAATATGGGGGTATGTGTGTAAATTGTCACCTATAGGGTATCGTGTAGGTGCCATGTATAAAAGTGACATATTTTGTTTCTGTTAGTTGGTCAATATAAAGCTACATGTGAAAATAATGTAATATTAGAATTTGGGAGTCTACATGGAATATTCTAGCCACATTAAAATGATGTCTAATTCACACTATGCTTGGTTTCACGCGGAGTCATTTTTCACAACCTAAACGATGTTGCATGAAGCCGAAACGATGTCTAGTTTTATCATATCGCAAATAGAACTATACATTATTTGAATTAGGGTTGGGATTCCTTTTAGTCGATTGGGAAGCAAAGGGAAGAATGATTTCAAAATCTACTTTTGGGAAGCAGTGGGAATATAATGTTGATATTGGGAAGCAGTGAGGCTGATTTCAATTCTTACCACTATCTCATTTCAGTAACTTCCATTTCTCTTTGTTTTCTTCTGGTATAATGTGTATGCTAGTTTGTGGAAATGGTCAGTGAATATATGTAAGGCACAATTACGAAATCAATTTATATTTATTCATGGGACTATTATGTCTTTGTTTCATTGAAGCTAATGTTGAATGATTAAATTTTGACTATGTGTAAATTTTTGTCTTTAATATTGAGTATGGGCCATTTTCATAAGAATTACTAGTTAACTACTCACAATTCACAAAATTAACAAGTTAGAGAAACCCTTATAGATGAATAAATAAGGAAAATAAAATAAATAGCAAATATAAAAACTAAAGCAGAGAAATAATCAAGAATATACTAAATTGTGAATTAACTAGATTCATTTCAAGTTTCTTTAAGGCTTTACTATATTCATTTTTACTTTTGGATTAATAAATTATTTTAACTTCTTAGACTAGTTAGAGTATCTAACTTAGATCAGATTCTTTCTTGAGATATACAACTCCTATTTGAAGGTTAATTAATCAAAATCACTTTCAAATTTAGACAATTTAAGAATATTTTAATTTGTTTTATAAACTCTCTTGATAGGTTTTACCCTAACTTAAAAAGATTATTTGGATTTCTCTTGAATAACTCATGTTTAAACCTCTTTATTCATGTTATGACTTCAACATACATCTCATCTTTCAAATCTTGAAACATGAGTCAAATAATGAATCTTACACTTTTGCTAATCTGATTCAATCAATATAAAAAATGAATAAATTATAAGAAAATTAAATTTTCATTAAATCAAAGAATGAATTAGAGTATATTACATTTTATGCTTTTTCTTACCAAAATCTATATCCTTATTAGCTTATAATCACACAAAGAATATCAAAATAAAAAATAAAGAAAATAGGATAAAGAAATCATGTTCTTAAATCTTGAAATCTTTACAAAAATTGTTAAAATGTTCCTTTATCTTCAAAGAGTGATAAACTCTTGATCAAGGCTAATGCAAAACAAAATCAAATGACATTTTTTATGTTTCTTGGCCAAAAAAAACCTTTCTTTGTCTCTCCTTCTCATTAAAATATGAAACCCTAACTTTTAAGACAACCCTAAGCATAGGTTCATGTAGCTAGATGTATCTTCTATAATTTTTTTTGGTAATAACAATGTTGTATTCTTCATTCAAGGGATAACATAGGGCATATAAAGTGTACTGGAGAAATAGAAGCAACCACATTGTAACACAACACAACAGTGATCCATTTATAGTGTCGTCTTCTATGGTAATTCTTTAAATCTTCTAAAATTACCCCAATTTGATCAAAATTTTCTCCAATTTTGCTTCTTTTTCTTGCATGATTATAAATAAGACCCTAAATGACTAAACTTCTTAAATTAACTATCAAATCCTCTAAAATCATTCAACATACAAGTAATAAGCCATAAATAGTTTTTAAAATAATAGATGTCTAGCATCTATCAAATTCTCCCACACTTAAGTAATTTCTAAACCTCAAGTAAACCAATCCATCATTCAACCTCAAATAGAAAATAATTTCAAAAAAAATGCCAAACCAATCAAGCATACTAATGAAAGTTCTCCATTATCCATTCAATTATAAAGGATCATCATAATGTTATGCAACCAACTAATCGCATCAATTTACAAAATGATTCAATTCATATTATGAGTCTTCAAACTTTAATTGGAATCACATAACTCAATTTGATACATAAAATAAGATGCTTGAACTTTCAAACACATTGTTACACTTTTTATTATTAAAACATAAACTTGAACAAGAGCATTAAAAGCTCATTTTAAAAGTCATATAGTCTTTTTATGTGAGAGTAAACACCTAATTATGAATACCTATGATTACTCAACTAGGTCACTATCTCAAATGGCTACTAGAGTGAGTTTATTATGCTTATTTATTTACAAATATCTACAAATATTCAAAAGAAGTCACAATTACTTATGTATGTGCATCTTACACAAGAATATCATAATGAACATCAAATTTTCATTTTCCAAATTCATAAGAAAAATCAAACTTACTTATGCATTAACACTCATAAATAGTTATATTAGTAATCCAATTCACTAAAACAATCAGACTCGTCATGAATTATCTCCAATAGCATGCTTTCAAAGAATTTGTTTTCAAAAATTGCCTCTTATTAAGAAATTCATAACAAATTTGATAAATTTGAGTATGCTCATATAAATTACTTCCCAACACTTATATTGTTTGAAACGTTTCCAAAGATGCAAGACAATAATAAAATTAAAAAAGAGGGCAGAGATAAAAATAACTTGAACCTCCCTAATTTATAAGTCATATGGTTAAGTTAAGATATAAATCCATTCCATAAATGTGTCATTGAAGTGATAAATAGATTATAACAAGAGATTTGGTAAAAAGGTAAGTCAAAATGAAGTAATAATATCAAAAGTGCATATAAATGATCAAGAATATTCATATAAGCAAAACGATAAAAATAAAAAATACAAAAGTCTAGTCAAAGGTCGTGGGAAGGTGTTAGTGGTATTTAGGGTGGCATGTATAGCATTATTACCCACTGGTCCTTTGGGTTTTCAAATGATATCATCTATATATGACTCTTTATAGAGGACTCTATCTCCACTATCCTTATATCATTAGGAAAAATTACCTCCTTTCTAGCTATTGCAACATTCTTTTCTATCTCTCTAGGATCAACATTGTCAACATCTTCCTCTCTAGTTGGTCCCCCACTGATACAACTAGCCTTCGCAATGGAGTTCCACGTCTTACACATCAACATGATAAGCTACACATGCCAAGTGCTCCAATTACAATGCAACATGCTTCAAGGCTTAAAAAAACAATGCAAGCTTTTGTTCAAGCCCAAATCACAAGTCAAGTACATGAGGAGGCCGAAACATCCATACAGGAACACCAAGGTGTGAAAGCTTGTGACTTTATTACAGGAGGCGTTGGAAGAGGCTAGCACTTAGCCATTTAGGCTCATTTTTTATAATTTAGGCTTATTATTTATTATCTCTTATTTTAGGCTCAAGGACTTGTTGATAGGCTTTTCTTTTAGTTAGTAGCATGTACTTTGTTTGTCTGGGTTATTTTGAGACTTGTTTGTTTTAATGTATTTAGTCCATTCCAAAAAATACTTGGATTAGATTATGTTCAATGGGCTAGATGCTCCTAGATTTGTTAGGATTAGCCTAGTTTTCATTAAATGGGCTTGCAAACCCATTCCTATTAGGGTTAAGACTTGGTCAACGTATTTATACCTTATTATATTCTTGTAACCTTAGATTGGATGATTAATAAAATTTCACAATTGAGTTCTTCAAGTGAGGTGTGAATGTCTTCATGGTTACTTCAAGAAATTGATTTAAATTAATAAGTAAGTACTTGCAACATAAACTGATTTCTAATTTCTTTGGGATTAGGTCTCAAACTTATGATTTGGGGTTTGATCTAGCATGTACTTATAGTAGAAAGATTAGGGTTTTGATTTAATAGGATTAGGAGGTTTCAAGAACCTTGTTTTCTTGAGGTTTTCGTATCATCTTGGTATAAGAGCTTTGGCTTAATTCTATTGAACTTATACGTATTTTTATTATGTTTTTCTTATTTGTTTCTAAATAAAAAGTGAACAATACTAACCCGTGAACAATACCCGGAAAAGAAACTGAACAATATTAAAAAAGGAGTGAACAGTAGTGAAAAAACAGTGAACAATACCAAAAAAAGAGTGAATAGAACCAGAAAAAATGAACAATACCAAAAAAAGGAGTGAATAGTAGTAAAAAATATTGAAAAACACTTTAAATTGCCTATTTTAAACCTTGGGTAGATTTGAAATTTGTTCTTTGAGCTCTCAGGTTTTGTTGAGTTTTGCAATATATTGAGTGTCTTTCTTTGATTCTTAGTTTACTTTCTTGTTTGTGCCTTTCTTTACTTCCAATATACTGAATTGGACAATCTTGCATTCATATTGTTCAATCTTGCATTCATATTGTTCAATTATAAAAATAAATTCATTGCATACACATCTTTTCCATCCGTGCATTAGGATACTGTTTTATTTCTTTCTGTGTATTACTTTGCATCCAGAATTGTTCTTATTTCGTTTCTTGTTAGGATTTACTTGTTCTTTCCAATTAATTTGTGTTGCTTGCTATTTGCTTAGTTTTATTGAATTGATTTCCGAAAAGTAACTTTAAAGACATCACTTAAGTGGTAAAAGGCAAGAGTGTGTAACCCTAGTTGAGAGAGTCATTGAGGTTACTTAAACACAAGGGAAGTGACATCATTTTGAGGGAAACACGTGAGGGAGTGTGTGAGGTTGTTTATTACTAACCTTGTTTTACAGGTATATCATTTTATCTACAATGTCACAGGGAGGTAGTAATGACGACAACCAAGGGGAGATGCAAATATTACTTTCACCTTGAGAGCCATGTAGCAACAATTTGAGAGGTTCAATCTAGCCTTAACTGAGATTAGGGGACAGATGGATCAGCTCAGACAAGGGAGATGTGAGGAACCTTAAGGGAGGCATGCAGATGTATACCAAAAGCAACCACCACCTCGTAGACCACCACCTCGGTTTGAACCAGAGGAGGAAGAGTTTGAGGAGGAGGAAGAGTTTGAGGTACGTAGACCTAGGAGAGCTCAGTTAGTGACATCCAGGAGGAGAAATAAAGAGATATCAATTACTACTTGGGACGATATGAAGGCGTGCATGAGGAAGCGGTTTGTGCCTTCTTACTATTATAGGGAGATGCATCAGAAACTTTAGAGATTCACTCAGGGATCTAAATCATTGGAGGACTACCATAAAGAGATAGAGATAGCTATGATCTGAGCTAATATAGAGAAAGACCCAGAGGCAACCATGGCACGATTCTTAAGTGGCTTGAATAGGGAGATAGCTAATGTGGTAGAATTGCAACACTATGTGGAGATTGAGGACATGGTGAACATAGCCATAAAGGTGGAAAAGAAAATCAAAGCTAGAGTGGTAGCAAGGAGTGGGACAAATTCTAGCTAATCATGGAGTTCAAAATGGCCCAAGACAGAGGAGAAGTCGAAAGACAAGGGACTGGACTTCAAGGAGACACCCAAAAAGCCAAATATAGGGTTTGACCTTAAAGGTACACCTAACACCCAAGCTTCTTCTAGTAAGCATTCTAGCATTAAATGTTTTAAGTGTTTGGGATCTAGTCATATTACTTCACAATGTCCAAATAGGGAGGTTATGTTTTTGAGAGATGATGGGGGAATTAAGTCCCAGGAGAGTGATGGGAAAGAAATGCCTGAGCTTGAGGATTATAGTGATGTGGAGGTAGAGGAACCTGTCCAAGCCGAAGCCCTTGTGGTTAGGTGTGCTCTCAATATGCAGGAGAAGGTAGAAGTAGATGAGTAGAGGGAAAACATCTTCCATACACGTTGCTTAATCAATGATAACTAATGTAGGGAGCTGTACAAATGTAGCTAGTACAATCTTGGTAGAGAAGTTGGGGTTGGTTATTATTAAACATCCTAACCCATACAAGCTACATTGGTTCAACTAATGTGGAGAAGTAAGGATACAAAAGCAAGTGAAGGTTGCATTCTCTATTGGGAGGTATTCTGATGAGGTTTTGTGTGATGTAGTACCAATGCAGGTGAGTCACATATTGTTGGGGAGGCTTTAGCAATATGATAGGCATGTGATTCATGATGGCTACAAGAATAGGTACTCATTCAAGGTGGGAGATCAAACCTTCATTTTAGCACCTCTAAAACCAAAAGAGGTTTATGAGGATCAAATGAGGCTTCCAAAAGCCATGGAAGAACAAAAATAAAGGGAGGTCGAGAGTTTGAAAAAAAGAAAAGGAAAAGAAGCCATTAAAAAAAAATAAAGGCTCAATTGAGAGATATTGCAATAGTGAGAAAAAAATAGAGGGAAGTATAATAGAAAAAGGAGAGTTGAGTGAAAAGAAGAGTGAAAGAAAAAAGAGTACCTTTTTTTCAAAATCAAGAGATTTGAGATAAGTATTGTACACACTTAAGCCTTTAATTTTGCTTAACTATAGAGAAATTCTTTATAAGAAGGCTGACCTTAACTCTTCCGTACCTAGTGTTATTAAATCTATTTTGTAGGAATACTCAGATGTCTTTCCAGATGAGATGCCCAAAGGACTACCACCTTTAATAGGTATTGAAAACTAGATAGATTTTATGCTAGGAGCTAAAATTCCAAACCGCCCTACTTATAGGAGTAATCCTGAGGAGACAAAGGAGCTTCAAAAGTAAGTGGAGGAACTTTTAGAGAGGGGACACGTGAGAGAAAGCTTAAGCCCATGCGCAGTTTCAGAGTTATTAGTACCAAAGAAAGATGGGACTTGGCACATGTGTGTGGATTGCAGCGCAATGAATAAGATAACGGTAAAATATCACCACCCGATTCCTAGATTAGATGATATGCTTGATGAATTACATAGTGCTTGTTGCTTTACAAAGATTGACCTTATGAGTGGCCATCATCAAATTAGGATGAAAGTAGGAGATGAATGGAAAACAACCTTTAAAACTAAATATGGTTTATATGAATGGTTG
>JANSVA010000002.1:21491588-21509468 GCA_025504915.1 Erythroxylum reticulatum | reverse complement strand
CAAATTATTCTAACTAACAGGAATTTAGCAAACTAAGCCTCAAAATAAATAAAACCTGCTTAATGCGAACCGGGGTCTAACAGGTTGTATATTTTGATGATATTATGATTTATAGCAAAAGCATTGATGAACGTGTTTTACATCTTAAATCTATACTAGAGGCACTTAGGTGTGAAAAACTTTATGCTAAACTTAAAAAAGTGTTCTTTTTGTATGGATAAAGTTGTATTTCTTGTCTTTGTTATTTCTTCCCATGGTGTTCATGTTGATGAGGAGAAGGTTAAGGCTATCAAAGATTGGCCTATTCCTAAGTTTGTTGGTGATGTGCATAGTTTTCATAGTTTGGCTAGTTTTTGTAGGTGATTTGTGAAATATTTTAGCACCATTGCTATGCCATTAACTGAAATCATTAAAAAAGATGTTGGTTTTAAATGGAGTGAGGCACAAGAACTTGCGTTTAATGTTTTAAAAGATAATTTGTGTTCTGCACCTGTTTTAAGCTTACCTAACTTCAATAAAGCTTTTGAGATTGAATGTGATGCCTTCGGGATAGGTATTGGTGTTGTTTTGATGTAGGGTAGGTGTCCCATTGCATACTTCAGTGAGAAGCTTCATGGCCCACAACTGAATTATTCTACTTATGATAAGGAACTATATACCTTGGTGAGAGCATTGGAAACGTGGTAGCACTATCTATGGCCAAAGGAGTTTGTGGTTCATTCTGACCATAAATCACTCAATAATTTGAAGGGCCAAGGTAACTTGAACAAGAGACATGCCAAATGGCTAGAGTTCATTGAAACTTTTCCATATGTGATCATCTATAAGCAAGGTAAGGAAAATGTAATGGTTGATGCACTGTCAAGAAGGTACACTCTAATCAATACTTTAAGTTCTAAAATGCTTGGATTTGAGTTTATTAGAGATTTGTATGCTTCGGATTATAATTTTGGGAATGTTTATGGTGTGTGTGAGTATGCAACATTTCAAAAGTTTTATAGGCATGATGGGTACTTGTTCAGGAAGAATAAGCTTTGTGTGCCCATTTGCTCTGTGTGTGAAATACTTATGCGTGAATCACATTGTGGAGGATTGATGGGTCACTTTAGGGTGCAAAAGACATATGACATACTTTGTGAACATTTTTACTAGCCTAACATGAGAAAAGATGTTGAAAAAAATCTATTCTAGGTGTGTTGCATATAGACAAGCGAAATCAAAGACCTATCCACATGGTTTGTATACTCCCTTGCCTATGCCTAAGCATCCTTGGACTAACATATCTATGGACTTTGTATTAGGGCTACCTACGACAAAAAACAGTAGGGATAACATATTTGTGGTTGTTGATAGGTTTAGTAAAATGTCACACTTTATTGCATGTCATAAAACTAATGATGCTACTTATATTGTTGATTTGTTCTTTAGAGATGGTGTGCATTTACATGGTGTTCCAAAAACCATTGTTTCAGATCGTGATGTAAAGTTCTTGAGTCACTTTTAGCGTATTCTTTAGGGAAAGTTAGGAACTAATCTTTTGTTTTCTACTACTTGTCATCCTCAAACAGATGGCCAAATTGAAGTGGTCAATAGAACTTTAGGATCTCTTTTGCATGCTGTTATAAGGAAAAATCTTAAAACTTGGGAATAATGTTTTCCATTAGTTGAATTTGAATATAATAGGAGCAGTCATTCTACTACTGGTTATTCACCATTTGAGATAGTTTATGGATTTAACCCTTTGACGCCTTTGGATTTGTGTCCTTTTCCATTACATGAGTTATCTAGTAGGAATGGACAACACAAGATTGAATTGGTGAAGAGCATTCATGAGAAAGCAAGGCAGCAAATAGAGAAACGAAATGAAGCAAATGCACACATGACTAATCAAAGGCATAAGTTGTTGAGGTTTGAGCTTGGAGATTAGGTTTGGCTTCATTTTAAGAAGGAGAGGTTTCTTAAGAAAAGGAAATCCAAGTTAGATCCTAGAGGCGATGGGCCATTCCAAGTGCTTGAGAGAATGAATGATAATGCCTACAGGATTGATTTGCTAGGTAAGTATTAAATGTTCGCTACTTTTAATGTTACTAATCTCTCTCGCTTTACTAATGTATGGTCTAATTTCAGAACGAATCCTTTTGAGGAGGGAGAGGATGATACAACCAGCTTTGCAATGGAGTTCCACGTCTTACACATCAACATGACAAGCTACACATGCCAAGTAGTCCAATTACAACGCAACAAGCTTCAAGGCTTAAACAAGCAATGCAAGCTTTTGTTCAAGCCCAAATCACAAATCAAGTATATAAGGAGGCCGAAACATCCATAGAGAAACACCAAGATACGCCCAAGCTTGTGACTTTATTAGAGGAGGCGTTAGAAGAGGCCAGCACTTAGCCATTTAGGCCCATTTTTGGTAATTTGGGCTTATTATTTATTATCTCTTTTTTTAGGCCCAAGGATTTGTTTATGGGTTGTTCTTTTAGTTAGTAGCACGTGCTTTGTTTGTCTGGGTTATTTTAAGACTTATTTGTTTTAATGTGCTTAGCCCATTCTAAAAAAATACTTGGATCAGATTATGTTCAATGGGCTAGATGCTCCTAGATTTGTTAAGATTAGCCTAGTTTTCATTAAATGGGCTTGCAAACCCATTCCTATTAGGGTTAGGACTTGGTCAAGGTATTTATACCTTATTATAACCTTGTAACCCTAGATTGGATGATTAATAAAATTTCATAATTGAGTTCTTTAGGTGAGGCGTGAATTTCTTCATGGTTACTTCAAGAAATTGATTTGCATCAATAAGTAAGTACTTGCAACATAAATTGACTTCCAATTTCTTTAGGATTGGGTCTTAAACTTATGATTTGGGGTTTGATCTAGCATGTTCTTAGAATAGAAAGATTAGGGTTTTGATTCAATAGGATTAAGGGGTTTCAAGAACCTTATTTTCTTGGGGTTTTCATATCACCCAGGCTCAGCCTCCCTAGGCTCATCGATCTCAAGTCTAACATCCTCTGTTGTTCCTAGCTTATGCTCTATCTCTACCCTTATAACTAACTCTTTTAGACATAAAGGTGCAGGTCGAGTCTCCACTCTTAGGTGTTGTATGATTTGCATCATGGTCTTGCCAACTAATGTATATTTACCTTGATGTAAGTCAGACTAGTTGGCTAGGCTGCTAGTACATATGGTGGTGGTGGTGGATTAGAAACTCTCTTAGGTTTAATTATATAATCCTCCTTAACTGACGCCTTCTTATCTACTAGTGATCGTAACTAATAAGTGTGAAGTGTTGACGTCAAGTGTTTGTCCTCTGTTTGACCATATGCATTTCTTTGAGAATCTCCAAGGTTACGAGTTCATAGTGGCTGCCACTGTGAGTTCTAGGTTGTCTATAAACACTCCTATCCAATGCACCAACGGTGTAAGCACCTAACTGATATTATATTGATGATCTCAAAGTTAGCCTTGTTTAAATACCCTCAAACCAACTATATAAAGATGATATTGAAGTGTATACTCTACCTTCTATATATGTAATATAATATGAATAGATCGTCTTGATGACTGTTTAAGTGATCTCCTTCCTCGCATAATTATAGAGTATAATGTAAAAATATGCAAAACGAAAGAATATAACACTGAATTAAATGTAATTGATCTATAATATTCTCATATCATATTTTTTTTATTTACGTAGATGGTAATCGTTACCTACATCCTATAATCTCAAAACATCAATCTTCATGTCTTTTAGAGCATTGCAAACTCTACACTGACCAATCCCAATAATTTAAGGAACTAAGGCAACTCATATGAGTCATATTAAGAATCCTCGACCATATAAAGCACATATAAATCTCAATTCCCCAAAGTCATTTTTCTAACACCCTAAAAATAATGCATATAAATATCTAATCATTAGATAAGCATAAAAACAATTCAGAACATTAAATAATTTGAGATGCATCTAAATACTGAAAGTAAAAATACCCAAATAAAGTTAAATATTTAGTGAAGAAAAAATATGAAGGTCCACTAGGATACTCTATGTATGATTTAGGAGGGCTAAGGGGTAATTTATCTCTCTAAGAACTAAAACAAGAACAAAAATTTCAAAGAAAAGTGAGGGAAAACACAGTTAAAAATGAGAAAACAATGGGTTTTATGCATTTTGTAGCTTACTACAAGGTATAGTGTAGGCGTCATATACTATACTACAAGGTATCGTGTGGGCGTTATATACTACTAATAGACAAGACTGTGTAGGTAACAAGGAGGTACGATGTTTGAATTAAATGAGAATTAAATGATCTTAGAAAATAAGAAAGACAAGTGGGAGATATATAGGCAAAATTTCAAAGAAAAGTGAGATGCACAATTAAGAATAAGAAAACAAAGGGGTGTACGAATTTTATAGCTTCCTAAATAGAATTTACACAGTACTATGTAGGTGCCATGTGCTAGTACATAGGACTAGATAGGTAGCATGGATGTCTATTATTTTCATTAAATGTGCTTTTAAAGTAGGAAAGGAAAGAGGAGATACATGTGGCCTACACAAGCTTATGAATTTATTGTGTATAAAAGTTGTTCTCTCTACTTCTTGAGTCTCTTATATATGGGTTATAAGACATGATCTTCTATACTTACTTTGAGATATGTTTTCAAAATGAGTATAGACATCTTACCATGTACTTAGTCATATTAAATTGTGGCACACTCTGTAATTTTTTTATCCTCTTCTTTAGATGAACACATGTCTGTCTTTAAAGAAATATGGGGGTATGTGTGTATAGGGTCACTACATGGTATCATCATGTATGTTCAATGTATAAAAGTGACATATTTTGTGGTATCTTATAAGGGACATGTATAAAAGTGACATATTTTATTTTTTTGAGTAGGTAACTATGGAGTTGAACATGATGGCGCATTAGAGCAATGCTGGCTCATAAACCTACAAAATAAAAGCATATTAACTCTAAAAACTTAGTGAGATATTTCAATCAAAATTCAATAAAAGAAGATTAAGAAAATGACATGAAACTAAGAAAACAAACAACTAATGGCATAAACAACTAGAAACATTAAAGTCTAAAAGTAATGAAAGTAAAGAGTGTTAAGTTACTTTCCAACAAGCACTTGTTTAGGCTATAAGCTCGACTTTTTTCCATTGGTATCAACCTAGTGGAACTTTATTGTTAGCGTATAAAAGATCTACCTTAAACTTTATTCTTTTTCTTTTTCCTAATAAAAGATTAATTTTTAATTATACTTTATATTTCTTTACGACATATTTGCCTGTTCCACATGCTTTCTTTAACTTTGAATCCATTCCTTTTGCATTATATACTTTCACCTTATGTATATAACAAGATATCTTTATTAATTATACCAAAATAAAGACACTTATTAAACTTACCACCAATAGGATTATAGGGGTTCATATTTTTTGAATTTCGGTTTCTCATCCCTGATCTTTAGGGTTAAATTTTTTTTATGAATATTAATTAGGGCCTTAAAAAGTTGAATCAAATCAAAAGCATATGCATATCCTCATCCATATCTAATACCATAAAATCTAGGAGAATAAGAAACTTACCAAATTTTATGGGTACATCTTCTAATATACCTACCAGATATTTAAAAGAACAGTTTGCCAATTGTAGAGAGATAGTAGTAAGTTTAAGATTACCCACCTGAAGCTTGTTCCAAATGGATAAGGGCATAAGGATAACACTTGTCCCTAAATCATATAGGACATAATCAAAGCTCATGTCTCCAATAATGCAAGGAATGGAGAAGTTTCTAAAGTCTTTAAGCTTGGGAAGTGGTCTGCTATAAGTTATATCTTTGCACTCATTAGTCAAGGTCACAAATTCATACTCCTCAAGCATTCTTTTGTTAAATAAAATATTCTTTAAGAACCTGATGTAAAAAGGCATTTCCTTAAAATATTAGGAAAAAAAGAATATTAATATAATTTTTTGAAGAATTTCCAAACACTTCCTAAACTCGTTATCTAACTTCACCTTAAAAATCTTTAGAAGAATGGTATAAGTGGTTTATAGGGTATAGGGGAATGTATTTTAGGTTTCAGCTTCACCTTCTTCTCTCTTAAACTTCTCTCTCTAACACGTATCCTCTTTCCCTAATCTACATCACCTTTGATCTTCTCTAACCTAGGGTTCTTAATCAACTCATCACCACTCAACATTACATTGTTATAGTACTCATTAGGATTCTCAAGTTTGCTAGGCAATTAACCATGTAGTCTAATAGCGACACTAACATATTAAGCTATTTGAGACTCGAGCATCTTGTTATGGGAAGCAATTGAATCCACCTCAAAGTCTAGATTCCTAATATCCTTCTTGAATTCTTCATTTTGTTTGGTTTAGGAGGTAAGGAAGTTCTTTAAAAGGAATTCTAAGTTTGATTTTTTTAGTAGGGAGATTGAATGATCTAGGTTAAAAACTAGGTGGTTACCTATTCGAAGGTATAAAATTGAACTTGATTAAGAGAAAGTATAATGATTCCTTTAATTAAGATCATAGGTGTTTAAAAATATGTCATATTTCAAGTTTTCATTGTTGATATAGTTAACCTATTTCAAAGAAGGGTCATGTAAAAATAGGTTTCCTAATTGGCAATCTACATCTAAGTGTCCTAGGGATCCACAGATGACATAAACCACATTAGTAGCATAAAAAATATTAACATTCATATGATCAAAATTATGAGACAAAGCATATAATTTAACAGTTAGATGATTAATTGCATTTAAATCATACTTACCTAGAATTTTCTTAAAGGTGTCTCTCTCATTTGACCAATGATAATGGTTTTAAAGGCCATGTCCTTAATTAAAGAGTATGCTTCATCTACCATCATGTTCATCAGGGCTCCACCAACAATGACATCCACAAAGATTTTGATGTTTTAGGTCATTCTATTGTAAAAGTGCTTAACTATTAACTACTTCTTTAATCCATGTTGTGAATAAGAGCTCAATAAGTCCTTTTATCTCTCCCGTGCCTTGTATAAAGACTTGCCTTCCCTCTAGAAAAAAGTGGGGAACTAATTTCTAATTTATGCTTTCTTACTTAGAGCAAAATACGTTGCTAAAAATGCATAAAAGAGTTGATTCTAAGTAGTGATTGATCATGTTAGTAGGCTTTGCAGCAATGCTCTAGCCTTATCACTCAAAGAGAAAGGCAATAATTAGAGCTTAATGGCATCAAGTGACACACCATTTAGTTTAAACTTGTCGTAGTAATTTAAAAATGTTGATAGATGTAAGTTGGGGTCTTCAAATAGTGAACTGCTAAATTGATTATGTTATACTATAGATGATCTTACTTAATAAGATTCTTAAAATCTTCAGAATTATACATACAAGAAGTAGTATGCAAAAGAGCAATAATAAAGAAACTTCAGTAAATAGATAATGAAACTAAAACAAAAAAATAAAAAGATCTAGTCTACTTAGTTTGTGGCTCTTCAAATATTAATGCGTAATCCTAAGTAATGATGCTAAAATTAATTATGAGCACACAATGTAGCTATCGCAATGAAGAGTATGGATTGATCTCATAAGGATTTTTAGTTAACTACCCATTACCACAAACTTGATAAGCTAGACTAATTGTTATAGATGAATGAATAAGGAAAATACAATAAAAAAAAATCTAAACACTAAAGCAAAGTAATGATAAAAAATATAACAAATTACGAATTAACTACATTTAGGCCATGTTAGCTTAGGACTTACTATGTTGAATTTCACTGGTTGACAAAATCTGTAAGTTTATAGAATCGTTCCTAGTACTTACAAATCAAGTATTCCAAGGTCGTCTCCCACAAGGACGAAGAAACTCACTACTGAATTAATCCTAATTACTTGAACTAAAATAACAAGAAACTTAAAAGATGATTGGATTAGAGCAGACAATAAATTGTAAAGACTATAAATAAAAAATAAGGGAAATATGATGATTTAGACTTAGGGCTTTAGGGTTCACCAATTTAAGAGATTGATCGATAAATTATGGAATTGATTGAATGACAGGTTATACTAACAATTGCACAACTTTACTCATATTCTCTATCAAGACATATAAGAATACCTAACTAGTTGATTACCATCTCTCAATGTGAAACCTAACTAGTTAAATTCATTAAAAATAAGCAACCGTAAGTTATCACACTAGTTTAGGATATCTTTATCTCTAAATATATTGTGTTTATCTTCCTAGTGCATAAATCATACTTCACCTCTCAATTCATGATATGATTCCTAAAGTTGCATCTATGGTGATCAAGCATAGAAACAACAATGAAGTTCAAGAAAGATAAATATAACTCAAGAACTTTCATTCAACACCAATCAATCCATAAAATATAAATCAATCCCCCAAAGTAGGCTACATCCCTCACCCTAAATGGGGTTTAGTTCCAGAACATGATAAAAAAATATAAACAAATAAATACAATCAACATCTAAGAAAGAGTATAGAGAGAAGATAAAGAGAACACAAAACAAGATTGCTTCCAATACTTGATTCAATCCTCTTTGATCTTCTTCTTTGCCTCTTTTGGGTGCATCCTTTTATGAAACCTTGTTTTCAATGTCCAGCCACCACTTTTGGTCTTAAAAATGAGTATTTATAGTGTGTTGGGATCAAGGAAACCTAGTTTTTGCTAAACAGGTGAATATGCATCATATCTACGCCGTCAAAGTTCCTTAGGTGGACTTTATGTCCGTTGGGCAGACCTTCTCACGTGCTGAAAGTGATTTTGGACAGTAAATTTCCATTAAGTGGACTTCATGTCTACTAAATGGACCTTCTCAAGTTTTCCAACTTTCCAGCTCCATTCATCTCCGTTTAAAGGGACATAATGTCTGTTGGGCAGACGTACATTAGGAATCTATAGAAATGTGCAATTTTGACCCTTTATACGGTAAAATCCCTCCTCAAAGTCTTCACAGAAGTTGTAGAACTCGGAGTCCTCTTCAAAAGCATACTTGAATAACCTTAATCTGACATCCACATCAAAAGTTATTCCTCTTGCCCCAAACTCTATCCATTTGCACCTATCAAGCAACAAAGATGAAATGTGTGAGAATTAACCAAACAAAGCTTAAAATTCATATAGAGATAAGTCAAATTAGTTCCAATTCATCCAAAAATCATATATAAATAATTTGACTTATCATTCACCTTTAGAATAATGAATTATTCTAGTTTCTTAGACTATTAAAAGTTCCTAACCTAGATCATATTATCTCTTTAGATGTAAAATCCCTATTCAAGTGTTAATTAACCAAAATTCCTTTTGACTCTTGATAGCCTAATAATGCTTTAACTCATTTTATAAACTCTCTTGATAGGTTTAACCCTAACCTAGGAAGATCTTATGATTTTCTCTATAATAGCTCACGCTTAATCCTCTTTATTCATGTTGTGACCTAAATATATATCTTATCTCTCAAATCTCTATACATGAATCAAATAATAAATCTTCCAATTTCATTCCTTCAATTAAATCAACATAAAAATATGAATAAATCACGTAAAAATTGGAATTTTGTGAAATCAAATAATGATTAAGAGTATATCACATTCGAAGTTCTTCCTACCGAAATCTATATCCATATTAGTTCATAAATCACACAAAGAATATTAATGTAAAAACAATAAAGAAAATAAGATAAAGAAATTATGTTCTTGAATCCTGAAATCTCCAAAGAGTTATTGATATCTTTCTTTGTCTCCAGAAAATGATAAACTCTTAATCAATAATGATGCAAAACAATTTTAAAGTGACTTTTTAAATGTTTCTTGCCTAAAAAATTTTCTTTTTTGCCTCTCCTTCTCATTAAATTTTCAATCCATAACTTCTAATTTGGTATGTAACCTCCAATACAAGTTCATATAATTGACTATGTCCTCTATAAATTTCTCCAAAATTAACAATGCTAATATAGGTATATATATGAGATTGTATGGTGCACCATGTTCTTCATCTAAGAGGGTAACAAAAAATGTGTAAGGTGCATTGGAGAAACAAAGTAACCATATCATAACATGACCCTTAATAAGGTTCTATGTATGTTGCTGTATTCTATTGTATTTTTCCAAATCTTCTAAAATTACCCCAGTTTGATCCAATTCTTCTCCAAGTTTGCTGATTTTCCTTGTATGAGAGGAAATAAGACCTGAAATGATAAAACTTCTTAAATTAAGTATCAAATCCTTTAAAATCATCCAACATACAAGTAATATGACATGAAAATAATGCTAAAAATAATGTATGTCTAGCATACATCAAATTATAAAAAATTTTATTATCAATTTATTATAATTATAATATGTATAGTTATAATATATATTGTTAATAATTTATATTGCAATTATGATCATAATTACAATTTTATTATGTAATTTAAAAACACACATAACACTAAGTATATAGTGTTAGAACATTTGAGTTAATGAATAATAACTTCCACTTTGGATCATTAATCAATTGACTAAATGAACAGTCATAACTATGACTCATTTGTCATGGTCATGGGCTATTGGTCACACTAATAACAGCTATTGTTCATGGTTTATTCTCTCATTTTATGCATTTCCTTGCCTCCTCTTTACTACAATCCTTCTCTTTTTTGCTCCATGAAGACAATTGAGTGTGAATCTCAAAAAGATGACTCAAAGAGTGTACTTTTGACTCACTTTATCCATTATGCTTCTAAATTGTGCCTAAAACCAAATATGAACTAAAATAAATGTCTTAAGCATTTCATAGCACTAATCATTAAGTGTTATAGAATAAATGTATAATCAGTCAAGTACATATCAATGAACAATATCAACAATTAGTATTAAGTAAGGAGCCACCTCTATAATGAATGTGTTAATTTTATTGGTATAGCCATAGGAATCCCTTCAGGACAGTCACCTTAATTTAACCGGTTGTTCTTTATATTAAATATAATTAGTTATGAGACAATGAAGGTTGCTTTGTTTAAATTTTTACTTGAATTATTTTACCGTATTTAAAAAAATCAGATAACTTAATTCAAAAAGTTACCTTTATTAACATTTTATTTATTTAATTAACATAACATGTCAATGATAATATTTGGAAGGGCTATCAATTTAAAATTTTATCTTCATTAACATTTTACTTATATGATTGACAAAAAATAATAATGGTAATATTTGGAAGGGTTATATAACATCTTATTTCCTATATAATTTTTTAGTATCAAAGAAATGATTGTATTTCAAATACATACCCACAAAAGTTTTTATCAAAAGAGGCTAAAAAATTATGCTAAGGAAGAAAAAGAGCCACATCAACCCTTTAAATGTTAGTTTTTACATGCTCTATTAGTCAAATCAGTAAAATATTAATGGAAACAACATTTTGAACCAAGTTTGTTAGACTTTCAAAAGACAATAAGTTAAAATTTTTTAAAGGTTTGGATACTTGAATAAAAAAAATTAAAATGTTTTGATACTTTTAAATTTTGTTATCCTATTAGTGATTGTGATAGTTTCACATGATACCTCTATGTCTACCTTAAAAATAGATCTTATCCTCTCTATTTCAGTTGTAAATGTTATCATTTTTCATTAATAGAATTAAACATGTCATAACACACACATACATTTAAGTTTCTAATTTTAGTTAGTTAATAGATGTTGACAATAAAATCTTAATCAAGTTGAGAGGTTCATAGTTTTTTCAATTGCTTATAAGCCTCGACACTTTTAGTTCTTGAATAATATAAAAGAAATTGCATTTAATTTTATGTAATTTCCTTTATTTTCATATCGTTGCAATTTTTCTTTCTAACTTTGCTTTACTGCAATTCTTTAATTTGATGTCATTCTTTTTTTTTTCTTTCAAAATTCCTAACATTTGTAATATTATAGTTTTTGTTCTTTCATATAATTTAGTCTAAAACCCTTAATGACTAACCCTTTTCTTCATTTTATCTTTCTTTTATGGTTTTTCTACCTTTTCTAATAATTTGGAAATAACCTCTAAACTAGTTAGCGTTAAGGTTGTGTACTATTAGACTTCCCCAGATCTCGTGTATCAACGAAATTTGTATTGGGTTGTTATTGTTGACCTTTTTCTAATGACTTTTATAAGTGTGAATTTTCCCATCCATCTTCAACTTTTGCTTTATTTCTTATTTTTTATTCTTTTCAGCTACAGTGTCAAAACGTTAAACCATTCTATATTTCTTTTTTCATTCTTTTCTCTTCGAACCATTGTTTGAGTTCTCTAACTTTAGCTCCGTCTTTCCCTATCAAATCCTCTCTCGTTACCTCTTATATCTTTGAAGTTTCACCTATTAAACCTCAATAATTTTGCTCTATTTTCATAACTTTATCTTCATTACCCTTACTTAAGGAAATTTTGGCACCTCCTAAGAATCCTTCTTTACCTCTTACTAATATATTGCCTTCTTTAGGAAATAATTCAAACAAGACCTCCTCTATAATTAAGCTTGTTCCTTTAAAATTCATTTAGTCTAAATTATGAGACGAGGATCGCTACAAGCTTGCCAAGATATATTGATCCCTTGGTCTAGATGGAAGAAGTTATAACTTCTCAAACTTAAAAACTTTAAGTTTTAAAGTGGAAAACATCTCAAGGTTTGATTCATTGATATAAACTTACTTTGCCTTTAGATTGAATGTAAATAACAACATGATTCTAATTGCATAGGATGTGGTTAAAATTGAGAAGTAAGTATCATTTAAATAGTTTTTTTGAATATTTATAAAAATATATCAGAAATTATCAATATTGTGATTAGGTTCTTATTTCCAATTGATGTAAAATTGTCATTTGGCTTTCTTTGTATCTTATAAACATTCATTGATACCTTGTTGATCCATTGAAATAGGGTTTAGAACATGTGTTCAATATTGATATATCTAGTGTTGAACATAGATATCATGTTAGATATATCTATGCTAACCTTCAAGCCAAGTTCAATACTACAAAGATTATAAAGAATATAGTGTGGAGCACGACTAGAGCATATACCTTCAATGAATTGGAATGGTATATAATTGTTTAATTTTAGATAGCAATTGAACTTCAAATTATAAAGTTATTTAATTAATATTCGAGCTCTTTTTTTCCTTGAATAGTTATATGAAGCAATTAGAAGGTATTGATAAGTCAATATAAGACTGGTTGGACAAGATACCAATCCATGAATGGTGCAGGCACCCTTATAATGTAGAGCTTAAATTTGACATGTTACTGAACAATCAATGAGAAAGCTTCAATGCTTATCACGGATGCTAGGGACAAACCAATCATCACAATACTTTAGATGATTAAAAGAGCAATGATGAAGAGATTCAACAAGAAAAAGGAGAGGATGGAGAAATTAGTGGATCTTATTATCCTGGGATTCAAAAAACCTTGAAGAAGTTTAAACAACTTTCTAGTAATTGGATGTCATAATTTAGTGGAGGGAGATTGTTTGAAGTGGAGCAGATGAATTTTGACCAACATGTTATTGATTTAGGCAATAGGACTTGTACATGTAGAAGGTGGGATTTAAGTGAAATTCTTTGCCAAGATGTGTGTATTGCAATCAAACACGATGGTGGCAAGCCAGAAGATTACGTGGACTTGATTTATAGTAAAGAAAAATTTGAAGTTGCTTACACATTTTTTATTTTTTTTATTCCTTTTAAGGATTTATGGTCGAATCCTACTGAGTTTCATAGTTCTAAAATCCTTACAGCACAATACACAAGAAGGATTGGAAGACCAGAAAAGGCAATGAGCAAGGAGCCAGGAGGTGGGAGAGGCTATAACATATATAAAACTACTCAGGAATGAGTTCAGATGTGATGCAAAATATATAAGCAATATGGTCATGATTCTAGATCATATTCCAACTGAATACATGGTAATCAAACTAGCCAATTGACGCAAGAGAGAGAAAAAGAAACTAACTATTTTTTTGTATATAGTGGATATTGAGTCCAGTTTCCTATGTATATGAAGCTTATTTTAGACATGGATATACTCATATGCATGAAGCTTCTTTTTTATTTTAGATATACTCATATATATGAAGGTTTGTTTTTTATTTGTTTATTGTGTTTGTTTTGGATATCTGCTTTTGTATATAGATCTTGTTCAGATGATGAAATCTCATGTATATTATTCGAATGTTTATAGATGGAAAATATAGTTGTTTACTTTAAGTTATACTTTTCCAACTGGTTAATGATTTGTCCATTATTTGCAATCTTATTTACTATAAGCTTATGGGTGTTTATCCATACTCGCTTATAGAGACAAATAAAACAGTACTAATACATTAATACATAAAAATATTTAATATTAATTCATACGTTAATAGAGTAACTGTATTTCTTATAACATGCACATTGCTAACTAATACCCAGCAATTATAATGAAGATGATCCAATTACAAATCAATAACCTCTTTAATAATAAATCATCTCGTCTATTCTTTAATTTGTCATTGGTCTTCCAAAGCTTATTGATTGAATCTATACTTCTTCTTAGGAAATTTCAATCATGCCATATAAAGTAATCACATTTTCATTTACTCTGTAAAACAAGATCATGTACAACATAAATTTATTAATCTATCAATCTAAAATTGAATTTAAAATAGGAAAATCTATATTTAAATTTTACCATAAATTGGGCACATCCATAAAATCACCTTCTTGGATTGAACTTGATCCATGAAGTCCTTATAGGTGTTAGCTATCCACAATCACAATAATGTAAATGATTTTACTCTTATTGGCTGCACTACTAGACAAACTTGACATTTTAATTTGTTCAGTTGCAAGAATAAGTGAACGAAATACAAGAAGGTGAGAGGATTCAGGCTAAATTATATAAAATGATGCAAGTAGTCACATATTCACGTTAAATCATTAAATAAATATAAAATGATTGAAACTAAATAACTTACGTACTTGTCCAAAACATTTAACAATAACTAATGTACTTAGTTCAAAATGGAACATATGTGAATCAACTCTTTTCTTCACAATGATGTAGGCAAGAATCAAGTACTAACCTTTAAGGAATCAACAAAAATAAATGCTTGAGACTAAGATAGTGACATAAACTAAACTACGACTAAATAAAAACTGTAAGTGCTAACCAAAATATTGTATGATGTGTGAGTTGCATCTATATTAAATAAAATCATGAAATTAGAACCAATAAACCATGAAATTAGAACTACAAAAAGCATTAAAACACAATTAAAACCATGAAAACTTTCAAGTGTGATTTATAAATTAGAGGTAAGGAATGATAATAGGAGATTATAGACAAATTTAAAATATATCAATGTGTGCAAGTCGAACAAGTTTTCTTATCAAATCGTAGAGTCGTTAAGAGAGTAGCAATAAATGATTATTGAATGAGAAACATACAATAGTTGATGGTACCAGTAAAAATTAGCAAAATAATATAGGGAAAGCTATTATAATTCTCAACAAGGAAACTATAAAGCTTTTGTAGGTACTCATGCAACTCCTCTCAGTTCTCCATCTCTTTTGACCAACAAGGATAAAAGAAATTTCTACATCATCTCTAGCACCACCTGCAACATCTCTGCCACCACCTGCTCATCTTTGCCACTACCTACATTGTCTCTTCTTGCACATCATTTGTCTCTTACACTTATGCACCTCACTATCGCCTGGAATCAACAAATTAGGGATTTGAGTGGATTTGAGATTAGGGATTTGAGGGTATTGATTTAGGGATATAAATGCTGGTTGGTAGGAAAATTAAGTTAGGCTGGTCAGGTCGAGTTGGGTTAAATAAGGTGGGTCAGGTATTAGGTTAAACATTAGGTCCATGTGGCATGTTTAGGTCACGTCAACGCATTTTCATTGGTCCACGTGGCTTAATGTCATCATGTCACAACTTCAGTTAACTTTTTTAGTAGAACTCAACTACAGGAGGCTTTTCTGGTAAATGTGAAATAAGAGGGACTTTTTTTTTTAGAATTCTAAACTACAAGGAGTTTTCTCAAAATTTCCTTAAGCACAGGGGGTGTTCTTATCTTTTACCCTAATTTTAAAATAAGATTCAATATTAAATATTGATCTTTATTTATCAAATATTATATATTTGACCCTAAATTTTCTTATACTTTTTGATAAAATCTAACTTGATTAAATTATCTTTTTGGTTGAAGGTACATTTTATCCCTCAAATATTTGCATGAAAATTTATCAAAAAAGGTTTCACCTATAATTGCTTATTTGCATACTTAGTGGTGCTTATGATATAGATTTTGACTTTGATGCACTTAATTTGAATCTCAATTTGGATGAGAATAAAGGGATTTCTATAGTGTTACAGTCTCGTTGTCTTTAATTACAGATGAAAGAATTACGGAATCATATATTCAAATCCTCTACTTTTCCTTTGTGTTTTAATTAGTTTCTTCTTTATTGCATATCCTTGTTGCATTTCATTTTTAAAGAATATCATAATCGAATCTAAAAAGTAATCCTCACCAACCTAAAACTAGACCATATAATTAAAAAAGCTTCAAGATTTTATAACTGGATGTGAAAGAAATAAAGGGAGCAAAAAGTTTCATCCAAGTCCTAGCAATATAGGTAAGGAGGCTACGCTAAAAATTAAGATACTTTTAATATTGATTTCTAGTATCATGGCTTTAGTTTTTCTTTAAATGGCAGTTGATGATGATGACAATCTCTTGATTGCTATTGAGGTTGTTCACAACATTAGAATTTCTGTTCTCATTTACAAGCTTACGAAAGAGAAGACTTATGCTAGTTTATGGGATGATCTATCTTGCTATCTCTCTCATTTCTTTATTTTGAGTTTAATGTTTTGTCGAGAACTTGTGTTTCAGGGCCCCATAATGAAAATAAAGAATGTGTTAAACTCACTACGACAAAAAATGCTCTAGGTAACGATATATTTGTAATTGTTTAAAAATATATTGCTAAAAATTAATATAATACAACATTTTTCAAAGTGTTGCCTTTAATAATATTAAAAGGCAACTAAAATAGTAATTTGTTGCTACATATAATAGAAGGCAACAAAATTATATTATTTAAGTACATTACACACATATGTTTTGAAATGAAAAAAAAAAGAAATGAGACGCTTAATGCAGCGACAACCCACAAAGTTGACAATCCTACAACCCACACTAGATCACCACCATCTCTAATTTCCCCACCATTCCAACATAACTTTTCCAGCAGTCGTCCATCATTTATAGGCAATACACGATGAAAGTTACACATTAACTTCATCTTATATGATGGGGACAATTAAAAAATCATTATTTTTTTAAAAGTATTACTATGATTTTTAAATAAAATCATTGTTTGTAATACCAAAAGTAGTAACTAATGAATTTAGCAATGATTAAAAAATTTAACCAATTTAACCATAAAAATCTTGAACCATCTAACTTTGCGATTCGATTTTCAACTTTCTGATTCGATTTACTTTAATAACTCTCATTGTTAAAAATATATTAATTTATTAATTAACCGATCAATTTTTCTAAATTAATAAGTTCTTTAAACTAAAATAAACCGATTAATTTTCATTTAAGAATCTCTTTTTTAGTCAAACTTAAAATTTTCTTATAATTTTAATTTCAATAACAATGAATTTTATTATTTAATTACTTAATGATTAGCTAATTCATTAGTTGGTACAAAGTTAAAGAATAGAATGTTAAAAAGGAGGAAGAATAGAAAATTATAAGAATTATTATAAATAATTATTAATTAAATTTAAGAATTTATTTAATATTAT
>JANSVA010000002.1:21467118-21487912 GCA_025504915.1 Erythroxylum reticulatum | reverse complement strand
ATTAAGAATCAATATAATTATTAATTTTAATTAAATTAAGAAAAATAATTATGTTAATTTTGGAATTGATTTGATGATTAATTTAATTTAATAATTCAACATCTTAAAAAATTAAACTAACTTCTAAAACATTCGTAATAAAATTAACCCTTTGAAAACAATTTTCAAACATTGGAAAAACACTTTTTCATTTTTATTAGGAGTATAAACTAATTAATTTGCATTAAATTAATTTAATTGAAATTAAGGTTTTTAAATAAAAATTCAAATAAAAGAAGTAAGGAGAGCACGCGCTAGAAGCAACCGTGGGTTGACTGTGCAGTACTGTGCTGAAGCGTGCTTTGCACGCGCACACGGTAAATTAGAACGTTGACTGGAGTGGGGCGAGAACGATGGGCATGTTTGCTACACGCGCCCATCGTCTCCCACGTTCCTCCAACCTTCCTACACCATCCTTCCCACGTCACTGCCCGCCATGGAACGTGTTGCTACCACGTTTCTCCCACGTTGCCTACTTCATCCTCCATCGATGCGTCGTTCATCATTGGATCTCAAACCGTCGCCTCCCATCTGCTCACCTCCCACTGCTACTTCCTGTAGTCGTTCTATTTCTGGCCTGCACGCCTGGGTCTCCACCGCGACGTTTGCTTCTATTTACGGGCCATTAATCACCCATCGTCTTCCACTCAACCATCTACTGGGTGACCCACTTCACCAGTGGCATCGTCGCTGGCTTTTGGCTGAACTAATGGTGTTACGCCACTGGTTCCAAGCCTGGTGGGCAACTGCCACTAGTGAGTTTCCAAAACTCACTCATCGCAAGCCAATATACATCAAAGCAACAAAAATAGCAGACGCCAATTTTGGGTTTCTCTATTTTCTGGGATTAAGTTTTCATATTTAAAACCTTATTCATAGTGTTAAAATTTAACAATCAGATAAAAAGCCAATCCAGAAATCGCAAGATACTCATATAAAACTTGGCTCATTGATTTTCTGCTTTGCCTTCTTATTTTTTTAGAACCCACGTAGACAATAGCAAGTAAAACCAAAACGTACACAAACAACACGTAGAAAACCCAAACCCAAAACGCAAAAAAAAAATCCAAAAACTCAAATTCTAATGGCCTCAAAACTTAATCGCAAACGTCACTCCAGAACAAAACGATCCTGTGCTTATTTAGTGTTCAGAAGCATACAACAAGCAAAGGAGATGAGCAAATGAAATTTCCATAAACCAATTTCTGGAAGCTAGGAAAATGAGATGCGGTTCTATCTATTCAAATACTCATAACAACAACCAGAACAATTCTGACTTCAGAATATGAACTTTTCATATTATAATTCAATTCCAAAATTATATGATTGATAACAATCAAATACTTCTAGCCAAATCATAGAATTAATCTTTGGCTCTGATACCACTTTTGAAAAATTGGGTTGAGATTCGATCTCGATCGTAGTGGAATAATCATACAACTTTTTCTTAAATTTTGATTTTCCGAAAAACGAAGATCTATTTAATTCTATAAAATGATCAGCACAAATTATAATAAAGTGGAAATTTAATTCGTACCTTAGCCTGAAACTTGATCTTTATCTCGTCGTATCCCTTGAACCGTTCCCGAAATTGATCTGTTTCAATCACTGTAGCTGTAAAAATGCCCGACCTTTAACGGTATCAACAGAATGAGTTGAGAGAACTCTATAACTTTTACATAAAGGTTTAAGCAAGAAGTACTAACATCATAGATCTTAAGCCTATTTATAATAAGTTTTGGACGTTTTAGTAATTTAATTAAATTACTAAAACGTCTAAACCTTATTATAAATAAGCTTAGGCTGTACGATGTTAGCACTTCTTGCTTAACCCTCTATTTCTAATTAAATACCAATTATGACCATATAAAATTTAATGTCTTATATTGATCCTTATTTATTAAATATCTCATATTTAATTTGAAAGTTTCTCAAACTTTACAATCAAGTCCAATTTGATTAAATTAACTTTGCTCTCTTCAGCCCATTCTATATGTGAGACCCATTAGGATCCCAAATATATTGGCAATGATTATGAAATTTAATTTAATTTCATAATTAAAATTAGATAAATTAAAATTCCTTTTAATTTATCTTTAGTTCTCCAATTAAACAATTTATAATCATAGATTAAGATTGGCATCTAGCAACGCATCATGACTACCCAAATATTTAGAAATGTCAAAGTAGTTTTGACTAACCTTTCTGTACATAATTGTTCTGTATAATTTAATCATTTCATCATACAATGTTCCAATTAGACATAGAGTATGAAATTAATGTTTACTTTATTTTGATTCTAATCATATTAGTTCTCCGCCGTTAGCTATCGATTCAATTAATGATATTTGTAAACTATTTATAAGGTATCATTTCACCTTGGCCAAGGATTTCTTGAATTAATAATAAGCGATAACAACGAAATATTCTCCCTAATTACTTTAGGGTAATGAATCATATCTTAATCACTAAACTATCTTCATATAATTCATGCTACATCCAACGACTACTGATTAAAAGAATTATGATTAAATAGGTCATAAGTAATATCAAAACATAGCAATCCCCCATGCAAGATAACTTTTATGATCTCAAGTCAAAGGATCACTTATACAATCATCACAATGAGAATTCCATAGACATACAAGTAATGTTCCAAATGGATTTCTCATATTGAGTCTGTTCAGTGAACTTGTTCTCTAGCAAGCACTAACATGTTTGTTTAAGTATCTCCATACTTTAGCCTATGAGATCGACTACTTCCTTCATAAGGAGAAACAAAACATGTGCTAGTTTTTTTACGTTTTATTAATATTCAATCTTAATATAATAATGACTAGAAACATTTAAGAATAATACAATATGAATCTTATGATTATAATCTCATTATAATTTCATTTGTAATGTACAATTATCCCATGGACTTTATTATATACATATAAACATGTATGAGATAAAGAATGTCTATAAATAATTTGTCACTAAACTACAACCAAAGTGATTAACTGTAGGGCATAAAACAACATGGTTGTTATCTAATAAGTTCATAGGATCGAATGTATTTGGTCTTCCTACGTTTCCTGTACTTATTTGGTTTTGATTTCATCCTATGTAAGATAGTTCTTTTTTCTTTCACTTCAGCAAAGCCTTTGGTCTTGAGGATAGACTAATGAGCTAAGCGCTGTGTGATCCTTTTCACTTTGTAAAAGATCCTAAAATTGGAGTCTTTTCGTTTGTGATTAGAACTAATGATATTCTTTCCCTATTTGATCACATTAACTTTCAAAAATCGTTCTACAGTCTTGCTCGTGATGGCTGCATATACTTCTACTTCTATCCACTTAGTAAAGTAGTATATTACGACGAATACAAATCCGACCTGGCTTGTTGTAAGACAAAAAAGGTTTAAGAATGTCTATTCCCTAATGAGTGAAAGAAATGAGATACGATATTGAATTCTTCTAAATGGAATTCTTCTAAAGTTCTTGGCAGACTCTAGGTGTAGTTGTTCATGTTGACGATTGTGGGATCGCGATCTAGTCTTACAGTGTTGCCTTTCTCTCAATTTTAAGCTTCAGTGCAAAAACCTATTTTAGCTTCAAACAAAACACTCACCTCCTTCTTCAGTTCCTAAAAGCTTTAGTATTGTCATCATAATTCTTATCAAAGTGTTAATATATTTTTATATTCTTCATCCCTGGCCCTTTAAGAGGACATTTAAGGGATCCACTATATCCTTCTCTCAGACACAGTTCAAAATTCTGCTTAGAGACATGTCTACCATAGTACTCGCCCTTCTTATGTCAATGTTACCCTGCTGTGAAGATTGCACAACTTTATTGAAAGAATGCTCTACTTTTTCTAAATCAATAAATTGTTGTGCCCTTTTTGTACCTCTTCAAAACTGTCTTATCCATCAATGGGATTGCCATTGGTTTGCGCCTACGCTCTACAAAAAAAGGACAATTTGGGACATTTTAAAAACATCATAGAATTTCAAAAAATGTCACAGAATACATTCTGTGATGTTTTAAAAAATATCACAAAAAACGTCACAGAATGTGGTGTATGCAAAAGGTTTTTGCGACGTTTTTGGTAAAACATCACAGAAAATGCAAACATTCCGTGACGTTTTAAAAAACGTCATTAAAAAATTGGTCTTTTTGCGACGTTTTAAAAAACATCACCGAAAGTCCCATTCTGATTTTCCGCGATGTTTTCTGATAACATTCCGCGATGTTTTTTAGGAAATGTTGTAGAAGACTTTCTGCGATGTTTTAAAAACGTTATGAAATGTTTTACAAAATGTTGCAAATAGAGTTATTTTCTTTTAATTGTTAATTTTTTATTTTTTGAAATAATTTAAATTTAATAATTTTCCATTTTAATATTTTTTAAAATAACGAAATTTTTAAATTTTATTTGTTTAATAACTATTCAAAATTATTTATGAATTTTATTTATTTAATAATTTTTCAATTTTTTAGTATATCATTAATTTTAATAATTATTCATGTATCACAAGAATTTCAATTCTTTGTTGTTCGACTTTGGTTAGTTATTCGATCTTGCATTTGTTGAACTTTTTTATTCAATTTATCGACTTGAGACTGTAACTCTTGATCAAGGGCCCATATTGAGAAGCAGTTTCCAAACCAAACACGAGATGAGATACAGTATGAGAAAATGAAAAAAGAATGAATCTTATGAATCATCAATAACAATAAAAAACCAGAATAAGTTTGTTTTCAAGATTTCTACATTATCTCTTGATGCCAGACTCAAATCAGTAAAGCTAACATTATTGCTAGCACTTTCAGATTCATTAGAAAGATCTTTGAAAGAAGTACTTCCTGCACACAGACAACATGACCTTGTATTCAACCCATCCATAGGAACAATCTTAATCAAGTGACAAACTTTTACAGCATCCCTTTGCAAGGAAAACAATATCTCGTCTTTGAAATACCACAACATCTAAGCCACCAAGAGCCAATTTCTCATCTTCACTTGTTTCCGAGGCTTTCACTAACCAAATCTGTTAATGGGTTAGACCCATGTATGTTTTGCATAGAATGACTATGAAAGCAAAGCAAAGGCCCACACATAATACCATACAAAAATGAGTAAACAAGAAAATCGTATTAAATAGAAAGAAAGAAAGAAAGGTATCAAGAGGACGATTTGACTTACATATATGTTGAGTTGCCTGATAAAACTTGAAAAGATATTGTGTTTGAAAAATCTTGGGAGCAAATCCCTTTCAAAGTCTGGTGAATTCCAGATAGTAAAGCTCTTATTGCTCCCACTCCATGACACAATTGAATCTGTAGAAGTATCATCCACCATCTCGTAAGTCTTTGTCAGGAAAGGTGGCAACGAAGTCGAGCTGGCGTGAGATTCATCCATTTTAAAATCTCAATATGTAATCAGAAGCACACCATCTAATAAAAAAAGAACTACCTTCGTCAAAGATCAAAGTTCGATCTTGTTCTTAGTACCAAAACCCCTCATACATAAAACATCCAGACAACACTTCTATCCCTCAGGAGAATTTCACAATCCCTGAATTCCCCGAAAGCCAATTTCAACACTTGAAATGCAAACTCAAACTTCAACCTTTAGATTAAAATCGAAAAGAAAAAACCCAATAAAACCCTCTTGCTCTCCCAGAATTCCAAACAAGAGCAGTATTATATCTCCTAGAGGTGAATACCAAAGAGTCAACGAACCGTCCTCTAAATCCCAAACTTCACAATAACTTGATTGAAGGCAACTCTTTTATCCTTCAATCTCTTAGAAATCACAACACCCAGGATTAAAGATGTCGCCTAAAACCCTCAAAGGACCAAAAAATCAACCCAAAATAACAAAAATCAAGAGGAGCTACTTGCCAGTTTTCAATCAAAATGACCCCCAAAAAGTAAATAAAGGTGAGAAAACTGGATTTCATTTCATAATTATCAAAAGCAAGAGTTGAGTGCTGCTATAATTATATCTAAAATAACAAAAACAGGAAGAAGGCATTGAAGCAAAATGCCAACAGAGAGGAACCAATCATAGTACCCGTTCAAAAGAAGGATTAAATGAGCATTCAGGAGGTTCAACTTCTACTACTGGAATAATTGAAGGTTTCGATATCTGTCAATAATAACATAGAATTAAGACATAAAAAGGAAAATTTTTCTAAATTTTATAAAGAAATACCTTTGGATTTGTCAACGAAGAAGAGGGAATCGTTAGAACCGTGGGAAAGAGAGCTGCCGGAGAGAGCGTCCGATGTGGATTTTTCGAGAAAATCGTCTATGTCTTCGGTGCTTATATTGGCTCTCCATGTTTTCTTTCCCTTTCTTGAGCTTTTTGCTTTCTTCCCTGTCTCTCTCTCTTCCTATTTCTCTACTTTCCTTGGCCATCGAAAATCAAAATCTCCTTTCTCTGGTCTCACTATACGCTGCTGCTTAGTCGCCGAACCGCCCTCTCTCTTACAATGTTCTGCTTATATTTGTTTAGGTCATTAATTGAACAAAAGGAAAAAACGTCGCGATGTTTATTCCGTGATGTTTTAATAAAAAACGTCGTAAAATGTATTACAAATTGGCAACATTTTTATAAAGCATTGAAGTCAGCATTGCAGACTGCAATGCTTTATAAAAATGTCGTGGATTGTATTAATTTATTGTAGTTACGAAGCCCTTTCTCATACACTATTTACTGTTATAACTTGGTTAAGGTTTGGGATGTGAGTCACCTGAGTATTGAATCTGTGTTTATAATGTCTCAAGGTTTCCCCTGCATTTGTGCAACGTCGAATGGCATTGTAGAGCCCTTAGGTATATGTTTATTGTTCATGAAATGTTATTCAAAATCAGATTTTAGCTGCGCTAATCCTATATAGACTTATGAGGGATGGTCTGGTACCAATCCTTTGTCGCATCAATTAGCGTAGATGAAAAACTTTTGCATTTTAACGCATCCACATAAGTCTATGAACTCCTTGTAATGCACCATATGATTCGTGGATCAATCAGGTCATTATAAACTTTTGAATATTGTGCCGAGTTGGTTGTTGAAAAAGCAATGTCTTCTTTTCATTTTCTCCGTATATATGTGGGTATAGTATAACCCACACAACACACAAACATACACATACATTAATGCATGCAATGAATTACTTCCCACTGTACATAGGATATTAAAACCTACTTGTTTAGTTTAATAAGTAAGATGTATTATCTTTTCAAGAGTCTGATGACGCCATCCTAATGGATATATGTTAATATATGCTGGATTTGCTAGTCAAATGACAACAAGACCCCAAATATTTGATATCCTAAATAAGCTGGTGTATAATTTAAAGAAATGAAGTCTGTACAAGCCTAAATTTGTAATACGATCAGCAGCCCCACAATTACTAACTGGTATATCTTTGATAAATAGATAATGATAAAAAAAAAGAATAAAACGGAAGAAGAGGGATGTCAATCCATGAATATAAACACGAAAACATACAAAACAAAGAAATGAATTTTCATACTCTAGAAAAGAAGAGATTAAGAATGATAAACCTTAAGTTTTTGATCGCTACTAATAATCTGGATAAGATCTAAATTTTTAGAGAATGAGCATTCTAAAAGATTGAAGAAAAAGCTCTCTGATAGTTTGAACAATCAATAAAACTGTCATTCCCTTAATTATAAGCACTCCTAAGTATCTTATAGGCACGAAACCCTTAAAACTATGGTTTTAAAAGGAAATAAACATTCAAAATAACAAAACCATATCAACATAACAACCCTTATTTGTAAATAACATAAGACTGATATCTTGAACCATAATCAATGTCGATTTTGTCTTGGACAAAACTACGTAAAACCAAAGATGAGTTTAGCATCAATTACATATTAAACTTTGGCATCAATTTTATTTTGAAACTCTAATTCATTAAACCTTGCAAAAGATTAGTGTTTGTTACAAAGATGACTTTGGTGCTAATTACTTTATGTTTCTTCATCATTCTAACAAAAGTGTAAGATTGACATGGGTTATACTCTAAGTGTAGTGTTGATTATGTTCTATAATTATGATTCTTTGCCTTACTCCTCATTTAGATCATTATGATAGGTCTAACTTCATCTTCTAAAAGTACCAAAGTCTCACTCTTTGATTCACCATTAAATTGTTAAGGGCTTCTTTGTCCTTTCTTGTCACACTTTGTGCTATCGATCCTCTAACATCCTTCAAAGGATCTCTAGTAACTCCTGACAATTAATTAGTACTTGATTCCTATCATTTTCCCCTAATCAAAAGGATTTGTCCTTAAATTGGTGTGTCTGTCTACAAAATCAAAAGGTGATAGATCAACCACGGAGTCCACAAAACAAGCCAGTACCAAATAACCTAGAATGACATTATCCTCACCTGGAAAATCGATTTTGTAAGAATTATTTTTCACTCTTTCTACAGTTTTGAAAGAGCCGTCTTCTCCCAATTGTAACTTAGATTCCCTTTTCCTTGGAAACCACTCCTTTCACATGTTCACTTACACCTAAATATATGTTCGAACATCACCTCCTTCCTCCCCTTGTTAGCTTGCTAATACATTGTCGAGTCCTCTTCTTAATGTTTAGCCATGTATTCTTATAAAGCTTCTTTACCAACTCCACTTTCCTCTTACTATCCAAGCTAACCATTTCTCCTAAAGGAATAGACACATGATCCAAAGGAGGCAACAATCAAATCTATAAACAATTTAAATGGTGTAAAACTTGTAGTAGTATGAATAGTCCTATTATATGCAAACTCAGTAAAGTGTAGTGAATCTTCTTAAGTCCTAAGATTCTTACCATAATAGCACACAATAATGCAGTTAGAGTCTTATTAACCATCTCGATTTGATCATTAGTTTGTGTATGAAAAGTTGTTAGAAAAAAAATTTAGTGCCCGTATTTTCCCCCAAGCTCTTCCAAAAATATCTTAAAAACTTAACATATATATTTGACATTGTGGTTCTAAAAATTCCATGCAATCTATTAATCTCCTTGAAAAAATAATTCAGTAATGTTTGATACATCATTGGTTTTATGATACGCAATAAAATGAGACATCTTAGAAAACATATCTACCACTATAAAAACTAATCCTTAACATTCCTAGGCCAAGGTAAACCCAAAATGAGGTCTATAGAAAGATCTACTTCTAGTTCACTAGGGATAGGTAAAAGCATAAATAATTCATCTAGTTGCCCTCTTGATTTAAGTTGCTTACAAATAACATACCTCTCAGACATCCTCTCTACATCCATTCTTATGTGAAAGCAAAAGATATGCTCATTCAAAATTTCAATATTCTTCCTAACTCCAAAGTACCCCATTAAGCCTCCCTCATATGACTCTCTTATAAAAAAAACTCCCTCAAAGAACTCTAAGGCATACATAGTCTATTTTCTCTAAGCAAATACCCTTTACACCTATAAAAAAATTTAAAAGCTAAAGCCTTAAATGTTTTAAAGACATTGCCAAATTTGGGATCATCAATATATAAATTTTCAATATGCTTAAAACCCCCTATTTAGTATGGACATTACTCAACAAAGTATGTTTATGAGACAATGCATTGGCTACCACATTCTACTTACCTTGCTTATACTTTACCACATAAGGAGAAATCTTTATAAACTTTAGTTACTTGGCATGTTTTTTACTTAACTTACTTTAACCCCATGTATACTTTAATGACTCTTTTTTCATATGTATCTCAAAATCTTTTAGGGATAAGTAATATTGTCAAATCTCTAAAGCTCTCACTATCGTATATTGCTCCTTATCACAAGTCGGGTAATTTAAGGTTACCCCACTAAGTTTCTCATTAAAGTACATTATAAGTCTTCTATCTTGCATCGACATCACTTTAGTTCCTACAAATGAAGCCTCAAACTCAATCTCAAAAGTGTTATTGAAGTTAACAACTCATAAAGCATATCATCTAATATAGGAATAGGATGTTAATACCTTACATTGATTTTGTTCATGGGTGAAAATTTACACAATTCTCCTTAATCCATCATTCTTATGTACTGGAAAAATAGAAACAAAATATGGGCTTAGACTCTCCCTCACATAGCCCTTCTCTAAAAGCCCTCCATTTTCTTTTTTATTTCATTGGTCTCCTCTGAGTTTCTTTAATATGATGCTCTATTTTGAATAACTTGGAATAAAATTTATTTGGTGCTTAATCTCCGTATAAGTGGTAGACCACTTGGTATAACCTCTTAGAAGATATCCTTAAACTTCTACAAAAGAGTCACAAAAACACGTAACATTAGCATCAAATTTATAAGAAATGGAAGGTTCTTTATAAATAAGAAAAGCATCTGGAGCTTGGTCAAGAATGTTTCTCTCACATTTCCTACTTTCATTACTAAGCTTACATCTTTCTTTTCGTGTTTCTTTCTTCTTTTTTCTTTACCTAAACTGTTTGAAATTTTTCTTGGTGTTTGCTCTAGTTTCTTTCCTCTCACTCTCTCTTACTCACTTTCATATAGATAGTAAACTGGTCCCCATATTGGTTTGCACCCATGGTAAATCAATATTTGTTTTTGTAACCATTATATATGAGCTTCTAATTAAATTGTTAAGAATGTCCCAAAAGAATATGTCCTGCTTATATAGTAACCACATCACATAATACCTTATCGTTATACCTCCCAATGGAAAAAGAAACCATCATCACCTACTTTGTTACCCTAACCTTCCTACTTTCATTAAATTATTGTAGGTTTTATAGTTTAACATATTTTGACAATTGAAAGTCCCAACTTCTTCACCAACTCCACACTAACCATATTAGTACAATTTCTCCCATTTATGATTATGTTGCATACACCAATTGAGATGAAAGCGAGGATCACAAATGCTTATATGGTAAGGTTTGCTACAAAGTAGCATCAACTTTTTTTAAAACATTGCATAACCCTATAAGGTCCCTCTTGAAATAATTATTTGTTGTTTTTCTACCCAAAAATATTGTGAATAAGTCTTGGAGGATCATATTAAGGATTTAAAAAAACTACATCTAATTGGGAGTGTGCATAATTACTATAATATGTTTAATATCTATTTTTTTGGGCTTTAAATTCCTGAAAGCATATATAGTTGGATTATTTTTAAAGGGATTGAAACCTAAAATTAAGCTATTATTTAAGTTGTTAATCTTAAAAAATTTTCTACAAGTTTAAATAGTGGCTAAGAAATAAGAGGCCATAGTTTTAATTTGTTTTCCAACCTATAAGAGAGACATTGAACACCTCCATTATAATATTAACACATTCATTACCTTACCTTCTTATTCTATACCAAAATTTAGCCCCAAAAAGGACTTTTTCCACCCTAAGAGCACTTCCTAAACCTATTCCTTACAAATTCACATAATAACAATAGAGACAACTTTTTACAACAAGAAGTTTGAAGAAAAAGTGCCAAGGGTATTTATTTCTGGTGTGATGATAAGTAGGGCCCTATTCATAAGTGTAAAACAAAACAATAGAACATGCTCCTTATAAAAGTTAAAGGAATAAAACTAACTTCAGAGTTAGAACTAGAAGAAATTCCAAACGAGCCTTTAATTTTGTTTCTATAAGTTAGATTAGGAGACTTTTTATGTAGTTTTAAATGTATGAGGATGTTGGTGATACATAGAGGAAGCGAAATACACATTACCATTGATAATGGAAGCATATATGACTTATAGATGCAACCCTGATTAAAAGGGAAACTATGAATGCTTAGAGGTGAAAGAACCTAAGTTGACAATAGGAGGTGGCCTCAAATTGATATATGAAGGACTATATAAGAATCTAGAATGGTAGCTTTAAGAAGTGACTTTCTTTTGTTATGCACTAGCTACCTATAAAAGGATGTGAATTAGTTCATAAGTTTTAGTGTTCATGATGTCTTATGTAATTTTGGTAATCAAACTATGGTATTTAACTAGTGTGGGTAGCAAATTTAGCTTAAAGGAGTTTATATAAGTTAACCTAAGTCTGTTACTCATAAGAAGTTTGCAAGGTTATTATCCAAATCCTAATTTAATAGTCAATTTTTTAATGCTGAGGTTTATCTATCTCATGCATTATTTTAGTATACACACATGTGAATTTAGATTTTTGCACACATTATAATGGTTGTACATGTATTCATTTGATATTTTCCGGGTATAACTGATATTTAATGTGAGCATATTTAGAATTGTGAATTATATATGTTAAAAATTGATTTGGAGAGTATATTTATTTACTCAAAATTTTTGGTGAAAATTTGAGAATTTTCTGAAATTTTAAGGTATTTTTGGACTAGGAAAAATATCTAGTGGCAGAAAAATTGATGAATAGTGGTGGAAATAAATTTCAAATGGAAGTAAAAATTTTAATATATGACATTAAGATTTAATGACTTATGTAATTGAAAATTGGGAGACAATTAGAGTAGAAATTGGAGACAAATGGACTAGTTAATAAAAGATTAAGAAGAGACCTTGAGAGAGTGACACTTGCCACACCACATGTTTCAATGCTTCTCTCGTCTCCATCTTCTTCATTTTCTTCATCTTCCTCTCCTTAGTAACGACACTCACTTATCCAAGCTTCAAAGTTGAACCTTGCCTTCTTCCATCACTATCCACTTAAACACTTTGCTATCTGCTTCTTGTTGCTAAAGGAACCTAACCTATTCGACCCTAAAATTTGATAATCGTATTATGTTTGGAGGCTAGGGCTCTTGGAGAATCTTGAAGATGCCATGAATAAATAAGTATAAGCATCACTCTTCTTGAATTGATGAATGAAACATGTTTTAATGATGGTTAAGAGTTGAATGTTCATAAAAATGAGAATGGTACATTCTAAAAAGTGGTTGAGAAATGTGGATAGATTTATGTCTTGCTTTTGTGTTTTGATGTATAATAGATTAGGGAATGATATAATGTTGAATTGAGTAAGTGAAAGGTGTTTAAAGTGTGCTGGAGAAATATTAGCTGTGACTTTTTCCATTGAATATGCTTTTATATTTTAGCCATAACTTGTTCTGTAGTTATCCAAATTAGATGGTTTCTAATTTGGATTAAAGTAGAGATATATGGATACATTTTTCATAACAACATTATATTCAAATTATGTCATTAAGAGATTCTAATTTTGACTTGAATTTGAGTATTGGAAAAAGTGCAGAAAAACTGGATACATAATGGATTCTTGTTCTGTTTTCTTGATGAATTAATATGAATCTATTTAGGTGTTTTTGAGATGAAATAAAATGAGACTACAGCTAAAGAAAGGGATTAATATGGTTTATTGAAATGTGAAGGATCAGGGTGATAGTTAGAAGTGAAATGAAAGTGGAAATGAAGTTGAATATTTGCAGAAAATTGATGATGAGTGCATATATATGTGTATGTTTTGTTATTAGTGTTTATGATCAATCGTGGGCTATAATTTGTCTATGGATTATATTGAGTTGAAATGGAGTTAGAATAATGGATAAATGATGAGTAATTGAACTAGAAGTAATAGATCAAGCATATGGTGTTGAATGTAACAAGTAAAGAGTTAGAAATCTAGAAAACAAGATACAATTGGACATACTTTAATGCAAGAGGCATAACTTTTTATGTAAAACTCGGATTGAGGTCATTTAGCCATGGTTTTAAAGAGAAATTCGAAATATACAACTTCTATGAAGACTTTGAGAAGATATTTTGATGTCTAGAGGGTTAATTTTTCAAATTTCTGTAAGTGACCTGTAAAGGTCCGTTTAACAGACATAGATGTCTGCCTAACAGACATTCACAGGTCAAGTGATCCTAATTGAGGCTTAAATGGGTCTTAAATTGAACCTAGAATGATCTTTGATTTATGTGATTAATGTATGATAGGTTTGAAGTGAAAATGAAGGTTATAACTTAGTGAATGAAGGGATAGTATCAAAGGACCCAAGGCATGAGTATAATGGGAATGAAGATGTTCATATGATTGTAGATATGATTCGAAGAAGTTGAGTAATATGTATTAAGTGATTAATTGTGAATGAAAATGGGATATTATAAGATTATATGAGGTTAGAAAAGAGATGACAAGAAATTGAGTAAGGATATAGAGTAACCAAATGTTCTTGAGGTGTAAGGTTATGAATAAGCTAAACACATACAATGGGTAAAGATTGAATGGAGAATTTAAAATGATCATATGCAAATGAAGCGTAAATCTAAATTTAATTAGACAAATATGAATTATGAAATGAGAATGAGCATAAGATGTGAATTTAGAAAATATACTCGAGATTGTCATTGAGCATGCATTATACATTACACGTATACATATGTGAAAAATTGAATGTTTATGTGATTGTGCAATTAATAATGTGTGTGCAAAATGTGTTTTGCATAATGATGATACAGGATAGAACATCCCCATCTAGACATTTCCGGATCATAGAAGCTAATGCTAATCTGGAGCATACTGTGAGTCGACCTAGATAGTCTCATTTCATTGTTTGTTCTGTTTTGAATTTTTGCATTGATTGACTACTGAATGATCATATAAATTTGATTTGATTGTGTTGATTCTGGAAAATAAAGGTCCGATGATTGTGACATATGAATGAGATATTGAAGTACTCATTGAATGTGAATTGGATGGAATAAGTATTTTCTCAACTTAAATGTTGAATGCCGGACTAAGGTTCGATGACAATGTGAATCAGAATGTGATAGTGAATATGATTGTGTGATATTGAGAACTTTTAATTGACTAAATATATGTGATACGTTTCATTAAATGAATGCATGAAACATAAAGGCAGTTATGATCAGAGTAGCCACCGAAAAAGAGCTTAATGCTTAGAATGTGAAAAAGAGCCTAGAGCTCAGAAAGTGATTAAGAGCCAAAGGCTCACTATATAAAATGAGCCAAGTATCCCTAACAAATACGGAACAATTATTAATAAGCTCGGTATTCACAATAGATACGGGACAATAGTAGGCACTAAGTCACAACAAAGTAATAAAACGAAAAGTGAGGCTCATAAGTATTGCATATGCATAAGATATGGACGATTTGAATTGTTTGAATGATTTCTGAACGTAATAAGTGTTTGAAGGATTAAAGTGATTATAAATGAAAATATGTGAATTATGTGATATGTGATTAAGTGAGCCATCGGGGATGGTCACTCATTGAGTTTGCAAAAACTCACACAAAATTTTACAATATCTTTTAGGCTTAGAAGAGTTACCCCATTGAGCAAATGGGAGTAAAACGTCTACATTCAAGTAAGAGATAGATGTCGGAATCAGTTCGCGCTTGTATATGTATTTCATTGTATTACATTAAAATGTGTATTCCTAAATGATGTGCAATATGTATGTAAATGATTTTGAAAAGTAATAACATTATGACTATAAGTATTTTGTATTTGTCATGGGCTCGAGTGGAAAGTGAAATTTCGATGATTTATGTAATGGTTGAAATGTTGTAAATGCAAATGTCTATGAAATGAAGGTTTGGGTCCAAATTTGATTGTTGATTTTGGTGTACGCATATTATAAATTTGAAATTTTTATATTGAGTTTTAAGTATTTGACTGTTCTAGCATGCTGTCCTTGCAGGATTCGCATTCGGACATCATTCATGATGTTAGGCACGTGTCTTGCGAAAGTGGGGTGCTACAATTTGTTATCAGAGCCCAGAATTACTATCTTATATAGGTGTTTTCTGAAATATGTGTAAAGGTATATGCATTTTTGTCATGTCATACTAGGTAGTAGCAACTAATCCCCAGTCTAAGTTGCATTCATATGAGTCACGTGCATGAGCATGTGTTAAGAGTTAGGCTGTTAGAAGCACTAAAAAGAATGGCGATCTGTCAGAATGTGAGAAAAGGAAGGTTGATGGATATCTAAAAATGAGAAATAGTATATGGTTAGATATAACAAATAAAGATTCAGCGCATTTGTATTAGTGTGTGTATTATTGAATATGACATCAATATTGTGTTTTGATGATATGTCCTCGGATGTGATATAGATGTGAATACATTGTCATGGATTGTTTGAGGAAAATAAGGATATAAGTAAAAATGATGAGATTAAAGAGTATAAGTCAAGTTGAAAGTGACCTTGAGAGGTTGAACTTGGACTTGAAATGATTGTTTGATAAATGTGACAAGAGTTAAAATCCCCAATAAGAATATATTAGTGGAATTGAGATCAAAATTGCATGATGATTTTATACATTTATAATTTTGAATTGATTGAGGGAAGATGAAATAAATGACAATAGGAAGATAAGATAGAATTAAGGAAAGGAAAAAAAAAGGAAATGAAGTAGACATAATTGACTTTACAAGAGATAAATGATGTATAGTAAGGAGAAAGTTAGAAATGCATATAAGAAAGGATTTTATGTATGCATGAGATAAAGAAAAAGATGATGAATCATTATGACATGATGTAACACTAGAAGAGGTAAATTCTGGAGAATTGGGGTAAAGTTGATGTTAGTATATGTCAATGCGAGGAAACCCCGATTGTGGCAAGGATAAGGAGAGAAATATTGTCTAAGATCAATTGAGGTCAAAGTGTTACTATTGTAAGATAATTGTTGATCTGTCAAAAATAAATGTCAGAATAGAATGGGATGAACTTGATGATCCACACCTAAGCATATGCAACAGTAATCATGTCTACTACATTATTGAGTTTTAATGAATAAAACATTATAACCATGTAAGAAATGATAGAAAATGATCTTGTTGAAATATTATGAATAGTTGAAATTGATCTCCTTGAGGTTATTAAGAATGGTTGATAATGCAATAATGATAACAATCGATTGATAAAGAGTTCATAAACAGTATAGATGATATTAGTAAGAAGTCTTCTTTCGAATAAGAAGAATTTCACTGAATTAAGTTAAGCAGACTAGATGGTTTATTTTAAGAATGATCAATGGAGGAACAAATTAGAAATGAATAAGTAATAAATCAAAAGTGAATATTGGAGTCCTAATCCTATGTAGAATATGATACTAGGAGTATATGCATTTTGTTGATGTAAAGTATCTAACCATATGATTGGATTCTTGAATCTGAGGTGATATTAAGTATAAAAGATACAAATCAGATCTGATGAATGTGTTATCAACATAGGAAATTAAGATTTCAAATAAATTGAAATGTGTGGAGAAAATAGTATGAATGAACAGACATTAAATTAGAGCAAATCGAATGAATGGAGAAAATCATTAAAAAAAAGGAGTCAATTTGTGAAATTGAAAATACCATGAGATAATATTATCTCATCAAGGAATTATTTACTCGAGGAATTGCGATAATTAATCATGGGTACATAGAGTTTTAGCAATATCTGTTGGAGTTAACAATGTCCCGACAGTATTATAGTATTAAAGAATAAAGTGGTCCAAGCAAAATTGTATCAATTAGCGACTATGATCATTGATGGTATTTTGAGTGTATTCAAAAAGTAAGGAGAGAACCTTTTGAATACTTGAGGAAATCTTACATACCATGGAAGTAGAAACAATTATATGCCACGTTTAATGAGAATGAATCTTAGCTTGATCAAATTAAATGTGGGTTGTATAATATCTGAACATGGCATATTGGGAGACCTAAAGAAAGTAGAGGTGATGATAAAGTGAGAAACTACAAGGAATATATGTGAGATTCAGAGTTCTTTAGAACTAGCTATATGTTGGATACTACCAGAGACTGTTAAGGGGTTTTTACTAATCTTATCCCTTTACAAAAATATGTGAGGAAAAATGTGTAAACCATATGAGTGACGAATGTAAAAAGAAATTTGAGGAACTATGACCCCAATGTTAATTATGCCATTTGGATTTGGAGATTTCGCAGTATATAATGAAGTTCCCATTAGAGATTAAGATGGAAATTATTGTAACATCATAAAGTGATTTTTGTATACATAAAGACAATTAAAGCCTTATGAGTTGAATTTTGATACATGATTTAGAATTTGCTGCAATAGTAACTGTGTTGAGAGCTTGGAGACATTATAAGTACAGTGAAACATTTCAGATCTATATATAAATATGCAGATCATTAAAGTTTGAGGTAATTATTGAGTTTGAAATAATTGAATACGAGACTGAGATAATGGATAGAAATACTGAAGAATTATGATTGTACAAATGAGAATTATCCTAGTAAAGATAGTGTTGTAATTTAATGTATGGAACGGAAAATTCAATAACGGAATAGCACAAATCTAGATATTGAGCTTACGAAACTTAGTGCAATAAAGAGCATAGAATGTGAAGTTGAATTTTGGGCAAATTAAAGTACTATTAGCTATTGAATTTAAGATCAGTTTCACATGAAAAGAATAGCAAAGCTCAAATTGAGGATTTAGAAATTATGAATCTTCTTGAGGAAATTGAAAATGAATTTGAATTTTTGAGTTTTGATATGAAAAATGATACCTTGTGATTGAAGTAAAAAGTATGTGTACACGATAAAGATGATCGAGCAAAGAGATTATTAGTGAAAGAACAAATAACAACCTAAGCTATACATCCTAATAGGAATGCGTCGAAACAACATTTAATGGCTAAGAATGTAGAATCAAGTGACTGAATGTTTGAATTGCTAATAGTCTTAACTATTGAAGATATGCTTAAAGCTTATATTTTGGAGTTCATAAGAACATGAAGTCAATGCATAGTTCTAGTTGACTTCAAGCCTTACAATCATTATTATAGTGATTTCATTAGAATACTGTATGAGGCGTTATACGACAAAAAAAGTCGTTCGCCCTTACATTGAAATAAAGAGGGTCGAAAAATGGATAAAGGCCAGAATCGATTTGAGATACTGTTGATTAGTGAAATTGATCTGTATCAGAAACTAAGTGATTCAAGTAAGATAAATGAAATTGGTGGATAAACATCAAGGTTATGGAACATAATGAGAGAGATATAAGAGTCGAGTGTATTAATATTAAAGAGATGTGAAGTATCAAGCAAAAGATGGAATGTCTTTAAGAGTATCACCTTGCCAAGGTGTGCTTAGATTGAGAAAAAGTGTGCTCAGATTAGGAAAAAAGGATAAACTATGCTCAAATTGTATTGGTCCATATGAAGTAATTGAATAGGACCAATAACTTATGAGTTGTATTATTAATAAAGATGTTTCATAATTATAATGTGTGATATGTGAATACGCTAAGAAATAATGATATGATTTGACAAAGATGTATTAACATCTTACGAAGTGAAAAAATGTGAATAATCTGAAATATAATGAGCAAACAGTTAAGATAATGTGATATTTGAATAAGTAATTGAAGGATTGATTAAATCCATTGACTATGATCATTTGAAAGAAATTATTCGAGTGATGAAGTTAAATAGGAAATGGAGGAGCATAAGAGGAAACATACCCCTACTTGTTTAATCAAACAGATAAGAATTTCGAGGATGAAATTTATTAAGGAGGGGAGAAATATAACATCCCATTCCCATACTAGGGTTTGGAACCCTAAAATTGGTACATGTGAGATTAAAGAGAGATTAAGAAAATTGCCTTTCGTACTTATGTATAATGTTAGGTACACACATGTGAATTTGATTTTTTGCTCACATTAAAATGGCTGTACATGCACTCATTTGATATTTTTCAGGTATAATTGATATTTAATGTTATTATATTTGGAATTTTGAATTATATGTGTGAAAAATTGATTTAGAGAGTATATTTACTGACTCAAAATTTTTGATGAAAATTTGAAAATTTAAGGGTATTTTTAGACTTAAAAAAATACCAAGTGACAGAACAATTGATGAATAGTGGTAGAAATAAATTTCAAATGAAATTAGAAATTTTAATATGTGACATTAAGATTTAATAACTTATGTCATTGAAAATTGGGAAACAATTAGAGTAGAAACTGGAGACAAATGGACTAGTTAATAAAAGACCAAGAAGAGACCTTGAGAGACTTGTCACTTGCCACACCACATGTTAATTCACGAATTTATTAAATGAAAGACCATGTTTTGTGTCTTTCAGTTGCTAAATAGCTTCTCTCATCTCCATCTTCTTCATTTTCTTCATCTTCCTCTCCTTAATAACGACTCTAACTTATCCAAACTTCAAAGTCGAACCTTGCCTTCTTCCATCACTATCCACTTAAATACTTTGCTATCTTCTTCTTGTTGCTAAAGGAACCTAACCTATTCCACCCTAAAATTTGATAATCGTATGACATAATGTTGGATTGAGTGAGTGGATGGTGTTTAAAGTGTGCTGGAGAAATATTAGCTGTGACTTTTTTCACTGAATATGCTTCTGTATTTTACCCATAACTTGTTCTGTAGTTATCCAAATAAGATGGTTTTTTTATTTGGATTAAATTAGAGATATATGGATACATTTTTCATGAAGACATTGAATTCAAATTCTATCATTAAGAGTTTCTAATTTTGACTTGAAGTTAAGTACTGGTGTTAGGAAAAAGTGTAGAAAAACTGGATACATAATGGATTCTTGTTATGTTTTCTTGATGAATTAATGTGAATCTATTTGGGTGTTTTTGTGATGAAATAAAATGAGTCTACAGCTAAATAAAGGGATTAATGTGGTGTCTTAAAATGTGAAGGATCAAGGTGATAGTTAGAAGTGAAATGAAAGTGGAAATGAAGTTGAATATGTGCAGAAAATTGATG
>JANSVA010000002.1:21445405-21457894 GCA_025504915.1 Erythroxylum reticulatum | reverse complement strand
CATACACATTAATTAGCCAATTGCAATTTTCTCCTCTTCAATGTCCCATTGCAACGTTGTTCTTTTGGTCCTTTCTCTAACTAATCTAATGCCTTATATCACCACTACGTACTCTTTCTTATTTATTTTTTCTCTTTAATTTCTCAAATACCCTACAAAAAAATTACAAATAATGTAGCATCAATTGTCCAAAAATCCATTTATCACAGTTAAATCAAAATACTACAAATTTTTTTCCTTATAAACACAAATTAAATGTAAAGAACAATAATTCAAATAATATTTAAATAAAGCCATAAATACCAATTTTAGTGAAAAAAACTCATCCAAAAGATATAAAAATATATGTGAATAAATGAGTTTGTCAAGCTTAAAACTCAGAAAGTGTATAAGAGCCAAAGGCTCACTTTGTAAAATGAGCGCAGTATCCCTAATGGATACGGGGCAGTTATCAATGAGCCCGGTATCGTCAAGAGATACGGGACAGTTTAGGCACTTGGATACAACAAAGTAACAAATGAAAAATGAGTCTCATGCGCACTGTATATGTATGATATGGATGATTATAATGCGAATGTAAAGTGTGAAATGATTGATCAAGCATATGTGATTCAATGTGATTATTAGATAAATGATGTGAATTATGTGTTATGTAACTGAGTGAGCCATCGGGGATGGTTACTGAGTTTGCAAAACTCACCTAAAATTTGCAATATTTTTCAAGCTCAGAAGAGTTACCTCGTTAGGTAAATAGGAGTATAACCACTACATTCAAGTAAGAGGTAGAGGTCGAGATCAATTTGTGTCTGCATAAAATTTTCCAGTAATTTTTGTATTAATGTATTCCAAAATTATTGTACAATATGTATGTGAATGTATTTATATTGTAATGACATTATAATTGTGAGTATTTTGAATCTAAAATGGGCCCTACCGATTAATGAAATTCTTACGATATGAAAAAATGTTGGTAATGCTTGTAAATGAAAAAATTTTATGAAATAAAGTGGGCCTAATTTGATAATTGATTTCTGTATACTTGTGCATTGTTTTGAAAAAAATTTGAAACGAGATTTTACTGACCAAGTGTGTTAGCATGCCACCCTCGCCAGGCACAGGCCTGGATATCACTAAGGATGTCAGGTACATGTTTTAAGAGAGTGGGGTGCTACAATTTTGGTATCAGAGCCCAAAATTACGATCTTATAAGAGTGTTTCCTTAAATATGTGTAAAGGTAAATGCTTTTTTGTCATGTCATACTAGGCAGTAGCAACTGATCCCCAGTCTGAGATGCATTCATATGAGTTACACACATGGGCATATATATTAAGAGTTTAAGCTATTAGAAGTGCTGAGAAGAATGATGATATATTAGAATGTGAGAAGAGGAAGGTTGATGGATATCTAAAAATAAGAAATGGTATATGGTTAGATATAACAAATAAAGATTCAGCGAATTAGTATTGGTGGATGTGTAGGACCCCGATTCCAAAGCCCAACATTTGAAATCATAAAACGTGAGTAAACACATTTCTTCAACTTCAGAATAGATTTTGGGAAACTTAAAACTGGAATCACAATTTGACTTCTTCAGAAAAATTTGATTCCCACTGTCTTAAGTTTCTAATGAATACATATCTTCCATCCAGAAATTGAACATCTTAGAGGTTGAAGAAAAATTTGATCTCTGCATATAATTTTTAAACCTATGTCTCTAGTTTACTCCACATTGAAAATCATCTCAATTGGAACCCTACAGATCCAGGTAGATTCAAAATGCCAAAGCATGTTAAGTAAAATAACACTAGCTCATACTATTCCCAATAGATTCCTTTACTTCTTTCAATCAAAACCTCTTTCCAATCAATTCATAATGCTTCCAATTTTTGTGGAGAGATAGCACAATGTATGATGAATCTATTATCTTAATGATGACTTCGTTTAGAGTTTGGGTAATAAAGATTGGGTCGAAGGAATCAAACAAGGTTCCGTTCTCAATCATATTGAACCTGGTTCGGGACAATTGGCATAAATTTCTCTCAGAATATTTGATTAAGGTGTTATTTAGACTTTTTGAAAGAATAATTCAATATCTACAACCTTTATAAAGACCTTTAAGATAGGCTCTATCATCTAGAGGGAAAAAAGTAGAACAGACGGTAGGATCAGATGAACCTAGACAAAGGGTTAGCTGAATTGGAAAAATGGTCAGAACTTTCTCTAGAGAATTCAGATTAAGGTTTTATTTAGATTTTTTGAAAGAAGACTTCAGGATATACAACTTTTATGAAGAATTGGAAGACAAATTCTATCATCTTGGGGGACAAAAGTGGGACCAGACGATAGCATCAGATCAACCCAGATGAAGGGTTAGATGAATTGGAAAAATGGTCATAACTTTCTACCAAGAACTCAGATTAAGGTGTTCTTTAGATGGTTCGAAAGAGTACTTCAGTATCTACAGAATTTATGAAGACCTTGAAGACATATTCTATCATATGTATGGTAAAAAGTGGGACTAGATGATAGGATCAGATGAAACCAAATGAAGGGTCAGCTGAATTGGAAAAATGGTCATAACTTTCTCTAGAGAACTTGGATTAAGGTGTTATTTAGATGGTTAGAAAGAGAACCTCAGGATATACAACTTTTATGAAAACTTTAAAGATATATTATGTTATTTACTAGGTGAAAATTGGACCAAACGATATAAGATGAATAGATATTATAAGATGTTTATTAATAATACACAGAAGCTATTTTACAATTAGCATAACTTTCTCTAGAGATATCAGATTAAGGTGTTCTTTAGATGTTTTTAAAGATAAATTTAATATATAAAAATTTTATAATGACATTTAAGACAAATTCTATCATATAAGGGGTCAAAATTAGACCAGAGAATACAAAATGAATAGTGACTAGAAGAAGTTTCAGTCTAAGACCTGTTTGGAATAATTAGCATAACTTGGTCTTGAGATTCCTGATTAAGGTTTTCTTTAGATGGTTTGAAATAATTCTTCAAGATCTACATCTTTTATGAAGATCTTGAAGAAAAATGATATCATCAAGAGGGTGAAATTTGGATCAGACAATAGGATCAGATGAACAGTGCACCAAATGATATGACGTCATCACTAAACAATATGACGTTACCAGACGATATGACGTCATCAGACAATACTTTATCATAGATGATATGACATCATTAGATGATACAATCTATACTCTTGAGCACCTCCACTTATAAGGACCATAACTTTTGACTCCGATGTTGAAAAATTTCATACTATATACCGTTGGAAAGCTAAAAAGATAAGATACAACTTTCTAAAAGACAACTTTATCTATTGAAGTTATAACATGAATTTTACCCCTATGGAAGACTTGAAATTTTGCATTGTGCAAACTTGGAATGTCCTGAGCATAACCATTCAGCTACCAAATTGACTTCATTAAACTCTCAAATCTCAACTCATCTATCTCATTACCTTCAACTACATCTGATAAGTCATAATTCCTTTCTTTTCCATAACATCTCACTTATGCATATATATATATATCAACAATTTGTGTTCCAAAATTATTAACTCAAGTTGATTTCTTCTTCACGTCTATCTAATTTCAGCTCACATCATCCATACATCATTCATCATTTCATTAACATCAAAAGAATAAAGTTTTCCAAATCTTTAATGGCTTTCCAAGTCACATTATACCATCATCTCAAAATCTTAAATTGCAAAAGATTTTTGAAATGCGAATAAAACATTGTGCTTTCCCAAAACCCACTCAAAATACAAAATAAACAATTTGAAGAAATTCCCTTAGGCTCTTGATCACTTAATCTCTTAGATATCACCTGAAGATGGGATGAGAAAGGGGGTGAGCTTGAAAGCTCGTGGGTAACAGTTTATAACAGAAAAATAAGAAAAACCTTTGAAAACATTTTACTTGTCATAGAAAATTTTCATTGAGTTTATAAAACATATGTTTCTCAAATTCTCATCGTGTAGTAAAATTCACAAACCATAAAACGTAAATGCATTGAACTTGTTCATAGATCATAAGCACATCAGAATGGTTTGGGTAGATCCAAAGTAGAACGTACTATATATTTCCCATAAGTGTCCTGTATAGCCGTGAACAGAATGTACTAACTTAATCCCACATAATAGTTTTGTGTAGCCATGAACTTATGGGAGTCCATGAAGGAGCTCCATGACACTGGTGGGCAGGCGGGAGAAGCCTTTTGTCAATGTGCACTTGACTTAACTTAGGGGACCACCATAAACCCACATTATATGTAATTCATGACTTGTAAACTTGTTGCCCAAAATGGCACATTTTTGAAACTTGATTTTTCATAATCATAAGATATTTCGAAAACATGATTTCATCAACATGTCATCTTTTCAAAAATTAATTTCAAAGTCTTTTCATAAATCATCACACAACTCATATAACAGTCTCTCAAATCATTCAAAAGTAATAAATGCAACATTTATGATGCAATTGAAAACATTAAACTTTTTTGATTCAAAGAAAACATTAGTGGCTCATTTGCTCTATTATAAACATGTACTCACCTTGATTTCCTTGCTTAAAGACTTCCTCACAAAGTCTCTACTCTTACTTCTCTTACCTTTCTTGATTTCCTTCTACAATAACAAAAATCCCACTTAATAGGGTTTTCAATTGAAAATCCCACAAAACACAAGAACTAAAATTGGTGCTATAATATTAAAACCCATTCATTTTCTATACTCCATGAACTAAAATCCTTCCAAAATTCCAAAAGATTTAAAATGATCTTAGCTTGATTCTTCACCAAATGAAGAGATCTTTGGCTCCAATGGAAGCTCTTCTCTTCCTCTACCTTTTTCTCTTCTTGAACCACTTCAAAATCTCTCTCAAAAGTTAAGAAACGAAGAAACCCTAGCTCAACTCTCTTATTTTCTCTCAACCGCTGAAATCTATCTTCTTTCTCTCGTTGATTTGTTATTTCTCTTATTTCTCTTATTTCTCTCCTATTTTCGTTTTTCCCCTTCTTAAAATAGCAAGCCAACATTTCTTCTTCCATTTCCACCCTTAATGATTGAGAAAAGCCCACCTTGCCTTTTCTTATAAGCTTAGGTTCTTTTAACCTTAAGTGTCTTGCCAAAAACACCCTTGAACGTTCTTATAACCTTAACACTTTAGTTCAATCAACCTGTATCATATAATCTTTCTGACATCAACATAATAATTAATGTAAATCATACTTTCATAAAGACATCATAATTAATGTAAATCATACTTATTCATAAAAAAAATATGGGGGCCAACAGGATGTATTAATGAATATGACATTAATATTGTGTTTTGGTGATGTGTCCTTGAACATGATATAGATGTGAATACACTATCATGGATTGTTTGAGGAAAATAAGGATATAAGTAGAAATGATGAGATTAAAGAGTATAAGCCAAGTTGAAAGTGACCTTGAGAGGTTGAACTTAGACTTGAAATGATTGTTGATAAATGTGACAAGAGTTAAAATCCCCCATAAGAATATATTGGTGGAATTGAGATCAGAATTGCATGATGATTTTATACATTTATAATTCTGAATTGATTGAGGAGGTGCATATGGAAGATGAAATAAATGACAATAGGAAGATAAGATATAAATGAGGAAAGAAAAAAGGGGGAATGACGTAAACATAATTGACTTTCAATGATGTGTAGTAAGGAGAAAGTTAGAAATGCACATAAGAGAGGATTTTACGTACACAAGAGATAAAGAAAAAGACGATGAATCATTATGACATGATGTAACACTAGAAGAGGTAAATTCTGGAGAATTTGTAATAAGAATTTGTGATTTTTAATATGGAATTACTATGTTATGAAAATGTTTAGTGGCAATGAGTTTTATAAATGGTTTTTGCTTGTTACCAATTATAAAACTGTTACCCACGAGCTTTAAGCTCACCCCTATTCCATCCCATCTTTAGGTGAAGAGAATGAGAACAAGTGATCAAGAGTCAAGGCATCGCTCCGAATTCTGCATGTTTTATATTTTAAGCTAGAATTTGTAAACACAAGGCTTTACTCGCATTTTAAGGATTATTAGTTCATGTAACTTTTGTATTTTGAGATTTTGAGACATTGATGTATTGTAGCTTGAAATGTCCATTAAAGCTTTGTAAAACTTTTTCCTTTTGAGTTTAATGAAATATGAGTTCGTGCATAGATAAGCTTGAGTTGAAATTAAGTATACATGAGGAAGTTATTGATTTGAGATGATAAATTTTGAATACAAATTGTTATTACATATAAGTGAGATGTGTTATGGAAAAGAAAAATAAGAATTTGTGAAGGATGAGAATTAGTGGTAAGTAAGGAATCAAATAAGTAGAGATTAGAGAGTATCATGAAATAATGTTGGTAGTTGAATTGTCATGAAATGATGTTGCATTAGAGGAAGTGAAATTGGGAAAAGTTAGAGTGAAAGTAAGGTTAGGAAAGATGGAGAAACCTAGAGAAGGCTCTTGAGTAAACTCTTCTCGAATGGTGTTAGTATAGTTAATTTTGCATCTTTTCTCACCACAACATATTTATCCTGAGAGAGGCTTGGGTCTAATATGGGAACCTAACCGCGATGAAGTCAAGAGTTTGTCATGGCAAACTTTTCCTGAAGGGCCTCCGTAGAAGTTCTCATCCAGTCATCATTGTAAAACATAAATTTAGCCATGGCAAACCTGCCTGCTAGGACTCAGGGATCCAACATAGATTGCAAAGCATGAAGATGAATCGATGATGGCTAAGGAGATTTCATTATAATATGCCCACATTTTATGATTCTGCAGTTAGGCTTTAAAAATGGGGTCCAACAGGTTATGGTATATGAGTGTCAGGTTTAGCATCTTACATTGGCATTTTTCGAAATAGGTGTCAAGTTACATGCCATGTCATAATAGAAAGTAGCAACTGATCCAGAGTCTAAGTCGGATGTGTATAAGTCACACACATGAGCAATTGTTAAGAGTTTAAGCTAATAGAATTAATGAGAAAAATGATACTCTTTCATGATATGAGAAAATGAAAGTTATGCATAAATAGAAATGAGAAATAGTATATGGGTAAATATGACAAATAATGATTCAATGTGTTTATGGATTGGGGTATGCATTATTGAATATGACATTAATATTGCACTGTGGTGATATATCCCTAAATGTGATATATATGCGAATGTATTGCCCTAGATTGTTTGAGGAATATAAGGATATAAGTATAAATGATACGATTAGAGTGTAGAAGTAGAATGCAATGAAAGAATAACCTTGTTATGATCTTAATAAGAGGAAATTGGAACCAAAGTGGTTGTTCAATTAATGCGACAGGAGTTATAATCCGCCGTAAGAAGATATTAGTGGAATTGAAATCAGGATTTCATAATGATTATGCATCGATAATTCTGAATTGATCAAGGATATACATATGGAAGACAAAAATGATGACAATAGGAAAATGAGATAGAAATGAGGAAAGGGAAAGAGAGAAATATTATCCAGGATTAATGGAGATCAAAGTATTATTTGTGTAAAATATAAATTGGTAAATTTTTGTTTTGACAAAATGGGATGACTTTGATGACACACACCTAAGCATATACGACAGTAATTATTTTTACTACTTTATTAAGTTTTTGTAATTAGAACATTATGAACTTGTAAGAACGATAGAAGTTGGTCTTCTTGAGGTATTAAGGATGGTTGATAATGCGATGATGATAATAGTTGATTGATAGACATTACATGAACAATATAGATGATAGTAGAAAGAAATCTTATTTCAAAGAAGAATTTCATTGAATTAGGATAAGTAGACCAGATAGTTCATATTAAGGATGATCAATGAAAGAACAAATCAGAAATACACATGTAATGATTCAAAAGTAAATATTGGAGTCATATCCCTATCGGAGACTCAAACATAAGAGGTAGAATATACTACTGAGAATGTATGCATTTTGTTTAATGTAAAGTATCCAACTATATGAGTGGATTCCTGAATTTGAGGAGACATTAATTGCTAATATGAGGAGTACATAGGTCCACGTTATATTATGTGTAAATATGTTCGAGAGATATAAATTTGACCTGATGAATGTGTTACAAACACAGGAAGTTAAGATTGAAATAAATTGAAATGTGTGGAGAAATTAGTATGAAAGTAGACAGTAGAATAATTCAATGTGAAATTAGAGGAAATCGAATGAATTGAGAAAAAAATTTGAGAAAGGAAGTCAATTGGAAAATTGAAAATAACGTGAGACAATGTTACCTCATCAAGGAATTAGTTATAAGGAATTATGAGAATCAATCATAGGCATATGGAGCTTTGGAAATATTTGTTCGACTTAACAAATGCCCCGATATTACTGTGATATTAAAGATTAAAGCGATCTAAGCAACATTTGATGATATATTAAATGTATTTGAAAAGTTGAGAAGAGTAGTTTGAATATTAGAGGAAAAACATGTAAACCATATGAGTAATAAAAGTAAAGAGAATTTTGAGGAATTATAACATTGATATTAATTATATCATCTGGATTTGGAGAGTTTATAGTATATAATGATGTTGTATAAGAGATTAGGATAAAATCCAATGCAGCATGATAAAGTGATTTCATATGCATGGAGACAACTGAAACCTCAGAGCTTGAAAGTTGGAGACATTATATGTACAGAAACATCTTAGATATATATAAATATATAGATCATTAAATTTTGAGGTAATTATTGAGTTGAGAGAATTGAATATGAGACTGAGAGAATGGATAGAAGTACTGAAAGATTATGATTATACAAATGAGTACTATATTGGTAAAGCTAGTGATGTAATCAGATGCATTGAATAGAAAATTCAATAGCAGTGTATCATAAATTTGGATATTGAGGTAGGAAAAAGGATTAGCTAAGCCTGATATGAATTGATCTGTACGAAATTATTTTGAGTTAGTACTACTGATAAAAGATGTCTTCGATTCATATGTGATATATGTGAGTATATCAAGAAATATTGATATGATATGATATTAGTGTTATTGACACAGGAAGTGAAAAATTTATGAGTAATTTGAAACATAATGAGGAACTAGTTAAGAAAGTGAATGACCAAATAAGGGATTGAAAGACTGAGTGAATCTATTGACTATGGTCATTTGAAAGAAATTATTAAAGGGATGAAGTTAAATGGGAAATGGAGGAACATCCTGCCTTCCTGATCAACTATATAAGAATTTCGAGGACGAAATTCTTTTAAGAGGGGGTGAAATGTTGGCCCCCGAATTTTTTTCTTGATGAATAAGCATGATTTAAATTAATTATAAGGTCGTTAAGGGATTATTTTGTGGTATTAATTATTATGTCAATGTTAGTAAGATTATGTGACATAGGTTAATTGAATTAAAGTGTTAACGTAGTAAGATTGTATAAGGGTATTTTTGGTAGTACACTTAAGGATAAAGAGCATAAGGCATATAAGGAAGGGCAAAATGAACATTGCTCACTAATTAAGGGTATAAGTGGAAGAAGAAATGTTTATCTTGAATTTTAAGAAGAGAAGAACATGAGTGAGAGAGGAGAAGAGAGAAAATATGGAGAGAAGAAGAGAAGGAATGAAGAAGAAGAGGAAAACAAGCTAGGGTTCCATTTTCTTAGCTTTTATGAGAGAGATCTTGAAGAGTTTGAAGATCTTGAAGCTAAACAAGTAAGTATAAGCATTAACCCTTCTTGGTTTGTTGATGAAGCATATTTGGTGATAGTTAGAAGTGAAAATAAAGTGAATATGAGTAGGAAGTTGATGATGAATGTGTATATATATGTATATTCTATTATTAGTATTCATTATCAATCATAGACTATAATTTCTTTATGGATGATATTGAGCTGAAATGGAGTAGAGAATGGAGTGAAAATGAAGTAGAAAGGACGATTTTTGTATAAGACATGTTAGGTTTAGATGTTGGATGTGCAAAATCTGGAAAATGGGATGAGGGTTGGAAATTTCGTAGGCTTCTGGACAAGTTCGTCACGGCGAACTCTTGACTTCGCCGTGGCAAAGTCAACTTTCCTGCATAAACATATTTTTAGTTTTTTGACGATATCTTGTTCTATAATTATCCAAATAGAGTGATTTTTGATTTGGAGTAAATTAGAGACATAGGGATACAAAGTTTCTAATGAAATAGAGTTCTAATTTAGTCTCTAATAATTTCAATATTTGGATGGAAGAGGAGCACAAAATACTGTTTCAGCATAAGAATAATCCAAAAATGATTAGGGTATAACTTTCATATTTCTAAACCAAATTGAATGATTTTGGTGTCATTAGAAACTTAAGACCATGGAACATTTTTATAGAGGGAAGTATTATCAAATTACTTCATTTACCTAATCAGAATGATTATGGAAAATTTATCTAAAGGTTGGGACTTTTGGAAGAGTATTTAGAATTTATCTTAGTGAATATACATTATGTAAGTCCTCAAATTGTATTCATATTGAATAGGAATTTTTGTGTTTGATAAAGGGACTCAAGGAAGGCAAGAGGGTCAAGAGGAAAGGCATCATTAAGCAAGGAATTCAAGGTGGGTTATATTTTTATAATTGAGTAATAAGCCATTCATGTTTCTTCCAAATCAAGAATGTTAAATGTTTTCAATTGTGTTATAAATGTGCATTTATTACTTTTAGAATGCTTTGAGAAAGTGTTATGTGATTGGTATGTTAATATTGTATCGATTATTTATGAAAATAATATGAAAATAATTTTTGAAAAAGATACTATGTTTACGAAATTACTTTTTTAAAAAAGTGCCATTTTGGGCAACAAGTTTACAAGTTATGAAATACATGTTATGTGGGTTTGGCTTGGTTTATTCTATATGTTAAGTGCACTTTGACTAAAGGCTTCTCCCGCCTGCGCGCTAGTGACATAAAACTCCTTCATGGACTCCCTCATGTTTACAACTATGCAAAAACCACTATATGGGATTGTGTTAGTCCGTTCAGTTCACGACTACACAGGACCACTTTGTGGGAAGGTGCTAGTTCATTCTATTTATAGACCTCTCAAACCACTTTGATGTGCTTATGTGTTTAAAGCGTTGACAAGTTTGATGAATACATGATTTATGATTGTTTGACAAGTTGAAAATTTTGAGAAATAAATGTTTTGTGATTTCTAATGCAAAATTACTATGGTTATGAAAATGTTCAATGGCAATGAGTTTTATAAATAGTTTTTGCTTGTTACCGGTTATAAAACAATTACCCATGAGCTTTAAGCTCACCCCCATTCCGTCCCATCTTTAGGTGAATAGAATGAGATCAAGTGATCAAGAGTCAAGGTATCACTCCAAATTTTGCATGTTTTGTATTTTAAGCTAGAATTTGTAATAGGCTTTAGTCGCATTTCAAGGATTATTAGTTCATGTAACTTTTGTATTTTGAGATTTTGAGATATTAATGTAATGTGGCTTGAAATGACCATTAAAGTTTTGTAAAACTTTTTCCTTTTAAGGTTAATGAAATATGAGTTCATGCATAGATGGGTTTGAGTTGAAATTAAGTATACTTGAGGAAGTTATCGATTGGAGATGATAAATTTTGAATACGAATTGTTGTTACATATAAGTGAGATGTGTTATGGAAAAGAAAAATAGGAATTTATGAAGGATGAGAATTAGTGGTAAGTAAGGAATCAAATGAGTAGAGATTAGAGAGTTTTATGAAATAATGTTGGTAGTTGAATTGTCCTAAAATGATGTTGCATTAGAGGAAGTGAAATTGGGAAAAGTTAGAGTGAAAGTAAGGTTAGGAAAGATGGAGAAACCTAGGGAAGGCTATTGAGTAAACCTTTCCCGAAAGGTGTTAGTATGGTTAATTTTGCATCTTTGCCGCGACGTATTTATCCCAAGAGATGCTTAGATATAATATGGGAACTTTGTCACGGTGAAGTAAAGAGTTCGCTGTGGTGAACTTTTCCCAAAGGGTCTCTACAGAAGTTCTCATCCGGTCTCCGCGATGAAACATAAAGTTAGCCGTAGCAAACTCGCCTGCCAGGACTCAGGGATCCAAAATGTATTGCAAAGCATAAAGATGAATCGATGATGGTTAAGGAGCTTTCATTAGAATACACCTACGTTTCATAGTTGGACTTCGAAAATGGGGAAATAAGTGTGCTTGAATTGAGAAATACCTAGGACTATATGCATAGTAATGTAATAGTTTCTGGTTTGAATTTTGATGTATGAAAGACTAGGATTTATGAGCTATCAATTGAATAATTTTGAACTGGAATAAGAGAAGTTATTAGTGAGGAATTGGAGTATGATTAAGGCCTAATAGAGGCCTCAGGATTAGTTATGGGACCCAAGCCTAACATCTTTTGTTATCAGATAGATAGTTGGACTCCGAAAAAAAAGTCC
>JANSVA010000002.1:21421306-21432347 GCA_025504915.1 Erythroxylum reticulatum | reverse complement strand
TTTTAAGATCACATTAAATCATTAATTGTAATTAATCATACATGATATGATAAAATCTACCTACAGGAATTTTGTTATATTTGTATGATTAATTAGGATGAAATATCCGATTATATTTCTTAATCTACCCACAAGAATTAAGATAAAGAACATAATTTAATAGTTTCGTCGTAAAGTTTTAGATGAATCTAATTGAGTAGAACTTTAGCATACAGGTAAGTCTTATGTCACTAGATTCACTTGTTAAAAGTATGATTTACATTGGTAAAGCATGAATTATTATTGGTCCCAAATTATATAAAACAAGCACATATTTTTATTTCTTAACTTGCAGTTACTCAAGACTGTGAATATTTCTGATATTAAGTTTGATATTCTCGAATTGAGAGGTGACAACTATAAGGTGTGGAAGGAGATAATTCTGCTTCATTTTGGTTGGATGGATATAGACTATGCTATTAAGAAGGATGAACCACCGAATATGACTGAAACCAACACTCCAGACGTTGTTGCTCTTTATGAAAAATGGGAGAGATCTAATCGCCTCTCCGTAATGTTCATAAAGACCAAAATATCTGCTGGTATTCGTAGTTCTGTCGAAGAGCATAATAATGTCAAGAATCTATTGAAGGTCATTGATGAGCAATTCGTTACATCTGATAAGGCCCTTGTCAGCACCTTGGTTATTCAGTTGTCACCCTTAAGGCTCACTGAAATAAACGGCATACGTGATCATATCATGCGTATATGGGACATAGCAGCTCAGTTGAAAGCCTTAAAGGTTACTATATTGGAATCTTTCTTAGTACATTACATTATGTGCACTCTGCCCTAACAATATGGTCCTTTCAAAATATCTTATAATACACATAAGGACAAGTAGTCGATCAATGAACTGTTGACCATATGTGTGCAAGAATAGGATAGGTTGTTAATGGAAGAGGGTGAAAGGGTGAATTTGACTGTTACAGGAAAGAAGAGACAGGATGATGTCAAAAACAAGGGAAAAGGCAAACTTTCTCCTCAATTCGATATAAAGAAACCATTAAAGTGTTTCTTCTGTAAGAAGAAGGGACATATGAAGAAGGACTGCGCTAAATTTAAGAATTGACTAGAAAAGAAAGGTACTCCAATATCATTTGTTTGTTATGAATCTAATATAATTAATGTTAATCATAACACATGGTGGATTGATTCTGGTTCTACAATCCATGTTTCAAATACCTTGCATGGTATGCAAAACTTAAGGAAGTTCGTGGGAAGTGAACAATACATCTAGTCAGGAAGTAAGATGAGTTCACATGTGGAAGCCATTGGCACTTGCAGTTTAGTTTTGAGTAGTGACTTTATTTTGTGTTTGGAAAAGACCTTTTATGTTCCAAATTTCTCTAGAATTTTGATTTCTGTATCAAGACTTGCATCTTTTGATTTTTCCTTTAACTTTTTCAGATTCTGGTTTTAGTTTATGTAATGGATCTAAAGTTATTAGTTATGGTACATTATCTGATGGTCTTTATTTCATTCAGTTACAAAATGATGATGCCTATAATTTGATGCATGTCACTGCTAGATTGAAACGATGTGTTGTGAATGAAGAATCCTCTATGTTATGGCACCGTAGATTAGGACGCATCTCCATTGAGAGAACTAAGAGATTAGTAAGTGAAGTGGTACTTTGGATTTTACTAACTTTGAGATTTGCGTGGATTACATTAAAGGTAAGCAAACTATCAAGTCTAAAAAGGGTGCCAAGAGGAGTACAAACCTGTTAGAAATCATACATACATATGTTTGTTGTCTAGATATGGACACAAATAGTCCGAAATACTTTATCACCTTCATAGATGATTATTCGCGACTACTTACTTCGTTCTAAGGACGAAGCTTTGGATACATTTAAAATGTTTAAGGCTGAAATGGAGAATCAATGTGAAAAACTGATTAAAATTGTGAGGTCAGATAAAGGTAAAGAGTACTATAGTAGATACACTGAAAGTGGACAAGTGCCTAATCCTTTTGCAAAGTTTCTTCAAGAGCATGGGATTATTGCCCAGTACACTATGCCTGGTTCTCTGGATTAGAATGACGTAGCAGAAAGAAGAAATAGAACCTTAATGGACATAGCGAGAAGTATGAGGAGTAACACAAAATTTCCTCAATTCTTATAGACTGAAGCTCTAAAGACAGTTGTGTATATATTAAACCGAGTTCTAAATAAGGTTGTGTCAAAGACACCTTTTGAGTTATTTAAGGGTTGGAAACCAAGTTTGAGGGATATACGCATTTGGGGATGCCCATCTAATATGAGAATTTACAAGCCACAAGAGAAGAAGCTCGACCCAAGGACCATTAGTGGATATTTCATTGGATATGCTGAAATGTTTAAGGGGTATAGATTTTATTATTTATCTCACAACACTAGAATTGTGGAATCAAAAAATGCAAAATTTCTTAAGAATGACTTGATCAGTGAGAGTGGTCAATTTCAAGATATAGTTTTTAAAAAAGGCCATTATGAAGCTCAAACTTTTGGTTCAAGTGATAGATTGATTATCATTCACACCCCTCAGTTGAAACGGGTGTTGGACAACTAGTTACTAGAGTTCCATAAGTTGTTAATACCAATCTAGGAGATCAAGTTGTAAATGAAGAACAACCAGAAATTATTGAGCAACTAATTGAACAACAGGTTGAGCAACAAGTTCTTTGTGAGGATGATGATACGATATTGAGAATATCTACTAAAGTTAGAAGGTCAGCAATACCTAGTGATTATATAGTGAATCTACAAAAGTCAGATTACAACCTTAGAGTCGAAAATGATCTTGAAACGTTTTCACAGGCCATAAGTTCTAAAGAATCGAACTTATGGTACAATGCTATAAAGGATAAGATGGATTCTATGACATCCAACCAAGTCTAGGATCTCGTTGAGTTGTCAAATGGTGTGAAAATCAATAAATGTAAATGGGTATTTAAGACAAAAAAGACTCATGAGGCAACATTGAGAGACATAAAGCAAGACTTGTTGCCAAAGGGTTCATTCAGAGTGAAGGAATCGACTATGCGAGGACTTTTTCTCCTGTGTCTAAGAAAGATTCCCTTCGTGTAATCATGGCATTAGTAGCTCATTTTGATTTTGAGTTACATCAAATGGATATGAAAATAACATTCCTCAATGGTGAACTAGAGGAAGAGGTTTACATAAAACAACTTGAAGGATTCTCCTCTAGTGATGGTGAGCATTTAGTTTGCAAGCTTAACAAATCCATATATAGATTAAAAGAAGCCTCCTAGTAGTGGTCTTTAAAATTCCATGAGGTTATCACTTCATTCAGTTTTGAAGAGAATATAATGGACTAATGTTTATACCAGGAGGTCAGTGAGAGTAAGACTTGTTTTCTTGTGTTATATGTGGATGACATTTTAGTTGCGACTAATGATAAAGGTTTGCTATATGAGGTAAAACAATTTCTCTCAAAGAATTTTGATATGAAAGATATGGGTGAGGCATCTTATGTCATTGGCATCAAGATCCATAGAGAAAGATCTTGAGACATTTTGGGTTTGTCTCAAGAAACCTATATCAATAAAGCTTTAAAGAGATTTTGGATGAAAGATTGTGCACCAAGTGTAGCACCCATAACGAAGGATGATGGATTCAGTTTGAATCGATTCTAGAAGAATGATTTTAAACAGGAACATATGAAGAACATTCCATCTGCTTTAGTTGTTGGAAGTCTTATGTATGCTCAAGTCTGCACCCGACCTAACATCGCATACACTGTTGAAATGTTAGGTAGATATCAGAGTAATCCAAGTGTTAACCACTGGAAAGCTGCAAAGAAAGTTATGAAATATCCTCAGGGCACAAAAGACTGCATGCTTATATATAGGCGAACTGAGAACCTAGAAGTAGTTGGATACTCCGATTGAAACTTTGCTGGCTGCATTGATTTAAGAAAATCAACATCTAGTTATATATTCATGCTAGCTGGTGGAGCTATATCTTGGAGAAGTGCCAAGCAGACCTTGAATGTTACTTCCACTGTAGAGGCTGAGTTCGTATCATGTTTTGAGGTCACCTCGCATGTTATATGATTGCAGAGTTTCATATCTGGGCTTAGAATTGTTGATTCAATTTCTAAGCCATTAAAATTGTATTGCGACAACTCAGCTGTGGTCTTTATGGCTAAAAATAACAAGAGTGGAAGTTGAAGCATATCAATATTAAGTATTTAGCCATAAGAGAACATGTTAAGGAAAGGAAAGTTGTCATAGAGCACATTAGCATTGATTTGATGATTGTGGATCTTTTAACTAAAGGCATGTCACCTAAGCAGTTTAAGGATCACGTAGTGCAAATGAGACTTGGTTCCATAATGTGATTTTGTTGTACATTTGTTGCTTCAATGGAACTCATATTTAATTTGATATTTTCTCATATGTTTTTGTGCACATATATATTTGATTGGTTTTGAGAAATATCATCTAAGTTGAACTTAGAATAAACATATGGTTTATTCATTAAGTTTAAGGGCTAGTAATTCGAAATTTTATATATGCAATAATGGAAAGTAATACTCACTGTAAAAGGACCTATCGCCATGATTCATCTATTTGGTTTCTTGTTATGTTTGGTGTTGGGTTAAATGGACTAAGTGGGAGAATGTAAGATGAATCTTCCTACTGTTGAGATTATGATCCATTTAATGCTAACTGTAAGAAAACTGTAGATTAGCGACGGAAACTTAGCAACGAAAAAGAAATCGTTGGAAATATGCTTTCCGTCACTAAAGTTGATTAAATTAGCGATGATACTAATACCTGTCACTAAATATGAAGGGAAATCATCGCAGTAAAATTTATGATGGACGTTAGCGACAGAAAAATATAGTCGTCAGTAACACTACAAGAAAAGCAAGAATTAGTGACAAAAAATTACCGACAAAAAATATACCGTTGCAAATTACCGACGAAAAATCCATGTCCATCAGTAAAATTGATGGGATAATTTTCTTTTAGCGACGGTATTAATATCTGTCACGAAATCATCCTGAAAAATTTTGTGATGGACTTTTGCGATGGTATAAGATTCTCGTCGGTAAAAGATTTAATGACGGTATAAGATATTCGTAAGTAAAAAGGTGGCAATTATTGACGAAATAAAAATTTTTTGAGTTTACCTACGAAAATTTTCGTCGGTAAATATTTTTTAAATTTAAACTCATCCAACATCTCTCCCCTCCCCCACCCTCATCTTCTTCTTCCTTCTTCCTGTGTCTCCTCTTCTGTTTTCTTCTCTCCGATTTCTCTGTTGTGGACTTATTTTCTGCTCGTCGGTGTTGTCTTCTCCGACCATTGTTATCGTGTCCTTTGGTGGAGGTATTTTTGCAACTATTGTTATGTGTTTTTTCGTATAACATAAAGGCAACTTTGTCCTTATCAAACTTAGGTGAGTATTTAAACCTACTCTAGTTTTATAAACAAAATTCTACATTTGTTGATCCTCAATGGTGTAAGAAGATTAGCATAAAATTTTTCTTCTTTCTGTGGATGCTTAACAGATCAGAACATTGTTTCTAACTCCCATCAAAATTGCTGGTAGTAGAACAAAGAAGTTGTTGTCAAGCCTTCTACATAGATCACAGCCTGTGAGAATCTTCATTCCAGAGCATTTGAATAGATAAAGTCATGTTAGTATGCAGAAGCATAGCAGACCACCTATATTTAATGTCAGGTTTTTTACAAAAATTAAAAATTATTTACCAACAGAAATTAGAATTACGTCAGTAAAATCTATCATATTTACCAATGGAACACCAAAAATTGTCGGCAAAATGTAAGATATTTACCAATGGAACAAAGAGTAATCGTCAATAAAATTACCTACAGAAATCCAATTTTCGTAGGTAATTTTACTGACGGAAAGAAAATTTATGTTGGTAAATTTACCGACAACAGTTTTTTCAACGTCTTTTCTCCATCGAAATATTCCATCGCAAATTTTTATTACCGACGAAATCCAAACATTTTCTGTTGGTAATTTCCGTTGCTAAATGACAATTTTCTTGTAGTGGCTTAACCCTTCATCACACAAACGTTAACGCCCGTGCTTCCATATTTCATTCTCTGTGATGGGTAGAGGCGATGAAATGGTTTAAATTCGATAATGATATAGGTATAGTTGTTTTCTTCTTCCTCATGTCTCCATTTTTGCAGCTGTTTTATTCTTCGTCTTCACGTTATTATTTGTCCTTTGTCCTCACGTCTCTGTGGCTTTTTTCTTGATTCTCACGTCTTTTAAATCCAATAATGATATAGGTATAACTGTTTTCTTCTTCCTTATGTCTCTATTTTTGCAGCTGTTTTATTCTTCATCTTCATGTTATTATTTGTCCTTTGTCCTCATGTCTCTGTGGCTTTTTTCTTCTCATCATTTAATGTGCGGAACCTAATTTTCAAAGCGAGTCTTCACGTATCTTTAACGCAGGAGCACTTGTCTTCACTTTATCGTCTTCACACTATTTAATGTAGCAGCCTTCATTTAATACAACAGAATCTACTCTTCAAACCCTAATTTCACGTGTCTTCCTATTGTTTCTTCACGTAATAGTTTTGTTTATGTAGTAAATTGTTATTTTCTTCAAGCGTTCATACTATTCTTGTCTTCACGAAGGTTATTGTTGCTTATAACCGTGAAGAGCTAGACATTAATGTATAATTTTTTAATAATATTTTATTTATATATATTTAATTTTAGTTATAATAATAATTAATTAATTTAAAAATATAATGAATTATATTATAATTATTACACGTAAGAGTATAATTAAAAATATAAAAACAGAATAATAAAATCAAACATGTTTTGTTTTAAGTTTTTTATTACAAATCTCAACCAAACAGGTTTTTGTTTTCAAATTTTATATTACAAATTTCAATCAAACATGTTTTCGTTTAAACAAAAACAAAAACAAAAAATAAAAAATAGAAACAAAAAATAATAACAAAAAAAAGGAGTGAAACCGTTCCTAAAAATTTCAAATTTCAATATGTAACAGAATTACACAATTTAAATAAAACAATTTCATTTCCTTCAACCTCATTCCATGCAAGTGAAAACTCGAATTCATAACTTCTAACTCGTAGGGAAAATATCAACCATTAGATTACTTATTTGTTAACCACGAATGTTGTCCACCGATTGTGCAGTGACGCTTTCAACTCGTCAAATCACTTGTACAAAGCATTGACGAGCTGACAAGAAACCGATCAAGGCGTTATTAGTACACGTATGTTCGTACATACCTAGTCAAATCGGCCATGTCATTTGGCTTGACACACGTTATCTATGGCGAATAGAAAAAAGATTGATTAGGTCGATCATTGAAGTACAAGCTTTATTATCTATTACAACAATTCATTTCGGAATGCTTTCTTGTGAACAAAGTTTGAAAATCTGTTATTATTATTTTTCTCATAAATTAGTGCATTACCTAATCTACTTCTCTGCAAGGGCAATGTCAAAACGAATTGACTTTGGCGAAATGTTCTCCCCAAAAGTTGACAAATTACCTTCAAGTTTCTAAGCATGATATTTATGACCACATCGAACGAGTAAACGAGAAAACTTAGTAATTAGGAAGGTCGAAGTAGTCATTACGTGGAAAAGTTGTAAATTATCGGTGCAAGAAAAGTGCAGCTTTGAACAAGTACAATCTCGATGACGAATTGTCAACTTACAATTTGGTTTCTAAAACAAAATTTCTTCGTGAGTTAACGAGAAAAACAAAATTTCTTTGTGTGGTTATAATGATGAGGAAAAAAAAAAGTCAGAAATAATTAGATAAAAAGGAATTATACTTTTTCAGCTTTTGAATCATTTTGTTTGTGTCAGAAACTCTCTTTTTATATTCAATAAATCTCTCCTTTAGGCTTTAATGCTTTGCTTTGTTTTTTCTAATTCATTTTTTAAAATTTTTGTAGAGTTATATTTTGTGATTATAAACATTTTTTTTATATTTTTCTCTAACTTTTACATCATCAAATTTAACGTTTTCACATTATCATAATTTCTATTTTATTCCTTGACCCAGAATAATAAAATAAGAAGCCTAAAAGGAATAACTTTTAAAGATATGAAAATATTAATAAACCATACTAAAAAAAAAAAACTAAATTACAAGATGTTCTATAACCCCATCGCAGACCCAGCCAACCGAATTTGCATGTGGAAACGAAAGCAGATACAGGAAATGCCCATAGTTGATGGAGTTTCTCATGATGATTAATCAATCAGTACTATTAACAACACAAGCATCGCCATCGATAGGTGCGGTGGGATAAATGTGAACAACTCAAAGCCCACGTCATTTTCAAGATTTGATAAAATAAGAACAAAAAATTACTAGGATAACAGAAGAGAAGATTAGATGTTTGTTCACTCCATCTGTTGCTGCTAAAAGGGTTAATCAACTACTTGAACAATTGATTAAGATTGGAGCAAGTCACCTTTGGGATTGAATGATTTGGTACTAATGTCGTGAGATATTGAAACCAATCAACTAATTAATTAGCTTCATCTACACAATACAGCTGAGCTGCCCCTGAAAGGTAAAAGCGTAGGGGAAGATTAATCTATATTGCTTTTTTTTTTTTCTTGTAATCAAGCTTCATGCAGTATCTATAAATGGGACTCATTATCAACAATTATCTTTTTGTGTTTCTTAGTCTTGAGTTTGTAAACAGAAAACGATGAGTTGCAGGACTTGGTTGCGAGCCTTATCTCCTCTTTAATTACTAAATTCACAAATGTGTATATATAATTACACATTTGTTCTTACGTCTTAATAAATTTTGAATTTAATTTGATGGAGGACAAAACTACTAACATCCTGTCAATCTATCTTAATAAAATTCAAAACGTCCCTTGACTGTTTGTAGACGGTACTTACAAATGGAGTTATTCTTGTAACGATAGCACTCTTTAATTCCTTTTCCAATGTAACCAAGGCTTTTGATTAGTTTTTGTTGCAAATTTTATTTTGAAGTTGCTCCTTATGCAGCATGAATTTGAGCATTCAAATGGTCCACTAATCTATAAATTTTTACTTTATCAAGATTACAAGTTATATTCCAGTTTTAAGTAATTATAAATATCTGTATTAACGAAATTATCACAAATAGCATTAACAATTTATGCCACAACCATAATATAATATTATGAGTTTAGATTACATGTTCCCGTTACCCTGTGTCCATCCTATTCTATAAGCCCAGAAAAATTGGATAAATGGATGTTTACGGAACATAATAGACACGGAACAATGTAAACAGGTGATCTGATCCCGTAATATTGCACCCACAATTGCAAAGGCCACAATTAATATAACTTCAAAAGATGGATCTTGTATGAAGAGATCCTGTGAAAACGTGAATACCACGGTAATATATGGATACAAGGAGAGTAAAGAGAAAAAAAGGAAGGATATATTTCATTTCATCATTGGGATTTTGCCTGGGACGTTTTCAATTTAAGGTCCCTCGTAACGGTGGGGAGAAGGAAAGAAAATGACGTCCCCGCTTTTCTTTCACTGGTCTAATGGGAAGCAAAGCAGAGAAAAGTTAATAATTGTTGAACAATTGATCACATTTCCGTGATAAAGAACTTAAGAGGAAGGAAGAGAGTAACCCATACAGACTGCCAAAAGTCGTTTCAGACCACACCAGCATCGAGGATCCTTCCTTCGTCGTATGATTCTTCGTTTAAGGGAAACAAAATCATTACTTGCTAGTGTAAAATATACATTTTCTCGTATTTTAGACGTTATTTAATTCTCAAAGCCATTTCTGTTAGTGATGATTGCCAGCTTAATTAGCAACTCAATGGATTTTTTAACATTAGAGATTATTAGCACTTACAGCTACTAAACACCTGTTATTTCTGATCAAGATATCATAATATCTTTTTTCTTTTGCTGAGCAGTTCGTAGAAGCAGAACAAGACTTCTGCATAACAGCAATAAGCCAAAAAAGCCACACCGCAGTAGCGATATGCAAAATGAACATATTCTACAGAACAGAGTTGCAAAAAGTAATAAAATCAGGAATTTAAAAAAATTTCAATTCCATATTTATATTACTAAAATTGATTCCTTTGGTGGACCTAAACTTATAGTCTGCTGACGAAAGTTGAGTGTATTTCCAGATAAATCAACATTTTAACGAAGTTGAAAGGATGACAATGTTCATTCAAGTCCCTTGATTTGCTCCTTTTTTCACTCTATTTAATGCTCGGGGAATAACGGGTGGCGGGTTTTTAAGCACGCTTCTCCTAAGGTATTTAATCTCATATTTATGGCGGTGTGAGAATGCTTGAGCAAATTAAGGGGTGCTTAGTTCGCTGAAAGTAATGAGAATGAAAGAGTAATGAAAATGAGAATCAGCATAAATATAGGAAGAAATGAGAATAAATATAATCATTATAATTATGATTGTTGATTAAGATGAATGAATGAATACCATTATTATTGATAGTGGTTAGTTTGTTAAAAAGTTGAAAAATAAAAATTTTATTTTATCAAATTTAAATATATTTTAATTGATTATATTTAATTTATGCACTCTATTTATAATTAAAAAATATTTAAAATCAAGTATATTTCGATGTTTCCTTTCCAATAACTTTCGAAAAAAACACTTCTGAATTTTCTTGCATTAACATATCATTAGTTATATAATATCCTCAAAAAATAATTTAATCATCCAAAATATTGTACAATTCTTCGACATAACCAGAAAATCCACCATTTCATTGCTATAGTAAAATTAAGTAACATAGTTTAATACAATTTACATTTTTTTGATAATACAAATAATGATATATTTTAAGTAATTAATGAATAATATTTTAATTAATTGCATTATAATCAACTAATTAATTAATTATAATTTAATATTTTAATTAATTACATCTTAATTGTATTTTAATTAATTAGGTTTTAATTAATTAATTAATTATATTTATCTTAATTATATA
>JANSVA010000002.1:21397889-21415155 GCA_025504915.1 Erythroxylum reticulatum | reverse complement strand
AGAGAGAATCAGAACCAACTACTTTAACATACAAGTTTGATTCACTTAGACCTTTTTTAAAGCCCAAACTCAATAAATGTTCATCAATTCTGCTATACCAAGCCCTTGACGCTTGCTTTAATTCGTATAGAGTCTTTTTTAGCAAATATACCTTGTCTTCTTCTCCTTTAATAAGAAAGCCTTCTGGTTGCTCAATAAATATCTCCTCCTATAGATGACAACTAAGAAAAGCTAATTTAACATTAAGCTAAAATATTTTCCAGTTTTTTTGCTCTGCAATTGCTAGTATCATCCTGATGGTGTCAATTCTTGCCACTGGTGCAAATGTCTATGAAAAATCTACACCATATTATGACCCTTAACAACAAGCCTGAATTTACGTTTGTTTATAGAACCGTCAGCATTCAGTTTGGTTCTAAAAACCCACTTGACTTCAATGGCTTTCTTATGCTTAGGCCTATCAACCAGTTCCCAAGTGTGATTTTTTTCAATCATTTTCAGCTCCTCTTTCATTACATTAATCCATTTTTGGTCTTTTTTAGGTTCTTTGTAGCATTGTGGTTCTAAAACTGCAACATTGCATCTTTGATAAATATCAAATATTGATATGGTTCCTCTCATTGGAATGTCATCAATGTTGTCATCTTGGCATTGAATAATTTCTAAATTTTGATCTATTTTTGTGTCATTCCAACTCTATTGTTCTGTTTCTATGAATTGCACATCTCTACTGATTAATATTTTGCTTGTTTGAGGCTGAAAAATTCTTTAGGTTTTTGAGACTATACTGTAGCCTATAAATATTCCCGGTTCAGCCTTCTTATCTAGTTTATCTCTTTTCACCTGTGGCATATGAGAAAAACACAAGCAACCAAATATTTTCAAATTTTGTAGAGATGGTTTATAGCTATACCAGGCCTCGAAAGGTGTTGTTTCTACAAAGTTTTTATTGGCAGCCTATTTAATAAAAGGACTGTTGTATTGGTTGCCTCTGCCTAAAATGATTTAGGCTAATTCTTCTCATGCAGCAAGCATCTTACCATCTCCACAATTGTCCTGGTTTTTCTTTCACGGACTCCATTTTGTTGAGGAGTATAGGGCACTATGAGTTGATGCTCAATTCCCTTATCTTCACAGAATTTTCTGAATTTTTTGGATGTATATTCAGTGCCATTATCAGATATGATAATCTGAAATTTACACCCACTTTATTTTTCAATCCAAGCCTTAAACTTCCAAAAAATATTAGCAACTTCAGACTTGAATTTCATGAAATAAATCTAGCTCATTCTTATTGAATCAGTAATGAAAAGAATGCAATATTTGCTACCTTCCAAAGATGGCGTATGCAATATTTGCTATCTTCCAAAGATGGCGTATGCAATATTTGCTACCTTCCAAAGATGGCGTACTCATGGGACCTCCAACATTAGTATGTATCAATTGTAGCTTTTGAGTTACTCTCCAGGCATTCTTCTTTGGAATGGAAGCCTAGTTTGTTTGCCATATTGACAAGCAAGACATATAGTCAAATCTTCTGCTAAAGATGGCAATCCTTGCACAAGTTTATTCTTTTGCAAAAGGACAAGTGCAGTATGATGAAAGTGACCCAATATTTTGTGCCATATTGATGTATTGCAATTTGCTATTGGATATACAACATGCTCTCCCATCAAATCAAGTGAAAAACTCTTGTTTTCATTTATATTTTGAACACCTTCATATCATCTGAATCTTTAATCAAGCAACTTTCATTCTCAAAATAAACTTTGTATCCCTTCTCTAGCAACTGACCAACACTTAACATATTTTGATTTATTTCAAGGACAAATAAGACATCATAAATCAAATTTGTACCTATGCAACTTGCAATAGCGACAATGCCTTTGCCTTTAACAGAGATGTACTGACCATTTCCAATTATGACTTTGGAGATACTTTATTTATCAGGTGTTCTAAACAGTTCTTCATCGAAAGTCATATGATGGGTACAGCCGCTATCAATAAGCCAACGTTCACTGGAATTACTAATAGCAAAACAAGTGGCCACAAATAATTATTCTTCTTGATCAGCTTCTTGAGCATCATCCTCATGTTTATTAGCTTTAATTTTCCAAACTTTCTCTATGTGACCAAGTTGACCACATTTTTTGCACTTTATTTTATGTCTCCACCAACATTTTTTTAAAGGATGATTGACTTTTTTACAATGCTGACATTGAATATTGCCATCAGCATCTTTAGAACTTCTTGAATTCTTTTTGAAGTCCCTCTTCTTCTTGCCTTTATTCCCAACTTGAATTTTTGATGTTGCTGGTAATGCTTCTTCTACTATCTTCCCTTGTCTTATCAATCTTCTTTGTTCCTGGGCCTCCAAAGAACTTACTAGCTTTGAAAGTGGCAAGCTTGCAACTCTTTAGCTTCTTGTAGAGAGGAAATTTTTTATTCAAACCTTTTTGGTAATGTAACCAAAATTTTCTCCGTAATTCTTGTCTCTGGAAAATCCTCACCAAGTATCTTAACTCGATTCACAATCATTTCAAGTATATCTGCATAATCTTTAATTGTTTTTGCCTCTTTCATTTGTTGAACTTCAAATTCCCTACATAAATCGAGAATTTGAATTCTCCTTGTCTTGTCATCACCTTGGAAATTTTGTTGTAGGTGATCCCAAGCTTCTTTGGCTATCTTCATATTCATTACCTTGGTGAAGAGAGCTTCAAGTAGAGCTGAAAACAAACACAACATTGCCTTGTACATCTTGGTCTTGTTTTGTAATTCTTCAGTTGGGCAACTGTTGGATTATCAGGCAACTGTAAAGTAAAGCCTTCTTCAATAGTTTCCCAAAGATCATGAGCTTGTAGATGAGTCATCATTTTCACTGTCCAAATTTGATAATTTGAGCCAGTGAAAATTTGTGCATCAGCATTGTATGAATTCTTGTGGGGTTAGTATTTGGTTTTAAGCTTACTAACTTCTCAGGTCCCTCAAGAATAACAAACTCTGAAATCAATTTTGTTGGTTTTGTAAGCAGTATTTTGAATAAAAGAATAGAAGAACTTTTGTAAGTATTTCTGATATGCTGAAACTATCTGATGCACTTTATTCAACATAAACATGTTTATATAGACATGGTTGTAACAAGAAAATATTAACTAAAACCTAAAGAAAAGGAATATGAAATTTACAACTGTATTATTTGTTTGATACTAACAACTAGATTAGTTGACATATTCTTTTGTTGCAACATGATGCATATTTAACAAAAGCCATCAGTTTATTTATACAAACAAACATTTGCACCCAAGAAGTGAAAGAAGACCATTCATTCCATAAGGTAGCTTCAAAGCAATCATGATTGGTTAAATGATTGTAAAAATTTTTTAGGCATGGCTTATGAGGGTCATCATTGGAGAAATTAAAAATATTAGTGGAGTGATATGAGACACTACGTGGATCGAATGAGGCCTAAAAGGAAGGAAAATCATGAAACCAAAAAGGGTTTACCAATGCCTGATAAAGTTTCCTTCTATGCAAAGAGCAGGATCACATTGTTCATTTGTCTACGAGGAAAAACGTCTTGTGGAGTAAAGATCACTAAGGAGATTGTAGTTTAAGCAATCATTGAGATCTTACACATTTGAGTGCCAAATTGTTGAAGGAACCGTCATTGAAGCAATCATTGAGATCCTAGGCAATTGAGTCCTAAATCAGTAAGGGAATTGTTGTTTAAGCAATCACTGAGATCCTGCACATTCGAGTCGCAAATCACAAGGAATTATGGCTTTAGTAATATTGAGATACTACACATTCGAGTCCCAAATTGCAAAGGGAATTGTAGTTTAAGCAATCATTGAGATCCTACCTATTCGAGTCCGAAATCACCAAGGGAATTATCATTTAAGTGATATTGAGATCCTACACATTCGAGTCCCAAATCGTTTAATCCATCATTGAGATCCTATACATTCAACTCCTAAATCGCTAAGGGAACTGTCGTTTAAGCAATCAATGAGATCTACACATTCGAGTCCTAACCATTGACGTTACCGAGGGACTTAGAAGGTGATAAGTGGGAGTTAAAAGTCTCCCATCGAAATCCAACCTTCAAAGCAAGAATTGAGATTTAAAATATAAAAAAAAACCTCCATAGAGTAAGTCAAGCTGACCTTGAGATTTAAAATTGGGTTGAAGAGAACAAAATCATAAAATGGCAAAAGGATGGACTTCAGCTGACTAATATTCTGCAGTCGCCAGAATGTTAGAAATTACAAACCGAGTTCCAATTCTTGGAAAAAAAGAGTTTGGTGTTGAGAGTAAGAGGTTTGAATCTGCATTTAATAATCTAAAAGAAAAAGGATTGACAAGTTTTAAAAAATATTAATAACTAACTGCTTGTTAAGGGCCTAAATTTTCAAACAAATAAAGACGTCACGATAAGGGAAGAGATTTCCTAAAAGACCTCTTTTCAAGCCCTTACAACGAACATTTTAAACCTCAATTTTTTTATCAGAATATAATTTGAACCCTAAAGTTTTGAAGTGTTCAATTTAAACCTTCATTTTTTTCAAAAGGTTCAAAATAGACCTTAAATAGACCTCAATATATTGTACTATATAATTTATAATTTACATTAACCACGTCTCAAAAATCATAATAATAGAAATTTAAAATAGCAACAATATCTTTATTTTTATTAATATTACTTTTCACATATTTCACACTTAAATTTTAACCATAATTAGTAGAAAAAATCATTTAATCATCTTATAAATATAAAATTAAGGACAATACAAAGTACTTAAAATATTACAATTTCATCATATAATAAATAATAATTATATCAAAACATTAAATAAGAAAATAACGAATATCTATGATGAACTCTTTAAGTATTATAATTTACAAAAAGAGTTTGTGTCCAGGAAATAATCAATTTGAAGTAAAACCCGAAACAAAAATATTTACAATTATATTTATATTGCACATATAGAATTTAAAATATACATAAATATAAGTGAAATTAAAAGAAGAGAAGAAATGAAAACGTATAACTTAATTCAATCGAATATTCGCTCAAATCACTTGACTTCAATTCTCATTTGGTATAAAATTCTCATCATTGAGAGGAGTTTCATCATCATTATCATTCAAATTCATTGCACCAAATGACATGCTAATATTTTTCCATCCAAGATTATCTTCCAAGTCACTTTCATTTATCAAACCCGGTTCCTCATAGATTCAATCCTCCAAAAGATCAACATGGGTAATGCAAATCGGATCTACATAACTAATTATTCTATTAAGAGTCCTAGTAAACAATAATATTAAATTATTAATAAATTGCAAGAAATTATGTCCAACTTAATAATGATAATAACATACCTTGCCCAAACTTTAAATTGCATCGAACAAATACCAAGTCATTTAATCTTTTATGTTCCAATCTATTCTTTTTCTTAGAATGGATGAATTTAAATGTGTTCCAATTCCCTTCATACTCTGTTCCACTCACACATTGACTTAGAATTCGAATTGCAAACTCTTGTAATTCTAGAACATTACTTTCAAATTGGTCCCACTAAGTAATTGTAAGACAACAAAGGTAACATTATAAATAAAATAAAGTAACGATTAATTTTTAATAAGTAACCAAAGTCAAAAATATATACCTAGATTAAGTTTATCTCTTTGAGGAATAGCAACAGACATCACAAAATCACCATAAGCATCCTTATAAATCTCCATTTGTGATCTTAAGAGATCTTGCATCCTTTTATAGGCAACAATAGTTATAATAGTTAATAACATTCTCCTATTAACTTTTGATTTCTTTGTAAAACTTGGTCTAAAATATACATTAAGATTCAAAAATGCCTCATTTGTAAACAATGGAGAGTAAAGTTTACTTTCTTATCTCTCATTGATAATTACAAAATAAGGTTTATACAAAGAAGGCCTACATTTTAGATTGGCCTTGATTGCTTCTGTGGCCCTCTCTATGGCATCATAAAGATAACCCATTGTTGTTAGCTTATCACTATCAGCTAGACAAAATACCGTTACTAAAGGCTTACAAGCTCGAATGATAAATTAACATTGGTACCAAAATTCATTATCTTCAAACACAATTCTAGAAACCTTTAATCTAGCATTAAACCTTGCTTGGTGAGATACAACCCACTTATAACTCGTAAACATTTTCCTCAACTCCTTTTTCATCAAAATAAAACACTAAAGTGATAAGAAATTAGGTACAAATCTTGTAATAGTATAATGATATTAATTCTTATCATTTATGAAATCTTTTATAGTTAAATTCAAGACTCATGCATGATTGTAAATGAACTTGGTCACTTTTTTTGCTTTCTGTACAGTCTTATCAATATAAGGAAAATATCTAACATCTCTTAGATTTTCTAACATTATGTTAATGCAATGTGTAGCACAAGGAATTTAATAAACAAAATTATATCTTCTTTGCATTCTTCTTTTAGCTGTTTATAAGCAGAATCATTGTTAGTAATGAACTAAACAACAATTTCTAGCCTAACTTCATTTATAACTTCATCAAATATCTAAAATAAAGTATCAGCATTCCTAATAAGGCAAAATGCATCAATAGACTTCAAAAACATTATCCATTTTGCATAATAAATTCAAAAATTAATAATAGATTCTTGTCTTCTATTTGTCTAACCATCACACATGATGAACAACCAAAAATGACCCATGACTAGATAGCATTGAATGTTATACCTAAATCATACCACCATCTAGTCATATTTATGCCCACATTATAAGTTACTTCTTTACAATGTAAGGCACTACAGATTGAAGACTGAGCTTCGGAAGTTGTTTATGGTGTAAAAAATTAGACATTTATTTTCTTTTTTTTCCTAACATCAGGTGCAATATTCCCTTCTTGTTAGATAGGAATCCTACTACCTTTAACATCCACACAATCATCCTGACATCTAATAGAACTACCCATTTTGTAATTCAATCTTTGTCTTCTATCTTTCTTATGCCGATACTCTTCAAGCAAAATCTTCATTTGTCATTTTACACCATGACTCACTTTTTACGAGGCTCCATATCACCTTTAACCCTAGCTAAATGCTTTTTTAATTTGGTGATTCTTTCACCTTTCAAATGCTTGTTACAAGACAAACAAATGGGACGGTTCTTTATTCTAGGGACCATCCAACATAAGCCCAAGCTAGATCATTTAATCTTCATAAAGTAGTGGAATTATCAAGAGTACTTAAACTACCTTCTATTTATTTGTAAAAATAAATGAAGATATATATCAAAATTAACTTAAGTGTCAAGATAATGTTTCGTATAAAAAATGAAGAAATAGATCAATAATAATTCCTAAATAACTCATGTCTCTTTCTAAACCTAAACATTAAATGTATACATTAATTATTACACTTTCACAACTATAACAAGTTTTGTGTGATTAAATAATTCAAACATAAGATCAGGTAGGAGAATGATGGATGCCCCAAGTGGTAATGCTATAACCATATTTTCTACTTGTTGTCACTAGTACTTCTACTGATCTTATTTGTCTTGCTAACAACTGAAGTCTTCCATGTAGTAAAACTCCTCTCATTTAGTGTCACGACCAATAATTGCCTTCATGATGATATCTTGAAAGAAGCAAAATTTGGATACATTACATCACAACAATTCAATTCTTTAGTAGCTTGTTCTACTGATAATATTTTTATTTTAGAGTGATGGAATAAAGAGAGTATTTGATAATGAAAACTAAGGTGAGAGTGCCACTCGTCCAGCCCCTCTGACTGGATATTTCACACCATTTGTGTTGGGAAGCGCCCAATGCACTTCCACATTGGTTGAGAAGTTTCATTTAAGTCTCTATAGTCGTATGTCATATGATTAGGTGCTCCAGAATTAACAATGCAACCATTGTTTCATTTAAAGCCATAGAACTTTTTTGCTGCAGTTGTTAAAGGTTCCTCTCGTGATACAAAAGACTTGAGGTTTTGTAGTCACAAAGGAAGAAAAGATAATTGTGTTGGCTAGTCCATCTCGACCAACCTTACATTTTTTCTTTGGTTTGAGTTCGTACCAGCACTCTAAATATCCATGCAATTTGAAACCTATGTCTCTACTGTGTTTTTGGTTCCCACAATGTGTACAACCACCTTCCTTTATTCGTAACTTAGGCTTTGTCACACTATTTGACTTCCCATTTATTGTAAATTAAAGTGAAGAATGTTGTATATGTCCTTTGGAAATCAAAGCCGGACTTGATATGGTTTCCTCCTTTGTTAACATCTCACAATTTATCTCAGATCTTCACATTGAACTTGTGCATAGGCCTATTATACGGTAGGAAATGGTTAGAGTTAAAAGTACATCAGCTTGAGTCTTATCAAAGCGATCATCAAGTCCATCTAGAAATGTGTAAATTCCATCTTCTTTTAGACGAGAGTTGTATTTCTTTGTATCTTCTTCACACCTTGTAGGATTTGGGTGTCTACAATCATTCTCTCTAGAAACCTTAAGTGTGTTGTAGTATGTATCAATCTATCCTCCACTCTGTTTTAAGTCTTAGACTCTTCCTCTTATGATCATAGACTTGTAAGACATCAGTGCTGTCAAAATATGTTGTGACAATAGCATCCTATATTGCCTTTACGATTGGAAATAGAATGCAATTTCCAATCAGTTTGGGATTAATCAGCCACCTATTTATTACAACATTCTCAATCCTCCATCTTTCAAAACTTGGATCTATTTCTAAAGGTTGTTAAATTTCTCTCGTGTATCTAATTTGTCTTCACGTGAAATATACCTTTCTTCAACCTAGATCAGAGAGCATCATTCAATTTGATGCCGATTAGTGTAGTAATTGGCTCCTGAGTTGCTGGAGCCTTTTTTTGATCCATTATTTGTGAAATCTTGGATGTTATGTCTCCAAGGATCAAAATCTCTCCTTAAGAACTTTCTATTAAAGGAGTGTGTTCCGCCATTCCTATCAACCTCTTAATAGAAACAACCCCGTAGGTCTTGGATTTGAGGCTTTGATACCATAATGAAATGGTAAGAATATTTTTTGTTAAATTTGAATAAAAATGCTATGAACTTATAGTATAAACTAAATACATATCTTTAAAAAGAAATACTGGATTTCATAAAGATTGCCTAAGGTCTAGGGATGGAAAATATGATCCGGTCCAACTTTGGCCCCGGTTGACTTGGCCACAGATCGCACTCAGTCTGGGGTTATCCCAGCCAGGCCCTGCCTGTGATTTGACAAGAAGACACAAAATTACGTCGTTTTGTCAATTTTTTCATAAAAGAATATGAGGTTAAGGCAGATCATGTCCTGATTTATGATAATCTCCACCTTTGTTTCATCTCTCTGTCCAGATCCCTTCCTTCCAGAAATTTTCTGATATGTATCCTGATGTTGTGAAGATGGCAATCATAAGAGATGAGCAAGGTAGGGCTCTGTAAGAGAAGATCCTACTATTTCTCTCTTCCCAGATGTCCCTAACCAAGTACGTTAACAAAATTATGTAAATCCATACCATATAGTTGTTTCTTGCTTTTATTTATTGACAACTAATAACATCTTCCCATATATATGGGGGATCCTCAGCCCCACATCTTCCTGTAATTTTTTTTCCATATGCTGATTATATACTAGCACATGAAAAACATATGCTTGATAGATTTGTTGTCTTTTTCACACAATTCACACCTATTAGGGATTAACATATATCTGTTGAGTCTGTCCTATATGGGTAGCCATTTTCAAATGACCATATAGAGGCCCTTAGGAGGATTTTGATATCCCAAACTAATTAATACTAGCTCATATTATTTTCCATATCCTAGAGTATTTCCTTACCATTTTGTTATTAAATACTTATAAGTCCTCATCCATATCACTTCGTCTTCCTCATTTGGAAGATTGGAATCGAGAAGAAGAGTTTTCACCGGTTTGTTTAGGAATATCATTTATATAGTTTTCTTATTGCTAAATCCATTTTGGACAGTGTATTCCTTTGGGAAATGTTGCTTTAGCACCTAAAGATGTGTTTGTTCATATAGAACTCCTATCTCTAGCCATTTATCAGACCAGAAGCTTGTTTCCTTCTTATCCCTCACCTTATGTCTCACACGAGGTTTGATTTTCTCCTTTGTCTCTATTATATTCTTAAGAGTAGATGAACCCCTTTTTAGAATCTTGACATTCTAGCTGTAGTCCTTGGTTAGTTATTCACTCCTAACTCACCCATAAGGAATTTTCCTTTTTAATTACTCTCTAGCATCTTCTTGGCAAAAATTTTAAATTGACTACCTGAATTGAAATAAGTCAAAGTCCCCTTTGTTTTCTAGGCTTGCCAATATCTTACCTCAATATTTGTTTTGGTCTTGCCTTGTCTGTTTCATTCCATAAAAAATACCTCAGAATCCTATTAATGGTTTTTAATACCATGCTTAGTAATACCAGGTGTGAGGCATAGTAAATATTGATTGAAGAAAGGAAATATTCAATCATTTTAAGGTGGCTTGCTATAGAAGGGCATTTCGTACTCTAATTTTGAATTCTCCTCCTAATCTTCTCCTCAAGTGGTTTGAATTTTGAATATTTGTGCTATTCCAAGGTATATAAAAGATAATTGAAGTACCTTTATACCTGTAATATTAGAAATGCACTTAGCATTCTGTATTGCATTACCAAACAAGTACATCCCACTCTTCTGGTTATTTATTTTAAGCCCTGGAGCATTTATGAATATTCTTAGAGTTGTAATAAGTGAAGTAATGGAGTGATGATTAGCTCTCGAGAATAGGAGTAGGTCATCTACAAAATTGAAGTTTAGGATTCCACATTTCTTGCACTTTGAGTGAAATTTAAAGAGGGAGCTCCTCTCTGTAATCCTAACCAACAACCTATTCAAAGACTTGGTTAAGTTGTTGAAACCCTCAAAATTAATTCTAATTCCCTAACTTTTTGTAATAGTCGTGGAACTAGGTCAAATTCCAAGAGAACTAAACACTAATTTCTTAATTTCAAATAATAAAATGAAGTGAAGGGTTTTCGATTAATTAACTAATTAACTAAAAGTAACAAAGAATTAAAATAAATGAACTAAATATAAAAGGACTAAATTCAAGAATACAAAACTCCGATTCAAGGTAAAAATCTCATTCAATTGTAACATTGATCATTAGTTTAAAAAGAATAAGTGTCACAATTCAAGCAGTTAGTCCAAACTTATTATGATAGACATAATAAGTCTCAAAATTTTCTAAATTAATTAGTTCAAACCTACATCCAAACCAAAACTTAACATCAATTGACTGGGTGTGATAACATTCCATATCCATTAAATGATAGCAATACGCTTACTGCAAAGGACTAAACCATAAATTAAATAATCGAGATAGCTGCAACTATTCATAAAATATGTTGTTTATATTGTTTTCCTATTCTAAACCTAGTTTAGTTCTATCTTGCAAAGATTCTTATCTAAAACAAATTCAAATCCCTATATAATAGGGATGAGACGAAGTTTCCTAATTAAACTCTAACTCTTCAAGTGAATATGGCATTAGGCGTGATCTCGCCTTATCCATTGTCGTAATCTGTCAACTTTTCCAAAATTCATGACTTTGACTAACAATGTCCCAATTGATGTAATATCCACTTTTCATCTCCTAAAATAAAACAAACATTAATTTTCCTATTTAAGTACTAAAATATATCCAAAAAAGAGATAATTCCAGTTAATATATCAAAAATAACATTTTATCAAAAGTCCATTGCTATGGAGAAAAGGAGAGGTGATATAGGGTCCCTTTATCACAAACTTCTAACCTTTTCTATTATATTGGAGGGTTCTCCATTGATGAACACATTATAGGAGACTCTTGTTACATATTGTTCTATCCATCCTATAAACATTAAAGGAAAGTTGTATGCTTTCATGCAATTGAGGATGAAATTCCAATATAAGGAATCATATGCTTCTTTTAAATCTATTTTGATTGTGTAGTTCCTTTTTTCTCTTTTTCTAAAATAATTCCTCAACGTCTCTAGTACTAGTAATATATTATCTCCAATCAACCTACCTAAAATGAATGTACCATGTTGCTTTTCATTCATTTTTAGAGCACCTTTGCTATAATTTTATAGAATGAGTTTAAACATGCTATAGGATGAAAAACATTGACTTTCTCTTGTTTTTCCCCCTTTAGTATTAGGCAAAGTAGAGTTCTATTGATCTCTGACAATAATTGCCCATTTTTGAAAAATTATTCAATTGCCTCATAGTCCATCTTATCTGTCACTCTCCAAGGTTTTTGATAAAAAAAAACACATCTATACCATTTAACCTCGGAGTCTTATCAGGTGTCATCCCTTTCAATGTTGTCTCAAAATCCTCCCTAGTAATTGGTTTGGCTAGCAAATTGCTTTCCTCTTCTATGAGCTGATCTTGAAGTACCTCTTTTATGAAACATATTGTGGATTTTGCCTTAGAAGAGGTGCCCAATATTCCTAAAAAGAAAATTTCCACCTCTTTTTTTTTAAATTTTTGACTTGTTAGCTATAATCCTCCCATCAATATTTAAAGTAATGATCCTATTAGAGGCTCGCCTTAAGATGATCTTCCTATGAAACTAGGTTGTGTTTCTATCACCATCATTTAGCCACTCTTGGTTGGCTCTTTACTTCATAATTTAATGTTCTATGGTAAGGATTGGGAATACTTGGACATAACTTATTTCTCCTGCTCCTGTAATGTTTTATTTGTAGGATCCTTATAAAGTTCAGTTTGAAACCTCTCCAATTCTTGTTTAGCCCTCAGCAAAGCTTGCTTTATATTCTCTATTTTTCCCTGAATAGACATTTAAGTTCTTCCTTTATCACCTATGTCTTCCTTGCATATATATATTGTTTGGTACCCCCTCACTTCTTTATTACACCGTTTTTTGACAGTCTCTTCAAATCCAACCATATCTACTAAAAAATTGTTGAACTTGAATGAGGACTTCTCCCCCTTATATGGTCTATTATGTGAACAACAATTGGAGTATGATATAAGCATTTAGGGCTAAGGTATGATGCATATGGATTTGGATATTTCTAAAACCATTTTGTATTGGCCATGGACCTATCAAGCTTCTTTCTTATTGATTCTTCTATTGATTAGACCAAGTAAAGAAGTTACCACCTTATAGGAGATGTAGAACATCAACGCTATGATCACATCCCTTGAAATCATCATTATGGTTTCTGCTATTGATGCTACTTTTCGCTTCCTCAGGGTTTAGAATTGTATTGGTCTCCAAGTAATAGCCAAAGGTTTTGGTTGGATGCTAGATCTCTTAATTTGCTCCATAGCTCTTTCCTCTAGAATATATCATTGAAGCTATTGACAAATGTCACCAAGCATTCCTTCCCCGTCATCAAACATCTTACTTTTGTATGTATATACTATTTATCATTTTCAACCTCTCTAACTTCTACCTTATTCTTATTGAAAAGGATTAGGATCCTCTTATAGTAGTGGGTAGCAAAATTATCAATCATCCCCTATTTAGTAGGCAAAATGTGGAGAATGCAACCTTTATGCTTATTAATCCTTATTTCCAAAAGTCCAAATTTATCTAGCTTGAAATCCCGAATCATTTCCTTGATTTCAAGTTGTTTTGTAAGGGAATTAAGACCCCTGACATTCCATGCTACTATAATCATGCTTCCATATCAAAAGAAGATTTCTTTTCTTCTTCTTTCTGGACTTCTTCTTATTAGACATCATAAATTCTTGAGCCAAATCCACAGTCAATTCTTCAAAATCCCTAGTTTTATGAGTTTTTCCTGTAGGATTCCAAGCTTTTTTAACTTGTTTCTCTGGCTTCCAGGCATATGAAACCTTCACAACATTCTCTACTCATTCCATATCTTCATGAAGTCTCATGATAGGGATTTCTGTAGGAAGATCCCTCATTGCCTCCATAAGAACATATACCCTTGCAAAATTTATTCTTTTAATGTATGTTGTAGCCTGGTCTAAACAAATAGGTTTGCTCACATAGCTAGCTAGATAGCTTAACCCTTTAGTGGTCCACTATTAAAGCGGTACTCTATGAATAAACATCTAAATAGGTATGTTAAAAGTTTGAACTTCATCTAGAACTAACCCAAGTCTCCTATTTTGCAAGAATATAGGTTTGTTGTAAATGTGATAAAGTCCATACTCAATTACCTTCGAAGCAACCTCTTTGTTGGCAAATCTGAAGAAAAGATGTCCTTTTCATTCACCAACACTTCTATGAGACCATGCTATCTCCAATTCATAAATGCCCATGCCTTCATAGTAGGGAAAGAAAATCTTGTATCCATAATATCCTATGAATGTTGTGTTCCATCTTACAACTCTAGCTTTCAAAATTTTAATTTTGGGAGACAACATTTCATCATGGTTGGTTTTTGAAGGATGATTGTATTGCAGCTTGGTGAGAGCATTTTGGTCACCCACAACCTTTGTCCAAGTTTGTTGGTTAGTAGTTTTTTGTGTGTTTTGGTTATGGTTATGGTTATTGTTTGTTGTTTTAGGTATTGGTTGAGCTGTGCGAGATGGATTGGGTGGGAAAGAAGGAAAATCTATTGGGTTCTGGTTAGATGAGGATGCATTTTTTGCAGGGTTCAGATCCACTGAGCTGTTAAGGGTGCGAATTCATGTAAAAGGTAAATATTGTTGTGGACAAGGGTTTATGGTGAGTTTCACATCTTAGGGAAGTGGGTTCATGTAATGGGAAAATGTTCTTTCCTTAGCCTTTTTGAAGTCTTTTCAATCTCTAAATTGAATAGTAGATTGCCTTGCTTTGAGTAACATGTACACGAACATACAAATTAGGAATTCTCTATTAATGAAACCAAATTTTAGTGATGTTTTTTACACCCAAATCAAATCCTAAACTTATAACAAAAAAAGTGTAGTATAGGAGTAAAGTTATTCCCACGATAAATTCTAATATGTTAACCATTACGTAACAAACCAATTAACGAAATGGAGAATTGTGATAATAAGAAAATTGTAATAAAAACTAAAAAATCAATATAACGAATAATAAATGTGAACTATTGAAAAAATTAATCTCGATTTACGATTACTTTCACCATTAAAACTACAATTGATCATAAGCATAAATAAAAATTATTTTACTAATCAAATATTAATTATAATATAAGACTCAATACCTATCTTTCCTTATAATTAGTTAATTAGAAACAAGTAATCTAATTAATCCCTATTATCTAACAACCTTATAGATGATTCAAATTTTAAATAAACAACTTTATAAAAAGGAAGATCAATGAAGCAAGATAGCGCAGGATGTGGTCACAGTTAATCCAATTAAACGATCTTCTTAGGAGCTAACAATTCCTAATGCAGCAAATTATAAAACTCCTATTTGCTACAAAGATTAAAGGCATTGAGTGATTACATATTCAATATTTAATGTAGTAATTAATTATGTCAATCAATAAACTAATCTCAAGCATAAAAAAATAATTCATTGTCTGAATAAATAAAACAATTTACATCAATACTCGAAATATATCTCATAATGTGCAAAGTTCCAAGGGCTTGAGTTATCTTTAATCAAGAAAAATAAACCCTCTCTCTTCCTAACTCAAGGCCAAATATATATTTTCTTTGTCTGATATTTTTGTTGTTGATTTTGTTTTCTTGTTTTAATTTCTAGCTCAAAAACTCATAATCTACATGTTCTCCATCTCATAATCTAGTTACAGTAGAATTTCAAAATCCTATATGTTTGACTATAAATTTAAACTTTAGAAGTTAAAATTACTACTAAAAGCACTAACATTATCGTCAATGTATATGTATTTCTCTAACTGCCCTTTAATTTGTAATTTTTTATTTTAAGTATACTAAAAAATCTGAATATAATTAATAAATAAATTTCTTAAATGAACTAAAAATTACAGCACAGGAAAAAAGAAATAAGACAAAAAATAAATTAACGCTCAAAATAAAAACTAAGACCTCTATCATTTCCTCGAATAATGGTGTAGCTAGTTTCAGGCACCCTATTTTCTTCGGATCGAATAAGGTTCGCAGAGTTTAGAAACAAACGATTAACTGTCCCTTTAATGAAAAATAGAAGCAAATTAGTAGCAGAAATTAAATGTCAAGCATGCCTAGTTACACGTAACACACAGAAGACGGGCCACGTTTCCAGTACTTGCTACCAACGTGTCATTAATATGTAGATGCGGAAGAGCTTCGTACGTTTCACATCTGTCACTGTCCTCCTTATATATTTGTATCTGAAAATTGGAGAAGAAATTATAGAAGGGAAACTATCCTACATGCAAAATGTCAGGAGCACAGGGAGCACAGCCGCCGGGTTCAAAAACAGCAACAACATATGAATCGGTAGCAAGAGGAGAGAACAAGACAAAGATAGAGCTCCGATCAAAGGAGGACGAGGGTATGATTCAGATCGACAAAATCCAGGACAAGATCCCTGATGCTGCTGGAAAGGGTGGTCCAGTCTTTGGAGCTGGTAATGACCCCAACAAGAAAGACCTGGGCGTCACCGGCACTGGCAGCTGATTTATCCATGTGAATCAGTTCTCTTATAGATCGCCAGCTCTGTTACGTATCTTCATTGCTTAATATATATATATATATATATATAAGTGACTGTGTTCTGTTTACTGTATTATTGATTATAATTATGGTAATCATATTGTATTTACTCATGTTAACCTTAAATTGTTTCTAGTTCTTACTTTATCACTACAAGAAAACAGGATAATTTGCTACGTTTAAAAAACGTCGCGGAATATAATTTGCGACATTTTAAAAAACGTCACAAAAAATGTCGCGAAATATGATATAGGCAAAAAGTTTCTACATTGTTTTCTATAAAATGTGGCAAAAAATACAAACATTCTGTGACGTTTTTCAAAACATCGCGGAAAGATATTTCGCGATGTTTTTGTAAAAATGTCGTGGAAAGTCTTCTACGACGTTTTCTGCGACGTTTTTACAAACACATCACAAATAATTATATTATTTTTTCGATTTTTTAAAAAATTATTTTAATTTAATAATTTTTAATTTTAATAATTATTTTTTAAATACAATTTTTTTAAATTTTATTTGTTTAATAACTATTCAATATTATTTATAAATTTTATTTATTTAATAATTCTTCAATTTTT
>JANSVA010000002.1:21382960-21397789 GCA_025504915.1 Erythroxylum reticulatum | reverse complement strand
AACATATCATTAATTTTAATAATGATTCATGTATCAACATGACGAAATGACTTGGGTGTATTAAATGCACCATTTAATTGAACAAATCCCATCATTAAATATAAGTATTATAACCAAAATTTTAACCATAGCATTATTTGGACTTAAGTGTCTTAATTGCTCAAAATGTTCTAAAAGTAAAGAATGTAAGATGAAAACAAAATTATATTTCCATCGTATGCGGGCAAGAGTTTTACTTGAGAGGTCGATGGTTGTGATTACATCCTCCAAATTGTTCATCAAAACGTAGTCAGCGGCTTCTATAGCTATATCTGTTCTGTTCTTGCCCTAAATGCCATGCCAACATCTGCAGCAGCTAAAGCAGGTGAGTCGTTAATACCATCACTCACCATTGCAACTGTGCTTCCATCCTTCTGAAATGAGCAGATGACATCAGCTTTCCCCGCTGGCATTACTTCAGCCCTAACATCTTTAATGCCAACCTGCACACCCAACCAGCATCGAGTAAATTCGCTTGGCAAAAAAACATTTCAAACGGATGTTTATGCTAGCAGTAAAGAAAGGGTAATTGAATTTGTTTCACGAGGTAGAATCAGACGAGTCTGCCTTGTAACTCTTCTTTTTATCAGCTGCAACTAACGACTATCGATCATTTAAAAGAAAACAAGAGTCTAATGTTATAACTTTGGTGCCCATTGAAGGGTTGGAGATCACTTCGTAATAAATGGTATAAATAATAGGAAAAAAGGCCCATAATTAAGCAATTAGGATGCACTATATATCAACAAAATGCCTAGACAATCATCCACTGTTACTTCATACCAAATTTATGTTATGAACTGAATTTGATAAAAGTATTAAGAGAAACTACAAACCTCCTTAGCAACAACTTGAGCAGTCCTCCAATTATCGTCGGTCACCATAACTGGTTTGACACCCATTTTGCAAAGGCCTTCTATAACTACAGCAGCTTCTCTCTTTAGTGGCTCTGCAACTTCTAAAACACCAACTAGGTTGTCATTAAATGAAACGAGAATGCCTGTTTCTGCACTTTCTTCAAGTTCATTTACAAAATCTTCTACAACTGTTGGAATGGCAATTCCACTTTTGGTCATTAGCTTTCGATTGCCATCATATTTCAGGACATAGTATACAGCTATGAGTACCCCCCGGGTCAAAAAATATCTTTTTTAATTGATGCATCAAAAAACACCTATATTGTACATCAAAAAAATCACCAAATTTTGTCTTCCATCTATCAAGCATTTAACACCTCTTCCAAGAAGAGCCAAAAACTCTGAGACATCAAGAAGCCATCTGGATATTATGGAATCTTTACTATTACTCAGGTGGTATTAGAGGAAAACTCACTGTTCGAACTTGAAATCCATCCTTGTATCTGCCATTATTATAAGTTTCTAAGATCATACCTTTCATATATGCATACAAGTGAAAAGGAAAATGAGAGAGTCAGTGTGGTAGATATTAAAAAGGAAATAGTGAAAGATGCAATAATGTGAACTATTATCACAGATTAGCCTATCATAGACTAGAGGAGGGGCATTTACCTTTTCTCTGGGTCAGGCACATAATGAGATTGATGTGGTAAAAGATGGGATGGAATAAAAATGTCATCGAAAAACCCAAGTGACACTGCCAATCATGGTTTCCAACCTCAATAAACAGAAGCTAACAAACAAAACCTAAATCCAGAATTGAAACAAACTTCTACATGTTATCAGTAAAGAAGAATATGAATTTAACGGTACATAGTAAACAAGAAAAACGATTGCTTGGAGTTACTAAATAGTATAAGCCAGTGGAAACATCATGACCAATTTCAAATAGAACAGAGATGCACTTCTCCCAAGATTCTCATAAACACAAAAATTGTAGATTTCTTTTTTTGCATATGTTAAAGAAAATGAGATAGCATCATTTATTCTAGATAGCATCATTTATTCCCAGATTAATTCCCGGCTTCTGAACCACTAATAATTCAGAGACCAAATAAACGACATAGTACTTTTCCTCCACAATTTGATTCTTACAGGGATTGAACATTTTACTCCAACCCATCAGTGGATTAAGAAAAAATACAGAAGATACATAAAATGCATTTTTAAGACATACAGCGCAAACCGTCCTCATCAGACTCTTTAAGTTTTGCAGCAATAACCTCTCCCACAAATGGACAGAACACAACCATTCTAAACTCTACCTGCCAGAAAGAAAGAAGGTGGTTAACTCTTCGTATGATAAGCACATAGAGTGCACAGACACTACTTTTGAAATAAAGAACCAATTTTTTAAACAGAATCATGAATAAAATCGCCAACCCAGAACAGTTAAGTAGAAATACTCCGCAAACGAAGATCTTAGTTAATAAGAAATTAGAACTATATCCAACAAATTAAGCGAAATTAGGGTGAGTTTTAAACAGCAAATGATGCATATTATCGAACATTACATAGGTGTGACGTTTTCTGTATACAAATACCATAAATCTAGCATACAGTGTAAGTGGAAGCTCCATCTCCTGGGGAAAGAAAACCTCCATCAATGCTGCGGATGTCATAGACCAAATCACACAGTCCCAAATTTGCTATAACCTGACTAACAAAATACAATACACCTTTATGTTTACGAGAAGATAAAAACTCGTAAAACAAGAGAGATGAGGTAAACCTATAACGAACCTTGTCGAGAAAAATATTGTCAAGCTCTTTCTTGATCGCTTTTTTGAGAGGAAGGCTAAAGAGATAGGGAGGCAAGCGTAGCTTGTGCTCTATTAGGCTTAAATAGAACATTTCAAGAACCTGCCCAATAACTTCAGCTCTGTTCTTTGATTCATTTTCGGGTTTAGATCCTTTAATAATAAATAAAGTGACAAGTGAAGCAAGTGTGGGAGTGTTTGGAAAATAAAATGACAAATCTTTAAAACGGCAGTAATTTCACCATACCCAAAGATCTGGACAAGAAAGAACTGAATGATTTCTGTTGAGAGGAAGAGAAGGTTCGTGATGTGAAGTAGACTACAAAAGAACAAGATGTTGCTTTGCTATTACGAGACGAAGAGGGAAAATCATAGAGAAGTATTATAGATACTTCCAATCTATAACCTGTTAAACTTGAGCAATTTCACCACTATATTGTCGGATTTGAACGTGCAACCAGCCACCATTGGGAAGAGAAATTGAAAACCAAGCGAAGAGAGAGTTAGAGTATGTTTCCCCCAAAATTTAGCAAACACCTTTCTCTATCTTCTTCTTCTTCGTCATCGACCTATACAAACAAAAAAAAACCCTTTTATATTCAGCAACACCTTTATTTTGTTGCTGAAAGTTTCTGCAATGTTTTGTTTAATAAAAAGCCGTGGTTTCTATTTAAGTTTCTGTAATGTTTTGTTTAATAAAAAGTCGTAGTTTCTATTTCGTGACGTTTTACTGATAAAACGTCACAAAAATGTTACATATTCATGATATTTTCATAAAAGTTAATATAATCTGTGATGTTTTATAAATACAACGTCGCGGGTTGTATTAATTTCTTGTAGTGTATTAAGATAAGACAATAAAGCATAACGACTATTGGACATTATATTTATTACTTATGAAAAAGTGGTCGATTGTATAAATTAAAGTAATGAGATATTGAAACAAACGTGTTTTTACTTAGTAAAAAATAAGTTACAAAATTGATTTGAGAATTCAATATTACAATGCTAAAAGTCTAAATTGGGGTATAACATTTTTTAGTTTGATTAATTTAGGACTTAAAATTATAACTTGCTCAACAAAGGTCTAAATTTTCATAAGTCTGTTCAATTTAAGACTTTTTTGGACAAAAATTAGAAAATGTCATATACGCGTCGTTTCTATATAGAAAGCCTATTTAGAGAGACTAGGTAAATTTTAAAAGCCACATAGAATTTAAAAAAAAAAGAAAAAAATTTAAAATTTTCATATTAAACTTACTAGACCTCCGTTCATCGTCAAACCTTCCCATCTCAACTCAAATTGTGCAGACCCTTTTGAAAGTTAAAGCATTTTCTTTAATGGTTGATGACCTAAAGTTTGTTGTTTCCCAATTCTGGCAGCTCCACAGCAAACAATTCCGTCACACGTTCAGGTTTTACTCGCGACAATGAAGGACATGAGTAGTATAGAGGTCATCAATTCAAGGGATCTGAAACCTACAAAAACGTACCAACAATTCTTATCTCAAGAGCCATCCAGCTGCAATATACTTTGCGACTTTTTAAAGTAATGAAAAAAAGCAACATAAACTACACAACTCCCAAACACCAAAAACAACAAAAAAAGTCGTTTCCAAATGTTGTTTCTTCAAAACTTATAAAAGCTTTTTACATACCCTGAGCTAAGAAATCACTTTGTACATCTCCATCATAGTTCTTGCAAGCCCAAACATAACCTCCTTCACTCTTAAGACCATAAGCCACCATATCATCAATGAGTATGTGTTCATACCTTCCAGTTAAATCTTGCAGATGAATGATAAATACATACACATTAGTAGAAGCAATCATTTTGCATCAAGTAGATAAGAGACGTACCATATCCCAGCAGCCTCAAATTTTGATTTCCCGTTGGCTTCATAAACTTCAGTATAAATTGAAACTTAAAAAAAAGAAATAAAAGAAAGCAATTGAAGATCTATATAATTATAATGAATGAAAATGGAGTTGGTATAGAAGTTGATTGTTCCGCTATATGATGTACTATTGAACTATCTATAAAGATAACACCTCTCTTTGGCTTTTGTTTTTGGAGACCTTTAAAAACTTCTTTTGACTTGGATGTTAGAAATAAATTCTCTAAATGTTGTTGTTGCCATTTTTTTCTTTCCCATTTTTGTTTCATTTCTAGCAATAAGTGTTATTTCTTACTATCAATATATTTCTTCTCATGCCTTAAGCTTGTCAAAAGCTTCTAGACATTCTTTCCCAAATTTAAATTTAACATCTTTTTTAGTAGCTTTGACAATGACATAGCAATAATTAAAAATTATTTAATAATCCTGCGATAAAATCCTACATGTCTAAGAAAAGATCAAACTTTCCTGACATTTGTAGTGTAAAGTAAGTTCACAATTAAATCCACTTTTGCTTTATCAATTTCTATGCCTCTAGATGAAATCACATTTCCTAAAACTATGCCTTGATCAACCATAGAATGACATTTTTCATAGTCCAATATCGAATTTGTTTCAATATATATTTTGAGAACCCTGGATAAATGATTTAAGCCATCATTGAATGAACCTCTGTAAATAGTGAAATCGTCCATGAATACTTCAATGCAATTCTTAATATACTCGTCATACACCCTTGAAATACACTTAGAGCATTGAAAAACCTAAATATCATTTGCCTAAAAGCATACGTTCCAAAAAGGTATAGAAAGTTAGTCTTTTCTTTATCTTCTTGAGAAATTGTTATCTGGTACTTCCCTAAAAAACTATTTATAAAACATGATTTACTAGCAAGTCTTTCTAACATTTCATCTACAAAAGGTAATGAGAAATGGTTATTTCTAGTAGCAAAGTTAAGCTTTGTAAAATATATGTACATTTACCACCTATTTTACACCCTCATTGGCATTAACTCGTCATTTTGGTTTCTTATTAATGTCACCTTAGTTTTCTTTAGCACAACATAAATTAGGCCCATCTATTCACTTGAGATTAGATAGATTATATATGAATTTAAAAGTTTTATAATTTCTTTCGTCACCACATATTTCAACGTGGGATTAAGTCTCCTTTATGGTTCTCTTGTTAGTTTAGAATATTCTTCTAAAAGAATCATATGCATATGTAAATTGCTAAATTTATGTCTTTTATATCAATTAAGGTCTAACCAAATATGATTTTTTACTCTTTTAAAAGTTCTATGAGCCTTTCTTCTTACTTTTTAATTAACCTTTTTAAAAAGTTTGTAGGTAATGACTCTCCCTCACAAACATAGACATATTTTTGGCGATCAAGTAAGGCTTTCAATTCTATCTTTAGAGCTTACAAAACATAAGGCAACTTTTTCTTGTTAATTATAGTAATTTCAACATTTAAGGTTTTTGAATCTATTAGCATTAGTGATAATGATTCTATAACTTCACAAGTTTCATCAACTTCCTTATTCACTTCTAATTTTGCATTAAATTCGACTCATTACCAACACTTTCTTCTTCAAATATATCTTGCACAATTGAATCCATAATATGTATATGATAAACAGAGTGAAAATCATAAAGACACTTCATTGCTTTAAAAATATTAAATTTCACTATCTTTTTTATTAAACTCAACAAAAAATGTACCCTCATCCATATCAATTTTTGTTTTAATCATCTTCATAAATGAACTTTCCAACAATACTGAAGTTGAATGTTCTACACTATCTTCATTCATTTTCAACATATAGAAAGATTTAACCGTTATATTAAAACAAAACATCCTTTACGAAATTAATAGAACGCATATAAGAACAATCAGTTAGGTAAATAATGACATTAGTTCTTGTAAAGGTTTTAGATCTAAAGGTTGGTAAATTGAGTAAGGCATGACATTTAGAGATGTACCTAAGTCTAGAAAGGCATGTTCAATTATTTTATAACTAATGACATAAGGAAATGTAAACATAAATAGATCTTTGCATTTTTCTAATAATTTGTCATTTATAATAGCTGATATATTTTTATCCAAAATTATTTTCTCCTTGTCCTTCAAGATCATTTTATTTGTGCATAGTTCTTTCAAAAATTTTTCATATTTTAGGATTTTCTTGACGGCTTCTAAAATTGGTATATTAATTTTTACCTTTTGATGGTCTCTACGATCTCTCTCCTATATTCCTCTTCTTTTGATAATATTTGTTCCATGTTTCTTCGGTGAATTGTCTTATCCCATATATTTCTTTCCTAATATTGGTTACTTGCAATGTAGGAAATAACTTCTCTATGAACAACCCTTTCATTTCATTTTATGTTGTCATTAAGATAGAGGGAAGATAATAAACCCAATCCTTTGTCTTATCTTTCAATAAAAATGGAAAGACTGTAAGATTAATTTTCTCTTTCGTTACTCCCTAACGCTTCAAGCCAGAGCAAAAAATATGGAATTTTTTCAAGTGTTTATGTGGATTTTCACATACAAAACTACAAACAATAGGAAGTAAGTGGATCACACCAAATTTCAATTCAAAATTTACCTTAGCATCTAGAAATTTTATGCATAAAGGTCGCTAATTCAAATTTGATGCAACTAACCCCCTCAAAACTCTATGTTAGGATTTGTCACCTTTTCTTCACTTTCTTGGAAATTAGAATATTCACAAATTGTTCAGTATATCACAACTTTCACCTTTGAAGGTGAATAACTTTTTTCTTACTTAGCCTCATTCCTTAAACGATGTGTTATCTTCTTAATCTTTGGATTTTATTGTAAATAGTCTGAGAAGAATAAGTCATACAAGACAAAAGATTAGCAGTAAATTATGAAATAAAGGAAAGAAACTAATAAACTAAAATAATTCCTCGTTAAAGCACCAAAATTTTGAACAAGTTCTCAAAGCCCTCAAAATTAATCTCTAATTCACTAAACTTTTGTAGTAGTCGTGAAATGAGGTTGAATCTCAAGAAAACTAAAAACTAGTTTTTTAATTTCAATTGAAATAGAATGGGTTATGATTAATTAAATAATATAAATAAAAAAATGAACTAAGTATAAATATTTAACTCTCATTTAAGGAAAGGATCTCATCCAATTGTAACTTTAATCATTGGTCTAAAAAGAATAAATTTTCAGAACTCAAGTAGTTAGCCTTAAACATATTATGATTGTCATAATAAGTCTCAATTTTCCTAAATTAATTGATTGAAACGTAGTATTCAAATCAAAACTTACTATTAATTGATTAGGTATGATAGCATTCCATCTCAATTAAATGATAGCAATAATTTAGTTTTCTTATTTATGATAAGTTAAATATGCAACTACATAAATAACCTACTTGCTACTTATACTAATCAATCGTAACAATTATGGATCACTAACCTCACAATAGTAATAAAATAATCAATATCGAATTAATTTGTCAAATTAATCAATATTAGTTATCCATGAAATATAAGAAAAAGAAATAACTAAGTATCATAAGTAAATTGCCCCAGCTCTTCAATCATTTGATAAACAAAGTCATTCTTTAATAAATGAAGAAATACGTGAATTAAAATAAACTCTAGGTTTAGATCAAAACCTCCCAAGATCACAACTAGAGTTACGATTCCCTTTTAATTAGAAAATTTAGAATTAACCACTCATAGGTTTAGTTCCACAACAAAAAATAGAAGAAAGAAAAAGAGGAAACAAAAGAAAGACAAAAAGGAATAATTAAGAGTGTGGGTAATGTTTTTTCTTTTCCTCTCCTACACAAAAACTAACTTTTTTCAATATTCTAGAGATAATATTTTTAACAAATCAAAATCTCTACATAATAAGGCTAGGAATAAATCTCCTAATTGGACTAAAGTTCTTAAAATGAATCTAAATCTAAGCGTGATCTTGTCCTATCTGTTGCAGTAATCTGTCATCTTTAACTTTATCCTTCCAAAATTTGTGACTTTCAAAAATAATGCTCCATTTAGATATTTCAAGCCAAATTTGGTCTAATTTTCACTTATCATCTTCTAAAATAAAATAAATATTAATTTTATCAATTAAGGACCAAAAATTAACCCAAAATTAAAGTGAGCAATCCAATTAATATTACATAATTACGTCTTATCAAGTATACAACTAAAAAACTTCTTCTCTTGCTCACACTAATAAACAAAGGATCAATATATGTCATGTAATTAAATATGCATCATCTAGCCTCCTAAAGCTCTTAGAAACTCTCTAATATGCCCAACATTACTCTCACAACTTATATTTGATCTATTTGTACTTAAAATTACCTAAAATAGTTGTTAAAAAGAGAAGTTAGTCACCACAATGGTACTGAAAGTTGCATTAATTAATAATTCTACATGCTAGTTAACCATTTTAGTGTATTGGTCAACTAATATGGTAACAAATTAACAATATATATTTCTAAAAGACACTAGTCTTTCATTCCATCCAGCCTAATATTATTCGCCTAAATTACCAAATTAGTGTACTTAAACAAAAATTTTCAAACTTTTTAGTGCTTTCAAAGATCAAAACACATATCTTTAACAAAAACGTAATTTAGAACTATTTTAAAATTTTCAAAAGTTCATTCCAAGGTTAACATTTTTTTTATAAAGCAAAACAAAATTTTTCTTTATCATGGAATTATTTATGCATTATATCATATATTAAATGGTTATGCAATAATAAGGTTACATGGCGAATTACAACAATCTTAAAATATTGATGTCCTTTATTTCTCCTTATTCTTGGTTATTCACTTAAACTACATATGTGCTTCACTTTGCTCATTTTCCCCTCAATTCATAGTTTAATATATTTAATTAACTTTGCTCAGTTTGCCCTTCTATTGAAGTTCATCATTCATATATTGCTTTATTTGATTATAATAGAGCTATTAATATCATGAAAAATAAATTTATTAATAAAAATATGTTATGTTATTATCAAAATAATGAGTTAAGACCTGACCTCATGTGACCACAATAACATTTTGTAATTAGGTGATAATTGTAAAAAATGAATTTATAAATAATTTATTAATAGTATAAGTATTCGGCGCTAACATTGTGTCTAGTGGACTAATGAAATAGAAATAGGGATGGCAATGGCCAATCTCACTAATTTTTTTAAAAAAATTAAAATTAAAAGTGTAAAACGTCTTTTTTTTTTAATTGAGTTCGAGTTTAGGTTGCTCAGACTCACGGCTAGACTTATTCTAGACCTAACTCTTTTGAACAAATCGATGTCATTTTACTTAGAAAAGTTAAATTTCGGATTGGTCTGGGCCTAATTTGGCCATGATTAGCCCACTAAAAATACCTAAATTTAGGCGTATAGATCAGCCAATTGTTATCCTTAAATAGAAAAAGGTTATTTAGTTCTTACTATGAGTGTAACGGATTGATACAATAAGAAAAATTAACCAACATTGATACTAAATTTAGGAAACTAATAAGAACTTAATCAATATTACCATTTAGTCTAACAAACCATTATAATAGGAAAAGTTAATTAACATTGAATTGAGTATAACAACTAATATAATAAGAAAATATAATCAATAATTATTATATTGATTAATTGTTAATCGTAAAAAGCAAAATAATAACTCTTATATTTTATAAAATATTAATTATAATAAAATATAAAAAACTGTTACGTTACCTATTTAATATTATTTGATAATAACCAACAATTTAATAAAATGTCATTTATTATATAAAATCAATAAATATATTGCTATCTATTAATAAAATATGATAAATAATATGCATTAATTATTAATAAAATTAATATTTTATATTAAATATGATTATACTATTTAATATGAATAATATATGTAAATATGATAAATTAATAAAATAATATATTTTTATTTTGTTAACAATAAAAATCAGGAAAATTATTAGTAGTCACTTATAGAAAATAAATTAGAAATTTTCTTATTTGTTAATATTATTACATAATAAAATAAAATTTCAATGAAAGACTTAATTGCTATTATGTTAAGTTGATTAATATATTATTAATTACTAATAAACTATGCTTGTAATATAGTAGTAACAAATAAATTAATTTTACATATTAAAATTCTGTTTATACTTGTTATATAAGTATGAGATAAAAATATTGCAAATCAATAAAATTATAAAAAGTTTTATAAATTTATTTATTACTTTAAAAATTAAATTATTTATTTATAAACTAAATAAGAAATGAAGTAATAAATTTGGTCATCTTATTTATTAATATTATTCCATAATAAATAAAAAATTTACTGAAAAACTTAATTTACTATCATATTAAATTGATAAATATATTATTAAAAATAATATAATCTTAATTTTATTAAAAATAATAAACATTAATATTATTAAGTAATATATGTAAATATAATAAATTAATACATTTGGCACGTAGCACAAATGTAATTTATTGATTCTCAATTATTTCTTTGTAATGTGTTTGTCAATGCGGTGTATCACACGTTTAAATAGTACAAAGCGAAAGCTTTATTCCCATATGTGAGCATTCTGTTCTCCGTATGGTGCAGCTTCACAACTTATAATCAATGCCACCTAAAACCATACTTGATATAAATCATTATTCCCAATCACGGAAGGATCCAGACAAGGAGTTCACAACTTTGCTTTAACATAAAGTTTTGATCTCAACTCCTCAGCTACTGCGTCGATGAACTCCTCTGTATTCAAGTATTGATCTCTGGTAACACTACATTCAATACCAAATATAGCTAAATAAGTAAACGGATTGATTTTACAGAAATGCAAGTACAACATAACATTGAAATTAGTTTGTTGTGGCTTACTTAGGTCCGTGCACAAGGACTGCTAGATCCTTGGTCATCTTCCCAGATTCAACAGTTCCAATGCACGCCTTCTCCAAGTTCACAGTAAAATCCAATAGTCTGGAGTTGCCATCCAGCTTTGCCCTGATTAAATGTTTAAAGTCGGAGGACGTCATTAAAAAAATAGCATATAAAATTTCAGATAATTTGAATAAAGTCTCTTAAGTTTTACATTATTCGGGAACTGATACTTTCCAGTAGTCACCAATTTGACAAGTTTGAGCAATATTTCAGAAACAAGAGTGTTTATCACATAAAACAAAATATTCGTGTGAATGAGTTCTTTAATCTTTACGTTCTTTTATGGTTCCAAAATTTACTGTGAATAATAAACTTATGCAAGTGAAGAGATAACTTGATCTTGGACATTTTTGCCATTTCTAAAGATTGAGAAACTAGTTCCTGGTTTCACTTTAATTACATAAAAGTATACATATTCTTCTGATGAAAATGGAAATTGGAGAGACGGTGAAGAAAACTGGAAAGTGTTTCCTTAAATAAACTGGCCCTTATTGCTCCGCAAAAGCAACAGTAAAGCATTACCTATGTGCAAGACCTCTTGACCAAGCAAAAATGGATGCTATGCTGTTTGTGCTAGTTTCACCTCCCCTCTGATGCACCCGATAATGTCGGGTAACTGTGCCATGGGCTGCTTCAGCTTCAATTGTTCTTCCATCTGGACACACCTACAGCACAATTGAAGGTCTCAGTGCCAAAGTAAAGAGGTAGAGGCAATAAGAGAAGCAAGTGCAAACATCATGTCCGATACCAGGATAGATGTCATCAACCCAAGAGATCCAAACCCTGCACAAATGCAAGAAATGATTTCCAATGATTAAATTCTGGGACGAGAACATTTCAAGGATGAAATACTTTACAGGAAGTATTTGTTACTCCAGATCTCATCAGCATACGGACCTTGGGCTAAAAAATCACTCTGTACATCTCCATCATAATTTTTGCACGCCCAGACATATCCTCCTTCACTTTTGAGAGCATAAGCAACCATATCATCAATAAGACGATGCTCATACCTATAATTCAGAGATGAAAATCAATAGAAAGTAGGTTAATTGGCCATTAATAACCCTGTTGTGTAGAAGTTCTCACCATATGCCAGCAGTCTCAAATTTGGATTTCCATCGAGTTTCATAAACTTCCTGGAATATGTCTTTGAATCTTCAAGATAGTCAAAATTGGGGAAAGGTTAAAATAGCATATAAAATAAACATTTGTGCTCTCACATGTAACAGAAGAAACCAAATCTGAATCCAACACCACTCAAGCCATCCCTCCCTCCCTCTCACTCTCTAAAGTACAAGAATGTAGAAGAAACAACATTGACAGAAATAAATGAGAAGAAGAGAGCTAAAAACTTGAGGAAACAAAGCAACAGTATAAGACATATACCTTCCATCGTATTTTTTAAGAATGGTATTTTTGGTGCTAAGATAAAGTGGCCACTTCTTCTGGTAAGCAGTGCTCATTGAAGCCTCAGCAAAAGCACAAATTGACTGTACTCCAGCTCAAATGAAACAAGAAGTACTAATAACATTTTAGTAATATGTGCAGTCATGAGTCAACGAATTAAAAGAAACAAATAAGAAATAACACATAAACCAGGATCAGAACCTCGTCAGTGTTATACATTGACAAAGCTACACCTCCAGCCCCATTGAAGTTGTACACTTCAAACTCTTCTTTCTCGTTACATCCATCTGGAACTGTAGCATGGAGATAAGCTCAAACTTTGAGAAAATTCCAACAGGAAACCAGGCTCAAGATTAAACTTAAATCAATGTTTGCTCTGAAGGCAGGATGTTCACCAAATACTAGCTTAAGTTTGCCAGGTCCTTGCACAACCATGTCAGTTGCTCGATATTGGTCACCAAATGCATGTCTGCCTATGCAGATTGGCTTGGTCCAACCTAAAAATGTGGAGATTCAAGCTGATCGCATGCAATTTTATTTTTATAGATTAGTTAATATGAATAATAAATCCCAACCTGGTACAAGCCGTGGGACATTTTTGCAGATGATTGGTTCTCTAAAAACAGTGCCTGCATTGTAATCACAGGAAAAGTAAATGACAATTAACAGAAAGAAGAAAATGATGGGAGGGAAACAGGAACAGGTTGGTTGGATTCACCATTCAAGATGTTACGGATAGTGCCATTAGGACTTCTCCACATGCTTTTCAAGTTAAATTCCTTAACACGACCTTCATCTATGGGATCATTAACAGATGATGAGACACTAATGGCAACACGTTAGCCAATACATACTTGGTGATAAATAGTTTAAACAAATAGATCAATTAAAAAGAATCAAAGAACATGGGTAAGGACCTGGAGTGATAGTTGCACATTTAATTGCTACATTATACCTATAATGAGTGATATCAGAACATTATATTTCCAACAGAAAAGAAAACTGAAAAAGAAAAGAAAGACAACGGAAACATACTTGAGAGTAGCTTCAGCGCTTTGGACAGTAACTTGATCATTGGTGGCATCTCTATTTGGGAGGCCAAGATCAAAATACTTTATATCTAATTCTAGAAATGGGAGAACCAGCTGTTGCAAAATCAAAGAGAATAGTTTAACATCAAAAGTTCTTTATTGCAGAGTACAGTAAAAGAAGCAGGAAGGACCTTGTCCTTGATGGAATTCCAAATAACCCTAGTCATTTCATCTCCTGCAAATTACAAAAGATAATGAGCCAATCATGAAGCAGTTCAAAGTTCACAAAATTTGATGGTAAGATGATGATGATAGTAAGAACTCCATCAACTTAATCAAGACCATCGGACCAATATCAACTAACCGTCCATCTCGACAACGGGGTTGTCGACTTTGATCTTCTGGAATTTCAACGATTCCATCGCCGATTACTTTCTGCAGAGAAAGGACAACAACGTTCGAGGCCTCCAAGAGACGAAGGCTAAACAGAAAGCCCCAGAATTTCACACGTGCAATCAATCTAGAAGAGAAGTCAAAAGGCTTTCTGCCGTTTGCCAGCTCAGCTGCACTTCTTAAGTTATAAATATTATACCAAATTTGGTACCGAATTAGATTCTGAAACAAAACTGTACTAGTATAGGTCGGTACCGGGTACTATTTCAGGTAATTTTTCAAATTTATGAAATAGTTTCTAAAATTTTTAAAAATTGCAAAATAGTCCATATTGGTATATTGTACAGTTGTACTGTATACTTTACTAGTTTACTGTTTACATCAACCATGCTTTCAAAAATCTTAATAATA
>JANSVA010000002.1:21358483-21373475 GCA_025504915.1 Erythroxylum reticulatum | reverse complement strand
GACTTGAGGTCAAGGTATTATCAGTTGAAGATAGCTGAGGCTGATGTACCTAAGAGTGCATTCAGGAGCAGGTATGGACACTTTGAGTTTTTAGTGATGCCATTTGGGTTAACTAATGCCCCGACAGCTTTTATGGCCTTGATGAATAAGATGATTCATCCCTACTTAGATCGATTTGTAATTGTGTTTATTGATGATATCTTGGTGTATTCAAAGAGTAGGAAGGAGCATGCTGAGCATCTGAGAGTCATTTTGCAAATCATTAGAGAGAATCAGTTGTATGCCAAATTCAGTAAGTGTGAATTTTGGCTAGATCAGGTGGTGTTTTTAGGACATATAGTGACTGGAGATGGCATACAGGTAGATCCAAAGAAGATAGAGGCAGTGATGAATTGGGAAAATCCGAGAAACATGTTAGAGATTCGAAGCTTCCTAGGATTATCCAGATATTACCAGAGATTTATCGAGGGGTTTTCTCTGGTCTCAGCCCCTCTAACAAGACTTATGAGGAAGAATGTAGTGTTCATATTCAATGAGGAGTGTCAAAAGAGCTTTGAGGAGCTAAAACATTGATTGACTACTGCACCGATATTGACTATTCCATCGGGGACCGAAGGATATATGGTTGAGGCAGAGGAGATGGATTGAGCTACTAAAAGATTATGATTGCACTATTGAATACCACCCGGAGAAAGCTAATATAGTTGCAGATGCTTTGAGCAGGAAGTCTAAAATTAGTACAGCTCAAATTCAGTTATTGAGGCTACCTAATTTGATACATTTGAGAGCTCTGAATGTGGAGCTGAAGCTGGAGCAAGATGAGGCATTGATTGCTACTTTAAAGTTGAGACCGATGCTACATGACCGGATCAGAAAAGTCCAGGGAAAAGATCCTAATATAGTAAAGCTTATGGAAAAAGTGAAAGTGAATCCAGATTCTGAGTTTGAATTGAGGGATGAGACATTATGGTTGAGACAAAGAATGTGTGTCATCATATGTATCATGGATTATATTTTCTTATGAATGATATTGATTTGAAATGTAGTAGAAAAGGTGACCTTAGTATGAGTTGTGTTAAGGAAAGGTTGTGAAACGAAATGGGTGGTTGATCTGGAAAATGTTCACTGTGTGTGTATTCGGTCTGTTAGCCATAGCTTTTTCTCTAGTTATCCAAATAAGGCGATTCTTGAATCGGATTAAATTAGAAACATATGGTTACATTTTTGTAAAGAAATCAAATTTTGATTCTGCCTCTAAGAGTCTAAAAATTTCATGAAGTTGAGAACTGGGTACAGTACATTAGGAGCTGAATATAAAATTCGTGTTCTGATTTCGAGAGACAATCTGGATTAATTTAGATAGATGTTGGCAAAGTTGCCTTCTTTAGAGTTGTAAATCTTTCTTTTATCTTTCCAACGGTATATAGTATGAAAATTTTCGACATCTGAGTCAAAAATTATGATCTTTATAAGAAGAGATACAAAAGAAAGAAGGAAGAAAACATTGTCTTAGTTACTGCTCATCTAAGACGATGTTACTGTTCATCTAAGATGATGCAAAAGAAAGAAGGAAGAAAACATTGTCTTAGTTACTGTTCATCTAAGATGATGTTACTATTCATCTAAGACGATGTTACTATTCATCTAAGACGATGTTACTGTTCATCTAAGACAATGCAAAAGAAAGAAGGAAGAAAACATTGTCCTAGTTACTATTTATCTAAGACGATGTTACTGTTCATCTAAGACAATGTAAAAGAAAGAAGGAAGAAAACATTGTCTTAGTTACTGTTCATCTAAGACGATGTTACTGTTCATCTAAGACAATCCAAAAGAAAGAAGGAAGAAAACATTGTCTTAGTTACTGTTCATCTAAGATGATGTTACTGTTAATCTAAGATGATGTTACTGTTCATGTAAGACGATTGAGGTCATAAACATAGTTGCTTCTTTTGGTCATAACTTCCTCTCTAGACATCCAAATGACTTGATTCTTGAACCATTGGAATCGTAAGACATTGATATACATTTATAATAGAAATAATATCCCTATGAATCAAATTGAGAAAGATTGAGTGAAAAAGTAGAACGGGTGTAGAGAGGTATTCTAGTGAACATACTTCAGTATTTTGATGATATCTTGATATGTAGAGTTCCAAATGAGATGATTTGTGATTTGGAGTAAAAAAGAAACATTGGGATACAAATTATATGAAGAAACCAAATTCTTAATCAGACTCTAAGAGTTTCAATTTTTCTATGGAAGTTGAGTATAGGGTATTGTCTTGGAATAAAAGCAGTTTGAAGATATTGGAGTATAACTTTCACACTACTGAACCAAATTGAATTTTTTTGGTGTCATTAGAAAAATAAGACATAGAAGAATACTTTTCTATAAGAGAGTACTATAAAATTTCTTTGTTTTCATTATATTAATGATCAAAAACAGTAGACCATAAAGTCAGAGTTTGGAGAAAAATCTGAAATGACTCGTTAGGTTATGAAATTGGATTCACATAGTTTGTTGAGGTATAAACCCTACGAACAAATGCTAGTTAAGTTAGTTTTGATATTTGATTGTTTTGCGATGACATTGATGGAGGGATACCCAGGATTGTCATGAACATACATTGTACATAATTCATTTCATACATGTGCATTAATGAACACGCATAATTGTGCAAATTATGATATATATGTGTGTGTGTTAATTGTTATATAGGAGCAATTGGAACGTCAACCTCCAGACGTTGCCGGCACTTCCAGGCATTAGCTTTATGAGCAACTTATGAGTAACCTAGACGGTTTCTCTCAATTATTGTTTGCTTATAATTATGTTTTGAATAATGAATGAATGTGATTTGATTGTGAATTTCAGACAGAAGGTCTGATGATTGTGTAATGAGGATTGGAATATTGAAGTGCTGCTTGAATGTGAATGTGAGACCTATGTGTTTTATCAAGTGATTGATTGTGTTACGGGCATTCCATTCATGAATGCATAATCAGATAATGGAAGTTGGGACTAGGGCAGCCAAAGATCAGAGCTTAAAGCTCAATGTGTGGAAAGGAGACTCGAGCTCAAAAGTATTTCAGAGCCTCATGCTCAACGTGTAAAGAGCTCTGTATCCTCATTGGAGAAGGGATAGTATAAATGAGCCCAGTATCTAAAATGGATACGGGATAGTTCAGGCGCCCAGTCACATCAACGTAACAATTGGAAAGTGTCTCATGAGCATTTCATATGCATCTTGTTAAGTATGTTTGATAGAGTGAAATGTAAAATTTGCTTACGCTTAAGTGAAAGTTTGTTACTCATATGAAATGCAAAATTGTGAAATAATTGTGATATGAATTGATGTATTGCATGAATTGAGTGAATCATCGATGATGGTTACCTCATTGAGTTCACAAAACTCACCAAAATTGCAACGCTATCTTTTCAGGACCGAGGGACGACTCTAACTACTGAGAGGCTCCACTACTGTGTAGATTGTGCTTTAACAAGAGTAGTCATGGCTTAAAGGTCGGTCAACTGGGATTTTTGGATGACTTAGATAGATTGATATCTTTTCCTCTTTCATGTAGTACTTTTGTACTAGGTATACGTGTTAGAGGGTAAAAGACACAATGTAGACTTTTGGTTTTGAGAAATGAAATGAGGAAAAGTTGGTTTTTAAAATATTGTGGTTTTCTTAGGATACTTTATAAGTGAATTATGATACCATGCCATATGAACATAATGAAATGATCGAACGTAGCTCACCCTTATCGTAGGATATGTACCGGAATAATCTTTGGGCATCCCAGTGTGTACCCTGCAGTAAGGGGCGCTACAAAAAATGCCAAAAGTCCTCTTTAATTGTCTAAAATGACCTTATTTAAATAAAGCTACGAAACAAAGTGAAACGATAACTTAGTCATGAGGCTTTAAACATATCTTTATGTTAATTTCATGGACACCTCGTGTTTTTACAAGGTTGGCCATGCAAATATTCATTTAAACAGTCACTTTGCCATTTATCTCATGTTTCAAAATAATTAAACATTTGACCCAATTGCCATATAATTATATGAATTATTTTGTTGTGCATTAAATTTATATAACATGTCATACATATCAAATACATTTATCTAAGATTAAATTTATTATCTAATATCATTTATTCTAATACTATATGATGACCAAAATAATTATAACACTTATAATTAATTTTATCGTCATATTTATATCTCCATATGACATACTAAAATAATTTTCCTTTTCTAATTAAATCTTTTCTGGTATGAACCCATTGGGATCTATGTCATGTTGATAATAGAATTAAAACCCCTTTTAATTCTATACATCATAAGAGTATCTAGCAAAACACATTATAATTACTTAAATGACATAGATGATAAGTATCGTACACAAATCATGATCCCAAAGCAATAATTACCTGTGTTAATTCTTTTATCTCATAATATCCTGAATAAATGCAAAATTGGATTATATCATTCTTGCCAATTTATTTTTTCTTAATTTTCAAAGTAAATCGTAAATATGATTAACTCCTTAATCATATTGCATGCATACAATATTACTTTATCATGGGCTTATAGACATTATCACTCATATCATATACAAGGGACAATAGTATTCTTGATGAATATTTATCCTCTACATAAGTCACGCATAATGTGGCATTATCTGTATAGCTACCTATTACAGTTAGTGTTGGACAATGCCAACAAATACACATTTCTCATGTAAGAAAATGAACATCTCATACCATAGAATTCAAGACACGTATGAAACATTAATGACATAAACACAATCCTAATAATGTTTCATTTAGGGTCTGTCAAATACCATATTCTCTATTATGTATCTGTGTAATTAAACCATAACTCCCTATCAATTGGTTTGTAAAACATCCCATCATTTAATCCACACACTAATCTTTTAGTGGTCAATTAATATTCCATGTTAATTAGGAAAATTAGTGACATTTCACAATAATCGTTATTTTCCATTGTAGAGTTTTACAATTTGAGTCCTCAACTTGAATAATTCATAAATAATGAAAAAGTATGGAACAAAGTGATATAAACCACCCAATTCATGAACATAACTGTTAGAATACACCATCTAATGATTGTCTTCTAGATCATAACACTAACACAAGGAAGTCACCAATGTCTGCTTAACACTCTTCCTCAATACTACACTATCTACTAACACAAAGATGTAACCTAAGGTAGACTTTCTATGATCTGGACACATAGTAAAATCTGAATCCATATAGCCTATATGGTCTAGATTTTTTACTTTTCTGAACGTTAACATATAATCCTTAGTTCTCTTTAAATATCTCAACACTCGTTCGATGCATTCCAATGGTTTATTCTTATATTAGCTAGATATCTTCCCCACAGTCCAACACCAAATGAAATGTCTAGTCTAATGCACGCCTGACATACATTAGGCTACCAATAATATTAAAATAAGGGACATTCTTCATAACCTCTCTCTCTGTATCATTCTTTGGACATTGTGCCAAAGATGATCTCTTACCATGAGAGATAGGTGCTACAACCGATTTATAATCAACCATATTAAATCCTTGTAGCACTCGCTCAATGTATGCTCTCTGTGAGAGACCTAACAATTGTAGAGACTTATCCCAGTGAATTTGAATACATAGGACAAAAGATGATTTAACAAGGTCTATCATGTTAAAATGTTTGGCCAAAAGTTAGTTAACCTCATGCAGCAAGATTAAGTCATTTGATGAGAGATATCGTCCATTTATAAAAGTAAAAAGATAACCTTGGTCCCCCTTATCTCGTAAAACAATCATCTTTTAACTTTATTTTTCATAAAGCTAAAAGAGGTAACAACCTCATCAAACTTAAGTTACCACTATCTAGAAGTTTGTTTCAAACCATATATTGATTTTCTTAGTTTACAAACCTTGTCAATTTTTTTTATCCTAGAATTCTTCACGTTGTTCCATATAGACCTCTTCACAAAGGTCTCCATTTAGGAAATCAGTCTTAATAGTCATCTAATATAGTTCCATATCATAATGAGCTACTATTGTCCTAATCACTCTAAATGCATCCTTAGAGGATACAGGAGAAAAGGTAATATTAAAGTCAGTACCTTCTCTCTTAGTGAACCCTCTTGCAACCATCTGAGCTTTAAACCACTCAACTTTACCCTAAGAGTCCTTTTTGATCTTGTAAATCGTTTTACATCTTATATATTTGTAGTTCTAAAGCAAATCAACAAGCTTTCATATCTTATTATGTTTTATGGTTTGCATATCATCCTTCATTGTATCGTACTACAAATCTACATAAGTTTCAGAAATAGCTTCTGTAAGAGTAATTAGATCTACAACATGCCCAATATCATAGTCTTGTTCACCTAAATAGACTATATAGTCAGATGAGATAATAGCTCTTCTCACTTTAGTGGATCTTCTTAATTGAATTCTCATATCTCAAGAACCTCAGTTTGTATAGGTATGAGTTCCTGTCCTTGTGCTGGCATGGTATTAGGACCTTGATCCACTAATTATGACTATTGAGTGATGGATATGAAATAATTGTAGTATCTACCCAGCTATCATTTGAAGGGTGAGAAGGATCACCCTCATCATAGACATCATACTTTAGAAACTTAGCTATTTGTGATTCTACTATTCTAAACCCTCCTTCTCTATAATAAAATCTGTATACTTTTGAGTGGTCAAGTTATCCAAGAAAATAGCAACCAGTGGAACAAGAATGCAACTTATCTTCATAAATATTATATAAACGTACCTCAGTAGGGTAGCCCCATACACAAATATGGGCAAGGCTAAGCTTCCACCCTTTCCAGATTTCAAAAGGCATCTTCAAAATTGATTTACTTAAGACTCTATAAAGTATGTATACGATAGTCTTTATGGATTCACCCTAAAGGTAATATAGTAAATTAGTTCTGCTCTACATTGACCTTATTATGTCCTTTAGGATGCAATTATGCTTTTTAATCATACCATTTTGCTCAGGACTACCTGGTATAGTGAACTAAGCCACTATTCTATATGATTTTACATATTTGGCAAACAGACCCTTTTTTATCCTAAAAATCCATGTCTGCCATAATATTCATCTCTAAGGTCAGATTGAACAATCTTAATGGACCTTCTTAATTGGTTCTCAACTTCAACCTTAAAGATTTTGAATTTCTTAAGAACTTCATACTTTTATTTAAGTAAGAACACATAATCATAACAGGAATAGTCGTTAATAAATTTTAAAAAATATCTTGAATTGCACAAGGTAGTTTTATAAGGTCCAGATATGTCTGTATCTATGATGTATAATAAGCTAAAAGCAAGAGTTGACCGCTTTTTCTTTATTTTGGTCAACTTACTCTTGTAACAGTCAACACACATTTCCAAATCATTAAAATCTAAAATTAGGATAACGTTTATGCCATAACATGTATGACTTATCCTTATCAAGGATCTCCTTCTAGTAACTTGTTCAGTAATATATGAAGAAGCATACATCTCATAAAGGGCAAGACATATTTTATACAAACTATATGAGAAGAAGGCATTACCAATATGTTTTGCATTGAAAGATAATAGTAAAACAGAAGCATCTATGAGAAAACTATAACCTTCTTTGTCTAAAACTGATATAGAGATCAAATTCTACCTAAAAGATGGTATATAAAATATGTCATGTAAAATAAGAACAAACCCTATATCAAGCTTCAAATATACATCCCTTATAGAAATTACATTAATTTATTCATTATTTCCCACCATTATTTTTTTCTCCCCTCTATTTGGTTTTCTCTTCTGTATGAATTCCTGCATTATGGAGGCAACATGATTAGAGGCTCTACTATCTAGCCACTAAGAACTTGATGTGGCTGTAGCGAGGTTAGACTCATGGACCATACAAGATAAGGAGTTACCTAATAGTTCTTACATTCTTTACATCTAAAGGACCTTTAGTAATACTGGACTAACCAAAAATCATTTATAAAAAGAATATGGATTTCTTACCTTTAAATCTCGGGGTTTTACCTTTACCTTTCACTTGGTTGCTAGCAATGTTGTTGGGCAGTATTCTTCAGCAACACATCAGGTAATCAAAGCATTGATGTGAAAGTTGTACGTTGTAACCAGAATTCCAAACTCTATAAAAAGTGTATTAAGAGCTTAGTGAACAATACAAGCATCAGGAATGTGAATATTTAATGCCTTTAACTTACTCTAGAGGTAGACCATCTTGATGATGTACTCCCTCACTCCTCCTTCTCTTGTATAACTTATGGAGAACAATTCATTTGTTAAGGTAACTATCTCAACATTAGAAGATACCTTGTATCTCTGCGAGGCATTGTTGAGGAAGTCCCTTGCTATAGTTGTATCTAGAAGTCCACTGAACATATGGTTTGGAATTGATCTCTTTATGGTCAAATAACATATCATATTTGACCTTTCCTAGTTTGCATATGTTGCTTTCTCAGACTCTAAGCTGAGAGATGTAGTGGGAGATGGCCTATCTCTAATGATGGCTATGTTAGTGTCTACCATCTCCAAAGTTAGGGTTTCAATAGTGACATTGTTGTTGTTTATAGAAAGGATGACTAAAAATTGACAATGTAATGATCAGAACAAATGTAGGATAACAATGATACTCAAAGCTGCAAAATGGTATCTATACTGAGAATCTTATTACACATATCATGAAACACCTGTGGAATGAATATATAATACATACTGATAAGACCTCCACATAAAAACGATTAAGGTACACACCATTAACTCTTATGATTCTACCACCTGTAGGTGAATAGATCACTCAAGAAATGATTTTTCTCCATCATATGCCTTCATGCACATCTCAAAATCTCATATTAGTTCAACACTTGTGGGCAAAATTACTAAATACAAGACCAGAGACATCCCCAAACATATGTACAGAATAATTCAAATACTAACTTAAAAGGTCACTGTGATGACTATATTCTTATTAGTAACTAAATGGATCCACAAGCATAAGGAATACACTTGTATATTATCCTCACATTTTATATAGGCATATAACAAATGAAAATGTACCATCAATAAATGCAAAATCCTTATACACATTCACATTATCACATATTAGTGCTGAAAACATTATCAATTAATTTCATTCAAGAATTCATCGCAAGTAAAATCTCAATCTAATTGATAGTCATGTAATACCAAACAACAAACATACCATATGAGATACCAAAGCCACATATACCTCCTTTACTTCAAGTCCAAAGCATGAAATTGCACTCAAAATTGCCTTTAATAACCTTAATTGGTTTTTCTAAAGTTAACTTCATTTATCACCAATGTAATAAATCTAGAAAAATTTAAAAAAAACCCTCACCTTATAAAATCACAAAACCCCAAAACTAATCTAAGATAACTTGAGGGACCATTTTATGAATTCCAAAAATTTTAAGTTTTTTTTCTTATAATGTGCTAACGTCAGTATAATAGCATTGGGCATGGCAGGTGGGTGCGTGTAGTGCATGTGTCACTCCTAACATGCCTCCAGATGTCTAAGACATGTGCACAACATACACCATATGCACACAGATGTGCCCAAAACCTTTAGGCCGCATATGATGCACGCGTCGTACGTCGGCATGTATCAAACATATATCTCTTCCTGTTGGTGCCAAGATGTTGGTGCTTGGATGTGCAAACCATCAAACGCATGTGTAGTACAAACATTCGACATTTTCTCATTTCTCTCTGCACAATCATCAAAAAATGTAAATTTTCGGTGAATTTCAAGCAATGTTTTTGCTCTTAAAGCCTGTTTTCAACCATTTTTCAATGCCAAACTCTTTTAACATTAATTCAAGCAACAATACGCAATTTAAAAAGAAAAGGTGGATTGATTTCTCTAATGTCTTTATAGAGATATTAAAAAACTCCTTTCCATTTCACACAACCATGTAATCGTTATGATATCACATGTAATACGTAACACGAGCCTTAGTTACGCCCTCAAGATCAAACGTGAAAGTGAGTAAATGAATGAATTGCATAAAATACTTGATTTACTTTACATATCTTTGAACAAGCTTTTTGATGTTGAAACCTTCAAACTTTCTCGATGACTTTTATGAAAGTCAGTCACCTGAACATTGTTAACATCTTTCTGTATCTTTCTTAATATGTGAACCTCTTAACAGGTTAAAAAATCCAAATGTTCACAACTTACTTAATTCGACAACAGGAAACCTTAACAATTATATATAGCAACTGTATTAGGCTTCCGCATTAAAGCCCAATGCATATCTTGCCTCACACTAATTAAGGTCTATTTTCTTCATTGGACTTCAACCTATTAAACTAGATCCTTTATTGGGTTTATTTATTATCATTAATTGGACCAAATTCAATTCTCTCAACCGTAAGATCGTTAAAAAAATTAAATATTGTCCAACTTAGAAAATTACTAGCATTTAATTATAGTACGTTATAGTATTGATATTGATTAGGATATTTATTTGAGTAATTTTTAAAATTATAAAATAGTCTCTCATTATATTGTGTTATATAATTTTTAATTTTATATCAAATATATCTCAAAAAGTATAATAATATTAATTTAAAATAACAATTATTTCTTTATTTTTATGATTATTACTTTTCACTTATTTCATATATAAATAATAATCATAATTAATAAAAGGAAAAGATTGTTTAATTATCACACATATATAAAACTAATAATACTACAAAACTACTTAAAATGATATAATTTACATCATATAGTAAATAATTACAACAAAACATCATATATTAAGAATAATATAGGTCCATAACTCTTTAAGCATTACAACAAGAGTTTGTGTTGAAGAGCACAATAAAGTAAAAGTGAAACTTGAAATAAAAACACTTATACTTGAAATGTTTATATTAATAATGCATATATAGAGTTTGACATATACATCAAATATAAGTGAAACTAACAGAAAAGAGAAAAAATGAAAAACTTAGAACTTCATTTAGTATAATATTTACTCAAATTGCACTAATCTCAATTTTCATTTGGTACAAAGTACTCATTATTGAGAGGAGCCTTATCATCACTATCTTTCAAATTAATTGTATCAAATAATATGTTAATACTTTATTATTTAAGATTATCTTTCAGGTGACTCTCATTTATGAAACTTGGTTCCTAAAAAATCCAATTCACTAAAAGATCGATATGATAATAACATACATTTCTCAAAACTTTAAGTTGTATTAAACAAAGACCAAATCGTTAATCTTTTGTGTTTCAATCTATTTCTTTTTTAAGAATGGATGAATTCAAATGTTTTCTAATTTCTTTCACACCCAGTTGTACTCACATATTGATTCAGAATTCAGATTGTAAACATTTGTAATTTTGGAACACTAATTTCATATTGGTCCTACTAAGTAACTATAAGATAACAAAAGTAACTTTATAATCAAAATAAAGTAACAAAAATTCAAACGAGTAACAAAAAAGAAGAAATATTTACTGGGATTAAGTTATATTTTCGACGAATTACAATGGGCATCTCAAAATTACTACATGCATCCTTGCATGCATCTATTTTTAAGCTAAAGAGATCTTGCATCATCTCACATGCAATAATTATTATGATAGTTAAAAACATTCCCTTATTAGCCTTAGCTTTATTTGTAAATTTTGGTCTAAAATAGATATTATGATTAAAAAATGTCCCAGTAGTAAACAATAAAAAGTAAAATTGTCTTTTTTAATCTTTTATTGATGACTGCAAAATAAGGTGTATACAAAGAAGATCTATGTTCATATTAAACTTTATTGTTTCTTTCTCCCTCCCTATAGCATTATGATAATAACATATTGTTGTCTTCTCACCATTATTATCCAAACAAAGTAATCTTACTAAAGGCTCACAAACTCGGATGATAAATTGACATTGGCACCAAAATTCATGATCGTCAAGTATAATGTTGGAAACTTTCATTCTAGCATTAGACCTAGTGTACTGAGACATAACCTACTTATCACTTGTTTCTTCTTCATTAGAACAAAACAATAAAGTGGTAAAAAATTAGTTGCAAATCTTGTAATGATAGGACGACACAAATTCTTACTATTACTGAAAGCATTTCTCATCAAATTTGGGATCTATGCAAGACTATAGATGAACTTGGTGACTTTTTTGCTTTTTTGTAGTTTCATCATTGATATGAAATTATCTAATATCTCCTATATATTTTAACATTAGGTCAATACAATATGCAACGTAAGAAGTCTAGTAAAAAGAATTATACTTACTTTGTAACCTTCTTTTAGCTACTTTATAAGCAGAGTCATTGTCAATGATAAACTATACAATATTTTGAAGCCTAATTATACCTACAACTTTATCAAATATCTCAGACAGAGTGTCAACCTTTTTAACAAGTCCATATGTATCAATAGGCTTCAAAAATATCGTCTCCTTAGCAAACTAAACCAAAAAACTATTACTAAGCTCATGTCTTCTACTTGTACAACCACCACACATGATTGAATACCCATAAAGGTATCCAAGACATTCTTTGTTCATTCAAATAACTTTTTATTTCACAAATAAAGTTGGTTAGAAGATTACCTTTGTAGTCATCAATTAAAGGAGCTTTATATTCTTGCCATTGGCATATCCACATTATGAACTATTTCTTTAAATTATAAGGCACTCATAATTAAAGGTTGAGCTCTAGGAGCTGTTTGTAATGTAAAACAGTTAAGACACATATCTTCTTGTCTTCCTCATATTAGGTGTAACAATCCCTTCTTTTTAGGTATGTTAGGTAGGAATACCAACTTCAACATTCCTAATATCATTCTGACTACCGCAAAAAGAACTTCCGCTACCAATTTCGTAGTTTAATCTTTGTCTTATGTTTTTTCATATTCTGATATTCTCCAAGCAAAGTTTTCATTTATCATTTCATGTCATAACTAACTTTTTTACAAAGCCCCACATCACCTTCGATCCTTGCTAAACGTTTTTTTCTATCTAGTGATTCCCCCACCTTCCAAATGTTAGTTGTAATACAAACAAATACTATAGTTCTTCATACTATGAGCCAATCCAACATGAACCTAAGTTATATCTTTGAATCTTCTTAAATTTGAAAAGGTTGATTTATTATGAATACTTGAACTTCCTTCTATTTATTTGTAAAAATAAATTCAATTAAATGAGTACAATATAATAAAAAAGACATCACATGCAATTCTTAGTTATAATAATTTCTTTAATGAAAATAACCACTTTCTCAAATTCTAGGTAAATCTAAATTTTCTTTTCTTTTTTCTTCAGAAGATTGTCATCACTTTATTGTTTACATTAAGGATAATAACAATATAATAATATTACATACCATTTTTTAGTCAGTACTGACAGAAATGGTATGAAATCCGGAACGAGATCCTCTGTTTTCTTTAAGGTGTTCCAACCCTGTGCTATTTGATTTTGTCCACACATTTGTTTGAATCTTACATAAATATGTGGATAGAGATTTAATGGAACATGATAGGAATTGGTTAACCGAAACAAGGATCTATTCGCATAAAATCCATAAGTTTGCTCATAACTCTTAATGACAACAACTAGTACTTGAAACAATCTAACTTGGATTGGCCATTTCTTCAATCACTCCCAAGTCCACAAATTTGACAATGCCTCCATGAATTAAAGAACATAGGCTAATTAGTATGTGTTGGTAATGAAATAAATTAATTATTTTAAATATGAGCATTAAATTATCTGTTTAAGATTTTACCAATTTTTTAAAAAAATAATTGGAAGTGTTAAGTTATTTAAAATTCTCAAAATTGCAAATGTCTTAAATTGTCTTTGTTTCAAATGAAATTTGTGTTATTTTTAGTTTTTCTTTGGATGATTTTTATATATTTCTTTTATAAAATTTAAATTTGATGATGCAATTAATAAAATAATCCCTTGAAAGTGTAAATTGTATGCACCAATATTGTAATGACACATTAAAAATTAAAAATTTATAAATTCATAACTATGTTTTCTTCTTTTTTATTTATTCTTCACTCTCTCGAGTTAACAAAATTACTCTTCTTTGAAATTATAAACTAGTTGAAATTGGAGTATGATAATAAATCATTTTTGTAAGTTAACATTTAAATTATAAGTATCTTAATACAAGCAGGCATTGGCCCTGTTTGGTAATTAGATTATATTAGCTGTTAGCTAACAGCTGATTATATTAGTTGATTTGACTAGCGAGTAACATTAGCTGTTTATTAAAGATGTTTGGTAAAATTAGTTGTTTAGTATTAACTGTTTAAGTGTAAAATAACATATGTTGGCATGATGTAAAAAAAAGAATTTGTAAGACCATGATTAAATATTTAATTTTACAAAAATTTAAGTTTTTAACTTTAATTAAAAAAACATAGAATATTCTAAAAAATTTTGTCACCATAACATATTTTTTATTTTGTAACAAAAAAACTTATTTCATTAGTAAAAAAGAACTCCCAAGTTTTGTAACTAAAAAACTTACTTTATTGTAAAATTTTATCACTTTAGAATACATGCATGATTTTTAATTTGAATTATCCATAATATCACTATAGCATCATTCCAAAATTATAAAAGAAGAGTATAATTGGTTTTTTATCTATTAATTTTTAGCTGATCATTAGAAAAAGTTCGAAATCAGCCTATTAGGGTTAAATAAGTTAACCAGTAAGTTATTCACCAAACACATCAATAGCTTTTTAAGATGGTAAAAAAGTTAACTTTTAGTCAATAAGTTAAGAAACAGCTTTTGTTTGCCAATCACCTCCATTATTTATGCCTAATTCTCTTACAGCCTGTTTGGTTCACGGAATGGAATAGATAAGGAATAGAATAGTTATTCTTTGGAATAGAAAAGATGAGGAA
>JANSVA010000002.1:21332729-21356212 GCA_025504915.1 Erythroxylum reticulatum | reverse complement strand
AAGAAGATTAGAGATTCGTCGAATAAATAAAAACAGGTGTAAGATAGTTTTACCTATTCTGTAAAATCGAGGAATAACAACTTATATGGAATACGTATGACGTCTTTATTTGAAACCAAACGTTGGCTTAATAAATATATAGGGAATAGAACTCTTATTCCCCCTACCAAACACAGCTGTTAAGGTTTCATTTATTCTTTGTCATGTTATTAAGAATCGTATGAGTATAATTAAGAATAGATAAGAGTTATAATTCACTGTGCAGGTTATGTAATGTGGAGGCTGAGTTTAGAAATCATTTATTTTTTAAACAATTCCGTAGACGAAACTTCAGGCTCCTGACTAATCACCACTGTTAAAATAATGATTGGAGAAATATAGTGCCCTAGACTTTTCAGCCGCACTAATTGAGTAAAAGTGATCACAGAAAATTTAAAATTGCATATAGTTTTAGTGTGTATGGAATATGAAGAAAAAAGAGTGCCAAATTCTTCAAGAACTCAAACCTTGATCTGCAGACCTTTTGCCATATTAAGGAAATGCTTTATGGCTAATCAGGGACAAACTAAAGGCGCAGTGGGGCTAGCCTTGGACTGGAACTTGACATAACATCCAAAGAGGATTCACAGTATGTTGACATGATAAGTTGAGCAGAAGCAGGAATAGACAACTATTAAGCTGACTAACATCTCAACAGCTAGGCAAAGAATACGAATTATCTGTTGTCCTATCACTCGAGCATGTAGCTCCTTCTAGGGGATCTATTCTGTAATCTATTTTTTCTTTAAATTCCCAAAAGAAAAGCAACCTGAAAAACCTGTTCTACCAATGAATTTGATGACTCCATCTACGAACAAACAAATGCAAGGCTCAAATTCAACCTGAAGAAAACCTGCTAATTAATAGTGGTTCTCCAGTCAACCAACATGATAAAGAAAAATTACTGGAATTTTTTCATTCCAGGACAAGAAAAAATGTCTTATTATGTTCATAAATGAATTATACTTAAAATTTGTACACTTAATGCAATAAATTGATCACCCAAAATGAAAGGAGTGACCTAAAAATATTCAAAATCTATGTAAGAAGAATGATTAGCTTGTGGGCTACCAGAACCGTTGTTTTTATCCCCTCCGACATCAGCCACCTTGTTCTCTGATGGTGGCGCCTCTTTGCTAGCAAACTGAGAAAAGTCTACAGGTTCAGGAATATGGGGAGGCACTGCACTTCTGACTAAAGCCCAGTTCACTCCTTCAAAAAATGGATGTTGTTTTATTTCTGTAGCACCTCTTTTGTAGGCAATACGTTTCTGTGGTTCTTTCACAAGCAGACCTCTAATGAGGTCACGAGCCACAAAGCTGACTTGTGGGGTGTCTGGAAATCTCAGTGGCTGCCCAACAACATTGAACAACGTTGCCCTGTTTCCTGAACCTTTGAAGGGTGTTGTCCCGTGCAGCAACTCGTACAAGAATATCCCAAATGTCCACCAGTCCACCGCGCTCCCATGACCCTCACCTCGTATGATCTCTGGGGCCAAGTACTCGTGCGTACCAACAAACGACATGGATCTCACATTTGTTGGCTCTGCCATTAATTCTGGGAGAGGACCACCTCCCACCAACGTCCCAAAGTCTGATTTTGATTTGCGACTCTTTTTACTTGGCAAAATTCGTGGGAAAAATGTTGATGGCTGCATACAACCATGGACTGCATATTCATCATCCAAAATCCCCGCACCTCCACCATTGTTGCCTTCACGTATAGACGATGACTTCACCAGAGTTGGGCTTACAGAGCAACGGAGGGACAAATCAAAATCTGAGAGCATGATATGCCCCTCATCCCTCACCAGAACATTCTCTGGCTTCAGATCCCTGTAAACTATGCCCAACATGTGCAGATATTCAAGTGCCAACAGCACTTCTGATGCAAAAAACCTGTTGCCAACAACTAGCAGCATAAGATACACACACACACACACAAGAGAGATATGTGTGTGTGTGTGTCTATTCTAATTCTACGATTGATGCCACACCAATTACGAGCGAGCATAAACAATGTAAAGCTGAACTACATAACTAAAGGTTACTATTTGAGTAATGCAGTACACAAGAATTATGTCTAACTGTTGATCATGTTGGATTTGTTTTCGTGTTCTTTTTGGTACTTGTGTTTTACTCAACTTGGAACTGTACTGTCTTGGCTTGATACCTTGATTAAGCATGAACTCTATCTCTATTTGTAGAGAACCATGGTCAACACCAAATCTGTTGTACGAGAACCGGCAAGATTGTAGTATATTATTGGCATTCCATATAGCAAAAGTATGCAAATAAAAGAGTTCACAGTCTGTTAGGCACAGTGTGCAAGGGTATACACTAAAATCTAGATTAACTTCTGCATATAAAAATGTAGAAATCATAAAGGAAATTTCTACACATAAAAATCTTAGTAAGCACACAATCCAGTCTCAAATTCTGCGACATTAAAGTCAAATCGCGTAACTAGTTGTTAATATGTCATTTTATTGTGCCTGGTAGTTTCCTGAATCTCGACACTAAATGACGAAAAGCCTTGTTTTAGTGAAAGTTAGAGCAGAAAAGATAGAAGCAAGGCTTTCTTGAAACGAAAAGGTTTAAATGATGAATCTGAAGGAGGTTTAGACCACATATACCTTGCTGCTTCCTCGGTAAAATATTTGTTTGGTTGTCTCTGCCGGAGAGAATGGAGGTTGCCTCCACTGCAAAAGTCCATCACCAAGCAATAGAACTTATCGGTCTCAAAATAGGAATACAGAGTCGGCAAGAATGGATGATCAAGAAGTCCAAGAATCTCCCTCTCTGTCTGTGCTCTCAAAAGCTTGTTTCTGCTAGCTAGAGAGGCTTTGTCCATGACTTTCATGGCAAAGTAGGTGTTAGTTCCCCTTAGTTCAACAAGATAGACACTCCCAATATCTCCATATCCAAGTCGTTTTAGCAGCCGAAAGTTGCTTAGACCGATCCCACATTTGGCATTGATCATATTGATGGCATCCCATCTAATGTCACCACCTGTGTGTGGTCTGAGGTGTGCACTTGTGCTCTCTAGGCTGTTGCAACGATTGCCAAGGTTGTTATTGTTGATATTGGAACTAAATGTCTTCGAATCATTCGCATTTGTGTTGGCCGATGGGTTTGGTCGTTGAGGATTTGATGGGGCTCTCGTGTTATTAGAAACATGCTTGACCAGTGGATCCATCTTTTTGGGATCAAAGACGGGATTAGTAATCACATTATCTGAAACCTTGGAGAAAGCGGGTTCTGCTGATGAGCTGAAACCATCTGTCTTCCTGGGATATTGACTAGAAGAAAATTGTTTACTCGTGTTTCTGGATTCACATTCTGCTTCTTCTGCTGTAATATAGCTCATCTGATGAAAGACAAGAACAAGAAATTACAAGGATTGTTTTGAACGTTAACAATAAAGCAAGCGAGGCTGGAAACCAGAATTAGTGTATAAGCCTAGGTTGAGAAGCATGTGCGAATATATTCATAATCCATATCCAATGGAACAGAAAGATCCATTGTTTTCCAAGACGAAGACAAATAATTAAGACAAGTTAATTGAGTTGAGTACAGACCGTGTGAGAGACCGGCCTCTTGAAATGATTGGATGATATCGACGAAGCAATTAGGATACCCTCGCAATAGGAATTCCTAAGAACAGTACCAACGACAATATTTACATCGGAATCTACTACTAGTTGGTGCACAAAACAAATAAGTCTACGACGAGCAATATTATAAAGACGAAACAATGCACGCAAATTATAGTTGACACAGCGGAGATGAAACTGAAAGAAATCTCCATTCCATTCCAGAAGTTAATGTAAACTGTGATGTAGAAAACGAAATAATATGATTATCAACAAAACTAGTGGCTTGTTTTTAGTCATCATCTGTGTGGTATGCACGTAGGCCTGCAAACACTTAGGATTTGCGAATAATCCATTGACCATATTGTACATATCAATCAGATAGAGATTCTGAACTACACAATATTTTAGTTTTCGTTCCAATGTTCTCTATTTTCGACCTCGTACTTTTGACATGGAGGATGAAGAAATGTAAGCATAATATTTCTGTTCATTTTTAAACAAGAACAAAACCAAACAAATGAGGAAAACAACACCACAAAAATGTAATGGTCTTCAACATACTTGAGAGAAAGCAGAGCGACCCAGAACAATATTAAAGCTGCATTAACAAAAGAAACATGGTGGTGATGTTGGGGACTTCTCAAAATGGAGAAGAAAATTATAAACAAAGATTAAAAGTCTGAGTGTGAATTTTGTGACAGAGAAAGGTGAAAGGAAAGGGAGGTGGTGTTAATGGAAGTTAAAACAAAGGAGATTAGAGAGAAAGGGAGTTAGAGATTGATTGGACAATGTGCAATCACCAACAGCTCTAGTGGATTTGTTGTGGACTTGGTTATTTTGTAAGATTGAGAGGAACTTGTGGAAACAAATCCAAGTTCCAGTTATAAATATAACTATTAACAACCACAAGAACACCAGTGTTTTATGTATTCGTAGAGTTTGACATATATTCTCCTAGTTCTAAATTGGCCGAGAACGATTACAATTAATTAGTGTATACTATAATTCCTCCAACATTGTAAGAGAGATAAAGAGACAGAGGAAATGGTCTTAGCTATGAAAAAGGGGTGGATGGCCGTCATATCCTCTTTGTTATTAGTTTTTAATAGCTTGTTGCCAGTCTCTCTCTTTTTCTTTTCATATCCTTTGTTTTACTAGCCTTTGAAATAACATGAATTGGACAACTCCATTGGGATGATCGATTGACCAGCTTTTAGTTCCCACATTGTGCATTTTCTAGTAACCTGTTGCCTATGGATTCCTTTTAAACACAAACAAATTAAGAGCCTAAGGAGATTTTTTTTTCAAGTGCTAAAATACAGGGATAGTGTATTCATTACTTTTTGCGTTCCAAAGGCCTTCTGAATCTAAATATTATAACAAAGAACATTAATTTCTTCATCTTAACCCAACTCATCTTCGAAATGTACTTTCGTACAATATTGGAAAGCACATAGTTTCTCTGAATATTTAATTATTCAAACCGCTATCCCAACTAAGCATTAGGTGTTCCTTTCAGTACGATTCTTTCATTTCACAAGCAATGAAATTCATATAGGTTCAGTTTCGCATAAAGAAATTATGTGAAATTCAGAAATTTAAATCATCTCCATCCCCTGTGATATAATCTCTATTAGTCATTATCTCCATCGTTAATACTAAGTTGAAATCCGCTACAAAAGACGCAGAGTCTGAAAAGATCCAACATTATCTCTAACTAATAAAGATGATGTTACAGTAATCTCATATATAACTTGGATATAATCTCTATTAGTATTAGTATGATATTAAAATTCTAAAATATTTCATAATTAAATTCATCATAATGTAATATTTTGTTTTACTATTTCCCTCAAAATTAAAAAACTATCATATACACTTTATACTTATTATTGATTTAAAATTTTTTCTTAACTTTGTTATTATTATGTATTTTTAATAAAAGGTACAAAATAACATATTATTTTACTTGCTTAACACATGAGATCATATAAGAAAGACCAATTCCTTAAATAAAGCGAAATAGCTCTTTGCACGACATCTTTTCATATTAAACAAAATCTCTCAAATACTTTGTCCAAACATAAAACAAATATAGGTAGATAATTATTTCTTTTATTTAAATAGGTTACTTGAATTGCAAGCAAGATGTCCTTCCACGAACTGTTAGTCAAAAACTCCAAATAAACAGTTAAATGTAAGTGAATGTTCGGTAATCTTAAAATGATAAAAATAAATAGTTATATTACACGCAATTTGACGTCTCTAATTCATTCTTTAAGAGGATTTAACAATAAATTAAATTGTAAGAGGTACTTCAAAATTAAAAATTACGGAAAACTTATTCAACAAATATCGAAAGTAGTTGCTTCAAATAAATGCTTTTTTAATAATTATTAAAAATGATAAACTAAAACACTTATTAAGTATTGACTCCCCGTCATCATTATTATCATATCTCGAAATATTGACTATTGACCGTAAAAGCAAATATAATATATTATAAGGTACAAGTATGAGTAGACTTAATGATACCTTCAAACTAATAAAATTTATAATATCTATTAAATTAAGATTTTAATAGAAATATTTTTTAAAGAAAAAAGTGCATAATTGACTATAAAGGGACAATTTTTTTGGTTTAAAACCATTAATTTAAATACTTATAGCACTATATTGATATTTTAGCCTAATGTTGTGGGGAAAACTTGATCTAATATATTTAACTTGTTGATTTGGTTTTTGTTCGACGGTGAATAAAATATATCAAAATAAAAATATTATATTTACACATATTAAGTTATAACCATATATCTAACATTCACAATGTTACAAAAGAATTGAACTCAAAAAGAAATTATAGATGAAAATTATGAAATACTGAATATGGAACTTGTAGATCATTGGAAATATAATATCAAATTAAAAATAAATTTAACTTTTTTAAAATATATTAATTTACTCTTGATATCTTAATTATTGATAGGATTTGTTTTAATTTACAAATTGTTGAAAAATTATGATTGCATAAAGAATGCAGCCACGAACTTAATATTTTATTGAGGTGGACTTGTATAGTACTTTGAATATCTATTTATGTATTCTACTAACTTCTCTACGTATACTTACATACTAATTATAAAAGAGGTACTTTTTTTTTTAGAGAGGATAACTCATCATATCATTAAGGATAAAAGTGTCGAACAAAATTAGGAACATCAATCCACAGATGGAAACGATTATAGCGAATAGAGGCTTGAGCTAGGAGATGAGCACACCTATTCTCCTGACGTCTAATTCAAAATAATTTAATATTTGGTCTATCAATTAAAATAGACTTACAATCGGCAACAATTAAACCAAAATTAGAAAGGTCTAGAGTATTGGAATGAATAGCAAAAAATAATCTTTGGCAATCATCAAACAAGCTGCCCGTCTCTAGGATTGAATGCCAAACATAAGATAAACATTCTCACAATGCAATAGCCTCCGCCAAAGCAGGGTCTGGACCACCCTCTCCATAAACCTACACAGCCAATCAAAAAGCACCTTCACCATCTTCTAGTACAAACTCGTAGCCTACCAAATCAAAGGTAGGGAACACGGTAGCATCAACAAATGCGGACCATTTTGCCTCGTGGTTTACCTGAGCCAAATGAGTTTCAATGACCGGACCACCATTAGAGAAATGGCTTCTTGCAACCTCAGTAGCCTGATGATCAAGTAAAGAGGCAACTACAACTTGATAGATGTGTTGCGGTATTGGGTGTTGATCCTTCCAAAAGAAAGTATTTCAGGCATCCCAAATTTTCCAAGCAAGATCAGTTAATTTTGCAGCCTTGTCTTTCCCCATAGTCAAATAAACTTGATAAAACAATTCCTGAAACCAAGAGGAAGCATTAGTAAAAACAAAACCTCCAATTCTCCACACCTCCTTGGCCATAGAACAATGGATAAGCACATGATCAATATGTTCATCTTCATGACAACATAAACATTGCAAAGAGATTTGGACTCCTCTTCTCAAAAGATTAACACGAGTTGGTAAAATATTCCTAGAAGCTTGCCATATCAATTTCAAGCAATTGGGGGAACATCAAGTTTCCACAAATGCTTCCAATAATGGTCATCAAGACCATTAATCACAGCAAGTTGACGACCCAATCACAAAGCAACATAATAAACAAACTTGACTTTATAAGAACCCCAAGGATCAAAATGCCAAATTAATCTATCTTCCCTTTCCTGAATACTCAAAAAGAATACTAAGTATAGCACGAAAATCGGCCACAGCAAATAAATTCATAAGCTTCTCAACATCCCACTTCTTTTCCCCTTTCTATAAACAAATCACAAACTCTCATGACATCTGGGATAAATACACTACCCTCTTCAGGAAGGAAATCTTGAACCCTCGGAATCCAAAGGTCACGGTTAACATAACTAGTCTTATTTAGCTACAAGACATTGGAGGAAATACTGTGTTATTAAAGAAATTGTACCCTTGGGACTAATGCAATATTATAATGAAAGTGGACAATTGAAGAACTTTTGTTATTGTTACAAAATATACTTGGTTGTGGTTGTGAATATTTGTAAGATGGAGAAATGAACACATGTATGCTAGTGGCATAGCCCGTCATGTTTCTATAATTTTCTTCCAGGGGTCTCTCTTCTTTTCCAATAATACACCTGGCCCATTCACTCTCTGGCTTCTTTGATATGTCCAAAGTAAAAGGGTACACAGCTAGTTTTCCAACACGTTTCTCCTACAAATGCCTGGTGATTATTGCATGCAAAAACAATATCAATACGTACGCTGTTGGCTTTCACGTTCAAATTAATAAAAGGAAGGCTCTACTGTTTTCTGATCTCATATTTTAATACTTATTATTATGTTTTATTCATACAGAAAAGAAAAATACTTGTTGCTTGCCCTACCAATCTTATAAATAATTAGATAAATTACAACCTTTTGCAGAGGAAGAAAATGTAGGATGTGTATGATCTCTTCATCTTTCATTTTCTCTGGTCATTATATGTTTCTACTAAATTTTCTCATAACAGTATAATAGTTAGGTGTCGTACTTTAAAGCTTTACCCTATCCCTTTCTTTCTCCTCAGCTCTCTTTGTTGAATAGTGTCCAATCTAATCTCTTTATATCCTTAAGGTTGTGTTCACTTTTCGAGCAACATAACGCACTTTTCGTGTACCCAGAAAAGAAAAGAAAAAGAATTATCTACTTATCCCTCCTTTTTTTCTTTTCCTTTCTTTTTTCTTTGGTTTTTCTCGAGAAGAAGAAGAAAGAGCGAAGTCTGGTTACATACATATTACTTTCTTCTGGATTGCAGCACACAAGTATCTTTCTTTCCCTTTTTTCTCATCTATATCTCTTGTTTGCAATTTTCCATTGCTTTTATTCTCTTCCTTGTCTTTTTTTACTTCTCTGGTTCAAACTCTTTATTTTCCTCAGCTGAATCCATTAGCTCCCCTTAAATTTTATTGTTCTTCCTGTTTATGTAAGCCCTTCGAGTTTTTTTCTTTTTCCTTTCTTCAGTTTTAAGTTTTTGTTTTCGTTGGTTGTAGGAGTGTATGGTCTTCATTTTCCTTTGTTCTTGTCTTAGCGGATTATTCTTTATACTAGTATTGGTATCTGTTTATCATTTTTCTGGCCTCAACATTGGCAAGTTCCAATTTCGGGAATTTTTTTGAACCCAATTTTAAGTTCATAGACAGCTGTGCTTCGGTGTTTCTCGTTTTGATTTTAATTTATAATCCTCCAGTAACTCATTTGAATTTTATGATCATTATTGTATCAACTCTTGAAGCCATGGTGAAGAATCCTAAAGTTGATCCTGCTCAAAAACCCACTCCTTCACATCTGGTAATTATCATCACCTACCTATCAACATTATTCAAAGTTCTCTTTTTTGGTGGTTATATGTCAACTTTAGCTAGTTTTTTTGTGTTTCTTTAAATATTTATTAGGTTCCTTCAAAGGAGGGGAGTCCAGCAGATTGTGTCCTGTCTACTGGAGATGCAACGGTTAGTGTTCAAGAAATGGATGTGAATAAAGAGGCTTTGACAACTTATGAAACGTTGCCTACTGCTAGCTTCTATGGCTGTTACTATCCAGGTTTCCATTTAACAACATGCTAACTTCAATCTGCTGTTACGTCTATTCATTCCTATTCGTTATACATATGTATGTGTTTTGGCTTCTTACATCAGCCCTTTGAAGGTTATGGAGGCACTTTTGGAAGCCTGGATGACCAGGGATACTATGTGACTGCTGAGGGAACAGACCCTCATTATCCAGTAAATGTTCTTTCCTTATCTCTGTACTGCTGATTATTATTATTTTTTCATTCTTTTATTCTTTCTTGTGCATAATCCATGTATTTGGAGTTTGAAACCGTTTACACTTAAAATAGTCGAAAGGAAACTGCAGATTTTTAGGGAACTGTGATGCTCCTAGTGCATTAAATTGAGCCATAATCCCCACTCTTTTGCAATCTTTTAAAAGGTTATTTGTGAAAGAAATATGAGGGAGACGTTGCCTTATGGGCTGCAACTGTAATGCTTTCGATTCAAAGGTCATAGGCATAGCTACCATGACCCAGGTTGTTGAAAATGAAGTTACACACTTCAGTTCCTGTTTATTTGCACTGCTAGTTTGCAAAACCTGATTTTTGATTACCAAATGAGTCTATAATGTTCAAGACTTGTCTTCTAATAATCTGTTACCATTAATCTGTACTTTACACTTATTTTTCACGTAGGTTATGCAAGCAGATAATGGGTCATTGGTCTACTTCATGCCAGGGATAGATCCAGGTTACAGTTCTTACAGCAATTACTTACCTGTCAGTATGATTGGGTTTGATGGGCAGTATTTTGGGGAACAGTTATATTCACCTGGTCCAATATTCCAGTCATCAATTGCTTATCCTGGATACCTGCCAACTCCTTTCCTATATGGGGAGTCTAGCCCATCGCCGTCCTTGTGGGATCCCTCTGTTTTTGTTGGCCATGGAACATCTGGTGATGGAACACCTAATTCAAAAATGAACACGTCTAATCAGACCCACCATCCTCCTTCAAAAGATATGCTGACTTCTGAATTAAGCAGTTGTTTAGAAGCTAAAAGCTCCCTGCAGAAAATGGACGCCTTGTCTAGTCCTGACATGCACACGCAAATAAAACCAGCAAGCAAGGTAAACTTGGTTGTGTGTATAATTTGTTATTTGATTTTCTAACGAGCTTTTCTAGATAATTTTGAAATATCTTGTGGAACATTTTTCTTATTGCAGTCAGATCAACTGGGCATAGGGTATTTCCCATTTGCAAAACTTTTGTCACATGGCCAAGGAAAGGGTGGAATGTTCTATGTCAATGGCCCTGCCAAAGTAAACACTAGGAATTGGGGCAGCACAGAGAAACCAAAAGCTAGAATCAATATCCCTAGCATCAGAGGTTATGGTTTGTCAAATGAGCAGAATCATGGTGATAGGAAGACTAATGCAAATGTTTCTTTGACATTTGGAGGTAATGCTGCTGGATCTTTGGCTCCTGATTGGAATGGAAACAGTAACAGCGTAACTTCTGTTATTACAAGGGATCAATATAACCTTCCAGACCTTTCAACCAAATACGATCACGGATTTTTCTTTGTTATCAAATCTTACAGTGAGGATGATGTTCATAAGAGCATCAAGTACAATGTGTGGGCTAGTACTCCCAATGGAAATAAGATACTGGATTGTGCATATCAGGAGGCTCAAGAGAAAATGGCAGTGAAAGGGAGTAAATGTCCTGTGTTTCTTTTCTTTTCGGTATGTTTCTGGTTTCATGCTAACTTTTTGCCTGAATTTGGCATGTCACGTACTCATCCATTCTGTTTTATTCAAGGTTACTGACTAAAGCATTCATTTTTGCGAGAGCTCCAGGTAAATGCTAGTGGCCAGTTCTGTGGGGTAGCTGAGATGATTGGCCGGGTTGATTTTGATAAAAACATGAATTTCTGGCAACAGGAAAAGTGGAATGGTTATTTCCCAGTAAAATGGCATATTATAAAAGATGTTCCAAACCCCCATTTGCGACATATTGTACTGGAGAATAATGAAAACAAGCCCGTCACTAATAGCAGAGACACACAGGAGGTATGCTTTATTTTCCGTTGGTTTATTGTGGGTAAAGCTTGGTTTCTAGTTTTGTCCTTAGGCTTCTCAACATGGTACAACGTTTGTGATATTCCTTTTCCAGGTCAGGTTCTCTCAAGGAATAGAAATCCTGAACATATTCAAAAACTATATTTCAAAGACATCTATATTGGATGATTTCGATTTCTATGAGAGCCGCCAGAAGGTGATGCAAGAGAAAAGATTAAGGTCATTGATGTTGCATGAACAGGTACAGGTTTGATACATCCTTGTGATTTCTACTGGGCTGAGACAAAGCTTTTTCTGTTTTTATTTTGTCTATACTGATTATTTTTCCATTGCAATCCGCTGGGTTTGTGTATCTAAGAGTGGACCACACTCGCATAATGGAGTGGGGGAATCATATTCTGTCAGAATCAAGTATGCATAATTTTTTAGGATTAATAGGGTGATATGCTTTGTCATTGGATCCTGAAATTGATGCCTCTTGTCTTTCCACATAAAAATAACAAATAAAGTTGGTGGGGAGTGGTTTCTTAAATACTATTGCTTGGTCCTATCCTCTTCTTTGCTTCTTGGTAATTAAGAAAGTGAGTTCGTGCCAAAAAAGTAAGTTAGGTCTAAGATTATAAATTGATTTATTAAGCGAAAGAATGACGATGTAGTAATCCAGAAACTGTGTAATCTAATAGATAAATAAATCTTAGGTATAAATTTTCAGAGAGCCATAGCCATGAACTAAGGCCTTCAAATATCCAAGGGACTGCTGTCATTAGCTCTAGTGGGCATGGTTATCTCATCTTCTTGTTGTTTTATGTTTCAGAACCTTGTTCTTGCCATTTATTTTGCAGGGAAGAGCAGCTGAGTTGAATGCTGGTTTGCAGTCTCTCGTCATATCAGCTGGTGAGAACATGTAAAGAAGTCTCATCAAATCAGGCAAGCAAGTGAATGAATGAATTAACACAACAAATACTCATCTTCTACTAAAAGCTGTCTACCGCCTCTTTGGAACCGGACCCCGTTGCGGTCGATCGAAATATGCTTACATTTTCATTAAAAAAAAAAAACTCCCTTTCTTTGTGCAACTTGAAAAGAATTTAAAACATAAAATTACCAAAAAAGTACAAAGGAATGCGATTTGGATGGGTGGGGGCAGTGTGGATCATGTGGCGGTTTGTTGAGTGACAGTGAAGGTGGGATCCAAGGCGCCATGTTTCTTTGTTTATTTTTTCTTTTCCTTTAAAATTTAGATTCTGTACCACATAAAGATGCTTAATACCTCCATAGTCCAATTAATTACACTGGCATAGGGAGTTGGCCTTCATCAGGTTTTGTTTTTCTTTATTCTTCTTTTTGTTTTGCCTTGCATTTCTAAGCCAACCTTTTCCGAAAAGCTACATCTCTATCGTAGCCTGACCTATATTGTAAGGGCAAAAATATACTTAACCCTCTTGTATATATTATATGGACATATTGCTCCTTTTGACCACGGGTCAAAGATGTTTAAAATTTAATTTTTTTTTAATACCCTGTCTTATGATGACATCACTATATTTATACCTGTTGCATTTTTTTGGATAAAAATATCCTTAGTCTTTTGGTGATTAAAATGCATTAAATACTCATTTTTTTTGCTTTATTTCATTATGTCCTCTATTTAAAAAATAAAAATGATTGTAAGTATGAATTACATTTTGACTGTTAATAAATAAAAAAGAAAAAATAATTAAAAATAAAAATTTCTTCATAATTTTACTTCATGACCATTAGTTTATAAAAAAATTAAAAAAGAATTTATTTATGAACAAAATTAAAAAAGAACGAAAATTTATTGAAGGTGCCATTTTTTCATAGTTGTACGTTCTAATTTTTAATTGATAAAAAATTACAAATTTTTGTTTTTGAATTAGTTTTCATCATTACTTTAAAAAAAATTTCTTCAAAATTGTGCAATTTGAGATACTTTTGTACTTAAAAACAGATTTAAAAGAATTTTTTTTTCAAAGAAAAAAAATGCAAAAATCAATTTTAACTCTTTAAAGTTAAAAAAAAACACCTTGAAGCATAATAAAAAAATGTTGTCAAATTGAAAAAAAATATAATAACAATCTTAATAATATCATTAGCTCAGCAATTCTTCAAAAAAAAGGCAAATAATAATTTGATTTTGTTTTGATCCAAATATAAATATCAAAGTTAATCTTTGATAGTTATAAAAGGATTATTAATATTTTACGGGATCAACTTTAAAGTTGAAAGTGCTATCCATATTTTAGTTTGTCCAAGATTAGCATATAAATAATAACTTAAATATTTTAAAAAAAGATAATTCATAACACTAAAACTACTGTCAAAAGCTAGACTCTTCCAAATCAAATAGTTAGCAGTGTTCCGTACTTTCTAGACCACTATCCAAGTAAAAATGCACTTCAACAGAAGAATGTTGATCGGTTAACAATTATTCACCACGTAGATTGATGCATCTCAATCTACAAAAATTAAGTGTACAAGTGTGGAAAAAAATGTGAAATAACTATGGAAATAATTAAATACAAACAATAAAAACATACTATAAGTGCAAGTTTTGATTATTCACTTGTTCTAGACGTAGGTTCTGATTATTTGATTATTCCACTAGTAACAACACTTCTTTGAGAATTTCAAATTCCTAACAAATACACACATGTTAAAAGAGAATATATATTAAATCATACAATAGCAAAGGTTAAGTAAGTGAAGTAGACCTTGTCAAAAGGAACAAATGAATGCATGTTTGAAAACCCAATGACATTCTACACTCCTATTTCACATAAAGGCCCATTTTTCTTTGCTCAACCATTGCTTGCACCTCCACTTTGTCCTTTGTCATTTCCTCTAGCCCTTCCCCTTCCGCTTCCTCTGCCCCTTCCCCTTCCATGCCTCCCACTTCTACCTACTACTAATATTATCAAAACTTTGCGATCAATTCAAGAGATTAATTGAACTAGTGTTTTCATGATTAGCATGCTTAGGTTCAACATTTTTATTATACATAAACTGAGGCTTTGAATTTTCAGCTCTTCCCTTGCCCAGTATACAAAGCATCATAATCCACTGATTTTTTGCAGTTTTTAGTTTTCCTCTAACTTTTCACTAATTCTAGGACAAATCTTTCCCTTCACCTTACTAATCCATTATCTTTTTTCTTGGTATCTACACATAATCATCCTTCTAATGCTCTTCATCGTAGTTAAAATTGGTTGATCTCTTGCAACATTTATATATTTATTGAAGAACTCACTAATGTTATTACTTAGGAGATTACACTTACTGTGAGTGCCAAAGAAACACCTTGCCCATAGATAAGGTGGAATCTCAAAAAGCCATTTATAAGCCTCACCATCAATAGCTTGCATTTATAGCATTTTCATATTGAATCCATCTTCAATGTAAGCCCTAGCAGCAGCCCAAAGGATGTCCTTAAGTATCTTGTCTTTCAATCTAAGCTTAAAATTAGTATAGAGATGTCTTACACAGAATCTGTTTTCAACTCTTGGAAACATGTTCTCAAATATTTCAATAAGTCTTTAGAAAAGACAAGTACACATATTATTATACAGAATAATTGAAATGAACAATGTAAATGGAATCAACAGTGCAAATGCATACCTTTTGTCCATCTGAAATGAAGACAACTCTTTTTTCCATTGGAGAGCCAATTTCTTACCAAGATCAACTATCTTTGCATTCTAATTCCACACAAGCTATAACTAAAGGGTACATTTGGTTGTTTGAATATCTTGTAACTGCATGCAATAAATGACCTCCAAAAACTCCTCTCAGATGGCACCAATATAAACCTATCACAGGTCTACAACCTTCTAGAAATCCATGTTTTTGTGCAGAAAACATAACAAGTAGTCTTTTAAAAATTAGATTTCTACTCATTAAAAGAACTCCAGATTGTACAACAGCAAGTGATCCATGGTTCCTCTCTACTATTGTAGCACAGTAATCTCTCCACCTAACATATTGATCTTTGTGCTCACCTTGGATCAATTTAAATGCTTGTTTCTTTGCTCGATGAGTTTTCCATGGAAAAACATAAATTTTGAATTTTCGTTTCACAACCTTTTGAAATCCAGTCACATTCCACTTTGAGTCATCAGCTAATTTTATGATGAATTGGGTCACTAGCCATCTAGAATTTGCAGTTTTGTTTCTATAAGACCATTTACACTTGTGAGGATTACCTTTTATAGATTTAACTTGCATGGCTATAGTTTTCTAATGGTAGCTTGCATACATTCTCCATCCACACATCTTTTTACAGATTGCACTAATCTGATCTTTTTTCAATCTTTTTAAATTTCAACTTAAAACCTTTCCTGATTGAGTACATTCTAAGTGTCTTCCTATAAGTAGTTGCATTTGAGAAAATTAACCATGTAAAAATCTCAGGATTATCAATGTCCTCATTAAACTCACAAAAGAAATAGCATTTTCCTCATTTAAAGACTCAATTGTTTCTTCTAACCTTTCATTATCACTTATGTGATCAAACTCCATGAAGTGACCATCTCTCTTTTTAATTGTAAAATTAGCATAATCATCAGCTATGGGACTTATGTATTTGGCATAATCTCCTAACTCAATGTTAGGTGGTTGTCCCTTACTTTTGTCATAATCTATGGGATCACAAGTGTCATGTAAACTATCCCCATCTAGAAAATATTCAAGATTAGATCCATCATCAATGAACTCATCAGATTGTGAATCAAACAAACCGTTGAAAGATAAAGCAAAAATAGAGCACTCATGCACCATAAAGGAAAAAAAAGAACAATGCATTAACCAGAAATTTTAAGCTCCCAACAAAAGCAAAAGAACTAAAAAAAATTTTAAAAATGAAAAACAAATCTTGGAAAATAAAGGTACCTCAGAATACTTCAATTCTTTTCATAAGAAACGGAGTTGAGTGAAATAGGGGAATTAAGTGGACAGAAAAATGAAGCCACAGAGAGAGAGAATATTAAAGAACAAAAAAAGAAAAAGGGTAAGATTGAACTAGGAGAGAAAAAAACCTAGGGTAGTTTAAGCAGGTCATAGCATTTTGTTAGTCAAGACGGTAAAGTGGAGATAACAATAAAAAGTAATGGATAAAAAAGTCTTTAAATTCAAAGGGGGCAATATATCTATTTTTAAAATATAGGGGGCCATAATGTATCAAGGGATAAAATACAGGGGGTTAAAATGTATTTTTGCCTATTGTAAAATAAGAAAAATTAAAATAAATAAAAAATAAAGTTATCATCATCCATCACGTTATATAAAAAATTATCTGCCAAGGAATAAAACTTTCTAGTTTATTGTAAAATAATAAGATATTAAATACAAAATAATAACATCAACTAATAAATAATTCTAGCTATTTCTAAATCTATTGGACTTTACTCGGGAGAATTCATTCCTGAAGAATCTCAAATGTCAAATTTTAACATCCCAAACAGTCTTATAGACTTGGGCTCAAACACTATTGGACCATTTTAGACAAAAATCTCCGCCTTTTAGGATACTCAAGAACTAAATGATGTTATTCTCTTCAATGATGAAGAGGAGCTAGATAATTTTTTTAAAAATTTAAACACAGAGGAAGTGAGCCCAGTAACAAACAGAGAATAACCAATGATGATAGTGGTAGCACGCTTGGAGGAGTTTACTTGTCAAATCTGCAATCATGGCAAGAACATATCCGATGAGGATGATGACTAGAATTCTTCCCATTATTATTGTAATTTAAAGTTATTTGTTTAAATGTCTTTTATGATGTGATATCGTTCTTATCTAAAATATTTAATGACATTATTTTTATCCATTTAGTGTAAGAAGTGAGGCTATTCTTATCCATTTAAGGTGTGATTATGACCTTGTCCTTATCTAGAGATATTTGTCTTTTTGTAATCTCTTTTATCTATATAAGCAAATGACCTCTTTCATTTTATTCAAGCTTCATTATAGCAAAGCTTCATTAGATCGAAGCAAGAAAAGCTTCATTGTGTCCAAGAAATATTGCCATTTAATAAAAGTTGTGTGTTTCCATATAGTTTCACTCTAAAAACTCTCTCTTTGCCCTAAAAGCTTAAATCTTCAATAAGTTTACTTCTATCACACAGAGATACAAGTATGCTCTGCACTTGCCTTTGTATAGGATCGTGTGCTTAAGAAAGTATTAGGCCTATGATCCTGTTTGACTTTTAAGTTATATGAGGAGGATTGATCAATTTAGATCCCTAAGAGGTAGACTTTGAGAGTTGATGTCCATTGAGAAGGACTTATGTATCAGCTAGCATATTTGAGGTCTTAGCTACAGTCATCTTTGTCTATTTTAGAGCTCTTATAGAGGTCTACTATATTATATCGCTAGTGGTTTCCTGTTATCCCCATAACCCTTGTCCCAGGGTTCTCGAATGGTAACAAAATCATACGTTTTTCTAGTTAAGTGATAAAGTTATTGTTAATAAAAGTGAGTGGGAAGAGATCCAGAAAAATGAGTGAAGTTTTGACCTTATGAAACCCAGTTCATTTCTCTTCAGCCCTTTCTTTTGGACAATTTCCTTCTAACCGTAAGAAAATCTCTCTAATAAAATTGAAAACCTTGTAGAAATTACCCATTTACCCGAAGACACTAAAATCTATGATTCCCAGTCACCTTATTAAGCCCATATAGCCCATATCATATATCTAGATTTGTTAAAAGGAGTATTCACCCCTTAATCTTCACACATAAACCTTAACCTAAAAAATTGATCCAAGGATCCAGATTAGACCAAGGGTACACATATGTCCATATGGGCACTATTCGCATAGTTTTAACATTATATGGATGAGAAGGAATTCCAACAACAACTAGAATTTTTGTCTTAAATACGAATTACACATTTAATAGACTGCTTTAATCGGCACCCTTTTGACCACTCTCATTAATGAAAGTGTCATCATAACTACTACTCCAAACTTCAACATTAAGCTTGTTGATTTGACTCTATCCACAAGAATAAAAGTCTAAATTCAAATTGTTTGAGTTGACCAAGATCCTATTGCTGTTATGGCCACACTCCATCATCGGATCATTTACAGATTACAAAACCATGCTCTAGATATGAACTTTCCAATCTCTACACAAGATGGCCTTTATATGATGGAAAACAGGTCTCATAATAAGACTATAATCCAAATACCACGATAATTTCCATAACAATAATTGATAGAGTTAATGCCTATGGAGTGGATCACAAATTACAAGAAAGAATTTCATACTCCTCATCGACGTTCCATTCATACTACCACTCCTCCCATTTGAGAAGTTTAATGGATTGAATGGCAAAGTTTATTTTCAACAGGCATAGAGAAGAGAACACAAAATCATCCAAAGCCTCTTCTGGGCCAATAGTGATGATTACTCCAACATTTTCTCATAAAGAAAGGCATTAATGGTCCTCTAATCCACTCTGTCCACTCTGATGGATATGAGGTGTATGCCACCTATGTCAATGGACATTTCATCTAGGATGTAGATCCATCTATGTGCAACTTAGAATGTGAATGTTGGATGGGTGAATATTCTAATAGTGACGATAAAGATTACATCCTAGGATGTAGAGAAGAGCCTAGTAGAAAGTCATAATCTAAATAACAACTGTAAAAGAAGATGCAACCCAAGCATGATGAAGATTATAACTCGAGAACTTAGATCGGTCTTAGGAATCCTAAGCTTAGACTAAAAGATCTTTCTGGACTATTGAGAGCGGATGGAAAATAACACTATATCCAACCAAAAAGCACTGTGCTAATAATTTCTCCAATCCCTTAGGAGATCCCCATATCATTACCATGTATGATGACGAAATCATATGATGAAGATTTTCTTCCTTTGGAAGCCTATACTAATAAAACCACTAAAGTATCTCTAAGGCCATACTCAAGATCAATTGGTATCAATCCACATTATAATCATATACCTATTTCTCTAGAAAAAGAAGTAATAAATTGACAGACACAAAATGTTGTAGCATTCTTCGTAGAATTGATTCAAATCTTGATGGTCTATTCCAACAGACCCAAGAACTAAATTCAAAGTTGATAATATAATTGTCCAAGTGTGAGAGTTATATAAATGACTACTCAATCAAGCCACCTGATTTAATCCTAATCTAAGAAGATATATTGACCAACATTATTGTGGATCAAACTTCTCTAAGAAGGAAAGAGAACTTCAAAAAGTTCAGGAAGAGCTCAAAAGAATTGAGTCAAATATGACTAAAGGACAATCCAAAGCTATATATAAACTATACACCTCGACATTTCCAGTTGTAAGACCCACTTATAACACTCCATCCTATCTTGATGCTATTGACTATGAAAAAGTCTTCAAAATGTCATACCCATTGTTCAAACAAACCCTTGTAAAACCATTAAAACCTTCGAAGCTAAACCCACTAACAAAAGACATTTTGTCAACTTCTAAACCTTTACAAATCAATATGCCACCAACTTCTCCACCAAAAGAAAGACCTTCCCTAGACACATCAAAAGAACCTATGCCTAACCAAGAATTCATAACTACCCTTCAACTAGTTCTTGATAGCTCAGAAAATCACACAGCTCTAGATAGCACTGACAATTACAATGATAGCCTAAATTTTGATTCTTTTATAGAAAGCTGTGCATAACTTCTTGATCCTAGTCAAATATCTCAAATGATGAAGATTATTCCATACTCTTCTCAACCACACAAAGAAGTTGAACCTGAGGTTGATGATGTTGAGTCAACGACTGAACTAGCCAGACCACAAGTAACTCCTATGTACAACTGAGGTTGACGATGATGAATCAATGACTGAACTAGCCATACCACAAGTAACTCCTATGTACAAACATACTTAAGAACCATGGTTTACTTTTAATGATGTTCCACCAATAAAATGGAAAGCTTGTGTAGTGCCCCTTACCGCAGGTTACACACCAAAGCCCGGAGGTTATTTCGATACATATCCTACGATAAGGGTGAGCTACGTTTGATCTCTACATTCACTTCATATGGCATCATATCAATATTCAATTATAAAGCATTAATAAAAAGAGCACAATATTTAAAAACCAATTCTTTTTCCTCATTTCATTGCACAAAAATGAAAGTCTATATTGTGTCTTTCAACTTTTACTACAAGAACATCATCAGCTTAGTACAAAAGTACTACATGAAAGAGAAAAATCTATATATACAATCTATCTAAGCCGTCCAAAAATCTCAGCTGATCAACCTTTGAGCGATGACCTCTCTTGCTAAACACAATCTATACGACGGGAAAATCCTCTCAGTGGCTAGAGTCGTCTCTTGGTCCTAAAAAGACAACGTTGCAATTTTAGTAAGTTTTGCGAACTCAAATGAGGTAACCATCATCGATGGTTCTCCTAATTCACGCAACACATTATTTCACGTAGCATATAAACACATGTTGCACTTTACATAATATCACAATTTTACTTAGGTATAAGCAAATTCGACCTTTCAATCAATCAGACATACTTGATAAAAATACATATGAAATGCTTATGAGACACTTTCCAATTATTACATTGTTGTGACCGAGTGCCTAAACTATTCCGTATCCATTTTGGATACCAGGCTCATTACTAATTGTCCCTTATCCGATGAGGATACAGGGCTCATTATACATAGTGAGCCTTAGGCTCCTATTCACTGTTTGAGCTTAAGGCTCTTTTCACTCATTGAGCTTTAAGCTCTAATCAGTGGCTACTCTGGTCACAACTGCCATTATCTGATTGTGCACTCATGTATGGAATACATATGCCACAGTGAACCGCATGATAAAGCACTTCAATATACATTTCACATTTTACGGTCATCGGACCTCCTGTTCGGAATCAACAATCAAACTCATTCATTCATCATTCAAGCATAATTTAAGCAAACAATAATTAAGAGAAACCGTCTAGGTTACTCATAGGTTGCTCCCCAAGCTAATGCCTAGAAGTTTTGGCAACATCTGGTGGTTAACGTTCCAGGTGCTCCTTTATATCAATTAACATACACAATATCACAATTTGTATAATCATAAGTGGTTAATAATGCACATGTATGAAATGAAATACATACAATGGATGTTCATGATAACCCCGAGTATTTTACCATCAATTTCATCACAAAATTATTATCATATTCAAAACTTATCTAAGTATAATTAATACTTAGGTTTCCGCCCCACTAAAACCATTAAATTCTCAATTTGACTTCTTGAGACCATTTGTAGGCCTATATCTTTAGTTTACTCCAAATTAAAAATAATCTCATTTGAAATCCTATAGATGGAGATATCATCAAAATACAGGAATATGTTCCATAAAATATTTAGTTCATGCTCTTCCAACCGATACCCTTACTTTGATTAGATCATTTTTTTTTGAGTCAAAACCAAAAGCTATAATTTCTATGGAGAGAGATAAAGAAATGTGTTATGAATCTAATGCTTTAAAAATCATGTTATTTGGAGGTCGAACGACAAAGTTATGGCTGAAAGAATCAATCAAGGTTCTGTCCACATAAGACGAAACAGATAGCAGATGAATGGAAAAGCAGACGATTGGAAAAGCAGACGAATGGAAAAGCAGACGATTGGAAAAAGTAGATGAATGGAAAAGCAGACATGATTAGAAAAAGTAGACAAATAGAAAAGCAGACGATACAAAACAAACAAATTGAAAAGCAGACGAAACAAAAGACAGACGAAGAAAAGTCAGCTTAAGACGATGCAATTCTTAAGATGAAGTAGAGTCAACTTAAGACGAAGCAAAGTCAACTTAAGGCGATGCAGCTCTTAAGACGAAGCAGAGTCAACTTAAGACGAAGCAAAGTCGACTTAAGACGATGCAACTCTTAAGACGAAGAGGAGTCAACTTAAGACGAAGCAAAGTCAACTTTAGATGATGCAATTCTTAAGACGAAGAGGAGTCAACTTAAGATGATGCAACTCTTAAGACGAAGTGAAGTCAACTTAGGAAGAGGCAAGTCAACTTAAGACGATGCAACTCTTAAGACGAAGCGGAGTCAACTTAAGACGATGCAACTTTTAAGACGAAGCGGAATCAATTTAAGACGAAGCAAAGTCAACTTAAGACGAAACGTCTTTACAGACGATACAACTCTATAGAAGATATGACATCATCACAGACGATACGTCTTTACAGACGATATGTTTTTACACTCCTGGACTCAAAAACCTTTTGAATATCACTAAGTTTTCATCACTAATTTTTAATTGATAAAAATTACAAATTTTTTTTCTGAATTACTTTTCATCATTACTTCAAAAAAATAAAAAAATTTTCTTCAAAATTGTGCAATTTGAGATACTTTTGTACTTAAAAACAGATTTAAAAGAATTTTTTTTGTTAAAAGAAAAAAATGCAAAAATCAATTTTAACTCTTTAAAGTTAAAAAAAACACCTTGAAGCATAATAAAAAAATGTTGTCAGACTGAAAAAAACATAATAACAATCTTAATAATATCATTAGCTCAGCAATTCTTAAAAAAAAGGCAAATAATAACTTGATTTTGTTTTGATCCAAATATAAATATCAAAGTTAATCTTTGATAGTTATAAAAGGATTATTAATATTTTACGG